>OZ024745.1:51699491-51706991 GCA_964016885.1 Eledone cirrhosa
GCTGGACATAAAGATAAACTGCAGTATATAGCGAATAAAGAAAACTTAAACAAACCTAATAGCAATTACACCAACCGCTCACACAAACATAGAGGTAACAGGACTAGACATAGCATTAGGCACGTATCACCTACAGTAAGCGGTCCAAACACCAATAATGTAAGCCCTAGAAACAATAGAAGAATCAGAGAAAGAAAATACCTATGGTTCAACCCAATCTTCAACTCCTCTGTAAAAACCAGACTGCCTTCTACATTCTTTAAACTAATAGATAAACACTTCCCTATTTCACACAGATATCATAAAATACTCAATAGAAACACTACAAAACTCTCATACTCTACGGCAGCAAATATAGAATCGCACATACGCAAGATCAACGACAGAAATATCTCGAGGGAATCCGCCCCACCTATGCGCAACATAGCACCAAATTATAAGCATAAACACATCACAGTATCACAACCGCAAGCGCATACAAACACGCAGCAGCAAAATCCAACGGGCATGAATCACAACCCACTTATAGCAGTGTACAAAACAGCAGTGTAGAAGCTGCACGAAATAACACCTCAAACTGTAACTGTCACCTACCGGATAGGTGCCCATTGGCGTATAGATGCCTCGATTCGAGCCTAGTTTACATGTGTACGGTCAACTCAAACAACTCCACTTGGCATTACATTGGCTCCACCTTTTAAAAAAAGATGGTATGTACACAGGAACTCGATGAAAATCGTGCACTTATGGGTTCTACAACCCTCACCAAAAAAATCTGGGAACTTAAGGACAACAACACCAACTACAGTATCAACTGGTCGAGGTTGTCGGCCGCAAAGACCTACAGTACCGGTGTGTCCCATTGTAGGCTATGTGATCTAGAATTACTGTATATCATTAGAAATGTAAAATGGCTACTTAACAACAAGTTAGAAAGATCAATCTTCTGCAGACACAGGATCGCAACTAAATGCACAAGATTTAAACCTTCCGTGAATCGAACCGACGTAACTTAGCTTTCAACTTCGGATACCCACTACACCGCACAAACCACCATAAAAATATAATCATTAAGTACATTCTAGCCTTCTTAGTTCTATACCATACTAATGTCTGTAAGTACCTCATCAACCCATAAACATCTCTCTTCTCAGCTGCTGTCAGCACATTAACCTAAATCCAAGAACATTTCAATGTGTAACAATATGTAACTATATATATATATATATATATATATATATATATACTTACCTCATGCATATTAATGGCTGAGCATTTAAATAAATAAATAAATATATATATATATATATATATATATATATATATATATATATATATATATATGTAAATATATGTTTACAAACAAACCGAAGATTATAATAAATGTTCGGTAAACCCATACATACATATATATATATGTGTGCATGTATGTATGAATATACATACTACTGTACGTCTGTATACATATATGTATGTACGTATACATAAGTATCAGCCGTACTAAGTGTGAGAAATGAAATTTCATTTTTTCCATTTACATATATATATATATATATATATACATATATATATACATATATATACCCATATATATATATATGTAAATATATTTATACACACATATATATATATATATATATATAGCCATATATATAAATGTATATATATATATATATTATGAAAATAAAACAAAGAAGCCTTCAATACATCAAAAGTCTTTATTAGCCAACAATGTTTCGTCCTATTAAGGACTCATCAGGGCAATCAAAACCACAAGAAGTACTATCGGCCAATACAAGCCGAAAACTCCGAAGAATATGGAGTGTACATACACTAAAGTATTGCAAGATTATGGGTAAAAATATATAATAAAAATCACTAAGGAGGTGTATAACATTATGAACCATATTACAAATATAGTCCAAAGCAAAAAGAAAACCTAGAGCTAAACAAAGGTGGTTATATAGAGCGGGAATTATATATAATACTATATAATATAATATAATATACTTGTAAAAATATTAAAATTAAAATTAAAAGTTAAAATTAAAAGGCACAATATACATATGTATATATGTACGCACACGTACGCACATATACATATACATCAATACACATATCCATCATTAACAGCACAAATTAAACCTTATTAAGAGTTTAAATATAAATAAGCATAATAGGAATACAAATAATAATAGTATGTATATCTAATATACATGAAGTAATGAAATGATTCAAAGTAACACATATAATATATAATAAACTATATAATTATATAATATATAATATAATAAAATAGATAATCTCCGGTTAATTTACACAAACAATATAGATGTCACAATAATACTATAATAATAATATAATAATATATATAATATATAATGGCATGTACGTTAACAAATCAATTCATATAGAGTTACAGAGTAGGTGAGAAAAAAATATAAATTGTACAATACCCAAAATTATGATGGTACAAAAATATAAACATCTTACATGATTTATAAAATTTAACATATCATAATGGTACATAAACTCATAATGTTCATAATGTTATACACCTCCTTAGTGATTTTTATTATATATTTTTACCCATAATCTTGCAATACTTTAGTGTATGTACACGCCATATTCTTCGGAGTTTTCGGCTTGTATTGGCCGATAGTACTTCTTGTGGTTTTGATTGCCCTGATGAGTCCTTAATAGGACGAAACATTGTTGGCTAATAAAGACTTTTGATGTATTGAAGGCTTCTTTGTTTTATTTTCATAATTCTTCGGCTCTGTTTAATTACATTGAGCTATTCCCTTTACTGTCATTTCTATAATACGAAGAGGGTGTTTAACTCTAACACGCTCCAGTATTTTAATCCTTATATATATATATATATATATATATATATATATATATATATATATATATATATATACGGTACGTTATTCCGGGTTGAATCGGAGGTAACCACAGTAAGTAAGGTACTCAATACATTGCAGAGTATAAAAGTTTTTTATTCCTGATGATTTCTAAATGTCTAAAGAATGAAACAGTTCTAGTCCTGTAGAATCTCATCTATATTATAACTTATATATATATATATATATACATATATATATATATATGTGCGTGTGTGTGTGCCTGTGTGTGTGTGTGTGTGTCTGTGTGTCTGTGTGTGTGTGTGTGTGTGTGTGTGTGTGTATATGTGTGTGTGTACGTATATATTCATAAATATTTCGATAATCATATATATAGAGATGTGTGCGAATATGTCTGTCTTTATGCATGTGTGTATATTTCTATCTGTATGGAGGCGTGTCTCTGAATCTATGAGATTGTATGTTTCACACTGTGTGTTAGTATATACCAGGGTGAACTTGCTGCAAATAAGTTATGTTTGCAATTAAGACAACAGAATCAAATAAATACGAACCATAGTGATATATTTTATATGTCCCATACTTCAAATACTTAGAACATTATTGAGCTTTGTTGGTTGTGCGTATATTCTATGCGATACATCTATTTCTATGCTCGAATTACAGACTAATATTACCAAAATAGGAAGAAAAAAAAACAGCCTTTAAATACGGTAAGCTTTTCACTTGTTTCAACTAACTAAACTTATTTTAATTCATCTAAATCATAATTTCCGTGTCTTTACTGACAAGCCTTAGCCATATCTCGCCGGGACGCCATGATTTCCATGATAGTTAGGTCCCTTTGCTGTCTGAGTTCAAATCCCGCCGAGGTTAACTTTGCCTTTCATCCTTACGGGGTCGATAAAATAAAGTACCAGTAATGTAGTGGTTAATTGATGGCCTTGTGCCAAAAGTAGAAACAATTATTGGGCTAAATTCTGTACTGTAATTCTTATGAGATAATTTATCAACGAAATACACCTGCGTCTACAACGCTCATTAAAAAGCACCTAAAGCGACATATGATAATATGACATTCTACACAAATCTGAGAAAGATATTATTTTCTCTAAACATAAATTAGTATCTTAGTCGATTCACCTTCATAATCTGTCGTTTATCGTACCTTTATCAAAAAAGAGTTATAGTAAATTATTACTTCTACGTCCATCGCATATCGAAATATTTTATTGCCCATTTATCTATTAACTAGCATATATGTATTTATAAAGTTACTTTTTTAATTCGTGCTAAACTAGCTAAACTATTGCGAACAATCCATGATAAGAGTTGGAATTCTTGAATCAGCTAAACGTGGATCAATCACAAATTTTATGTCTAATGATTGACTATACATCACACATTTAAATACGAAATTTTGACTCTTTAACATTTCGAAAATGATTGTTGTGGTGAAGAGGTGATATTTTATATTAGCATAACAATATCACTATAATTTGTTCCGCTCGTGAGTGCTTTGGTTTGAAAAATAATTGTTTCTACTTTTGGCACAAGGCCAGCAATTATCCCAGTGCATTACTCGTACTTTATTTTATCGACCCCATAAGGATGAAAGGCAAACTTTGGTTTGAAAAATAATGCTATTCATATACATTAATTGTACTATAACATACTTAGTACGTTATTCTATAACGTCTTGTATCGTACAACTTTAATAAGGGTAGCTGTCTAGCTCTTTCGTCATATTATCGCTAATCCTGTCATAAATGTGGATTTTATGGCAATATTAATAGAAACATACGGGCACCAATTCTGATATTATTTTGAGTCACCATTTCAACCCATATTTAAACAAGCTCGGGATATCTATGATTATATGTGGTAATATATTGGGCCTTCTATTTTTCCAGTGACATTTGGCGAAGAAGAATATTTATCACTAAATAAGATTCAATATTGACAGCATTATTAATTATATCTATTTTTACATACTTTCAGTATTAAACATTTAATCACGGAAACAAGTTCTTAGAAAAATAATAATATATGGGAAGCTTTGTATAACCTTGTGCTAGCAGCGTGAAAACTAAGTCCATGTAATCCATAAAAGTGGCATTTATTATCTTAATCTGGTAACTTGGATGCATAGAGCCACTCAGTAACATATCACGTTATGTTGTGAAGTATTGTATTTTCCTCACTTATGAACACATTTCCTTGCGATTAAGAAACGATACACTGGTGATTTATTTCCTCTGTGTGTCATATTTGTATTCACATTCATGTGAAAATCTAAAATGATATATACTTACACATACAGGTACATTGCGTGTAGTAATATACAGCGATTTACGAGTCTAGAAGGACACTTTACGATACTGAAGATAAACATTTATGATATAAATTTTGCGATAATATGTTACAACGTTCACCTATCTATCACCTGCGCATTGAGCTTTATTGCTATATCTAGAATATTTCCAAACTATCGCTCGTTCAATAATGTCTAACTCCTATATATCTGTTTCACGTTCGACATAGCTTTAGAGTTTTATTAAATATATACTGTATTTATACATTGTTACATATGTAAATAAGTATACGCACGGAAATAGTTTTCGGTTTTAAAAAATGCATAAAAATACATATATTTTTAGAGATTGGGATTTTAGGTCCAGTACTTTTTTATATATATTTGACTGGCTAAAATATCAGACAAAATATTGTATTTCAAAAACTATTTCAAAAATCATCAGAGTGTTACACAAATTAATCCAGACATTTATGTCAAGGGATCAAATCACACCATGACCGACCAGCTTGTTACTTCAAACTCTCAGCGTTAAAGAGACGGATGCCAGTAAAGTAAATATGTCGATATAGTCGAGAATACATTTTCCAGATTATGTTCAAGTACATCCGGCAAACACCAATAAGAAAATCTGGTCTGTTTGCACATCAAAAGGAGAAGTGGTATCTGCATTTCGTTATGGTGTTTCCCGTGATTATCCATTTAGTTTCAAATCTCCCGTGCTAGATGTTGTGTAACCTACGGCATATTGTAAATGTTCATTATCATGCAGAGCATAATATGAATATTTAACTTAACTTGAAACTTAAACTCCATTGAACGTCACATTTATTTGAATTCATAATATAGATGATTTGGCGTGATCTTAATACCAGGATTCTTATGGAAACTTATCATTAAGGAAATGATTTCTTTAGTATTGTTTCATAACATATAAACATATAAGTAATTGAATGTTGTCCACAAGTCGACAAATTTCGTCAAAATATCAATCAGTAACGCCTTCAGATTGATCATGATCATGGCATTTATTTCCAATGAGTAGAAGTAATTTCCTCCCATCGTAAACACACAAACACACACACACACACACACACACACACACACACACACACACACGCACACACACACACACACACACACACACACACACACATACACACACACATACACACACACACACTCACACAAACAACAACCACACACCCATTCTGCGTAGCTGACTTGTGGAGTTATGTCGAATAGCTGGTGTCTCGTGTAGGATGGATCCAGCTGTCGAACGAGTCTATAGTTCGTCTTGAAAATATACCTACATCTCTATGCCAGGCTCTTAGCAGATGGTCTGCCACAACACTTTCTTTGCTGACGTGAATTTGAATTTCCATATAACGACCGAAGTTCTCCTGTTTTAACTTTGCATGTCTTTACTTTGTCTGCTATGGCTTCTCACACATGCTTGTTCGTTGACGAAATGTTATATTGCTAGATACAATTTTACAGATAATTGACACTAATAGATCCTGTCTGTTTATTGGTCTAACCCCCAAATTTTATCTCAGTTAGTCTCGAATGCGTCGGTATATCAAAATGCATGACTTAGGTAGAAAAGTATACTCATATGGTTTCATGATCTTACAACTTATATGAAATATTTGCCTGCTAAAATGATACCCGTCTCCACACATTCTCAGAAAAATGTCACTGTAGCCAACTTATCCGGTTTAAATTCTAAACAGTGCTGTTAACAATGGATCTTATAACACGTTTAAACAAATTTGGCTTTAGACACATATACTGTATTTTTTATCACGTATGATATTGACTAACATTCGCTCTGGTTTAAATATTTCAAAGAGTAAATCTAATCTAGTATGCTACCCTTTAAACAGGGCTCAATTGCCAGTACACACCTTACATGAAACAACCATTGAAATTGGTGCCACATTAACGTAGCTACAAGTCATCTGGTGCAAGAATTACACACACGATCATACGATCATGATTGCAACATTCTAATCATTATGCGGTTTGCTGTCATATACATACAAAAGTTTTGTAAAGATCAGAGAAATTTTAACGAGGTAGGCAAACATACTATTTAATTCTTTACATTTTTATTCAGACAGTTCAGCCAACCGCTTTCAACAAAGAAGTATATTTGTGTTAGGTCCATCTAGTTAAATATTAGTTACTTATGAATACTGACCAGTTGGCCATTATGTTTACAAATGGATTTTCAAACAGGTCACGAATCAACATTCGAGTATGTAGACTAATACTTACTGTTTTTTAAATATTTCATAAATTTAATGTGGT
>OZ024745.1:51711991-51714491 GCA_964016885.1 Eledone cirrhosa
CCCTATATCATGTTAAAAAGAAATTATATAACAGACTAAACTACACCCCGTAATAAAGTACAGTAAAAATATTGCATTACAGTTTGTAATAAAACCACGAATGTTCATAGTGTATTTAACGAATGATTAATCGGCATATAATTTTTGGTCCAAATGATTGGCTGGCGGCATCGCATGTATACGTGTTGGGCATTAAAGAGAAAAGCCATTAATACTTATTAGAAATCCTCCCGTCGAGAATCTTCCTATAATCAGCGAATGCAGATAATTTCTTAATAATTATGCAAACAGTTTACAGTGATGCTTTGCCCTAAGATTCTTGACGCTACGAAATGAATTATCCTATTACTTCATAATTCAAGGATATGTGGATATTGTTAATAGATTGTATGCCTAGGCATGTGTTTAACAATGATATAACTATTTTAACACACACCCATTTTAACTTTTTCCTCTATATATGTAACTCACGTAAATACACAGTCGCAGATGCAAACACACACACACATACACACACATACATATAAATATATATGTGAGTGTGTGTATCAACATCCTCATCGAGGTCTATATAGACCCTGGGGATCCATATGCATATGAGTTTTTGTATATATATATATATGTATAATGTATAGTATAAAATATCTAATTTAATAATTCCTTTATTACCAAGTACTACATCGAATGTTTCAATCATATTTTCTAGAACATTCTACCTCGTGTCAATCCGGCCGTCGCCGTTTTTCATTTTACATTGAAATTAACTAAATTGTTTTCCTTACTCCGTATTTCATTTTACATTTAAATCAATTACGATAAACTTCTCCCATAATATCTCAAATCAATATTTAAAATATATCAACTGAATTATGATGTATATATTAGACTATCTATATATCTATTTCTCTCTCTCTCTCTCTCCCTCTCTCTCTCTCTCTCTCTCTCTCTCCCTCTCTCTCTGTCTCTCTCTCCATATATATATATATGTATGTATCTGTGTGTGTGTGAAAATATGTATGTATGTATATATATATATGTATATACATACAGCGAAAGAGATGGAAACTGATAACCGGTATCGTGAGAAACTTTTATTTCACAAGCCAGTTTTGTTTATGTTAATTTAGTTATTGTAAAAGGTAAGGCATTCGTCATATTTTCCAAAATTGGTATTATAATTTACAATTCATGCCGCTCGTTGCATACTCCAAGTATGATTTCTTAAACACCAAATGGGTATGTGAGCCATCATTGTAATATAAGTATCAAATGCAAACAGAGTTTTATGAAAACTGAAAACAACTGCTATAGATAGACAGTTTGGGTTGTTCATAGACAGACAAGTATACATACATACATATATATATATATATATATATATATATATATATATATATATATACGAAAAAGTATGACCCCGACGGCAGAGCTCAAGCCGTTTCGACGGCTATTTCTGGACTATTAGTTTGCCGACGCGGTCATACTTTTTCATATTACTCACTCTACTACCCTAAGTATTGAGTACTCTGGTGCATTATGGTCCATCCAGTTCCTTATCACAATTCCTTCGTTATATATATATATATATATATATATATATATATATATATATATATATATATATATATTTATACAGATCTCAACATGAATGTCACTGTTATTTGTATCTAAAAGCATTTTTCCAATTCCAACCCACCCATCCCCTCAATCTATCTTATTTCTCATTCATTCTTCTGATGAAGGACTAGCGTCCGAAACGTTGAGGCCCTCTTCCTGTTATTTCAAGTGTTGACCTAATATATACCTTCCATATAATGTACCGGTTGTGTTGTTATTTCTGTTTACCTTTTATATATATATATATATATATATATATATATATATATATATATATATATATTTATATATATACACAGTGCCGGACTGGGTCTAAAAATATTGGTTGCCAGGAGTTGAAGAAGGCCCACCTACATATAGAATTCTATCCTGGTCGGAAGACGGGTTCCCGGTAAACATATTCAATTTTTTCTATGGGATGTCAAATAAAAACCGAAAAAGTTTACATGTAGCACTTGACCAGGTCCGAACCCAAGGCCAGGATCGCCACCGTCTCTACTAAATACGGGTAGTCCACTGAGACAACTACGAAAATCTTATGAAAATTCATACTTATAAATCTACTTTGAAAATTTCCAAAATAAAATGATGTGGTGTCGTTCTTGTCTTTCTTAACGTTATTGTTCCTACTTAATCTCGACTTCTAAATCATTTGGGTGTTCCATCAACTACATCCTCATTTTGTCTCTCTTCTATCGAGACTATACTTTTACCTGTAATCCATGTTTCTTTTCTGTTGCACCTCATTTATACCCACCCTCTCTCTCTTTCTTTCTCTCTGTCATATTTGAATCTAGTATGTTTTTGAATGTCAAATTCAAAATTACACTAATTGACATTGTATATATATTTATATATATTGTATATATATTTATATATATAT
>OZ024745.1:51719491-51761991 GCA_964016885.1 Eledone cirrhosa
CTCAAATGAATATAATGCTTACAAAACTTAACCATAGCAAAAAATAAATAATAAATAAATAAATTATATGAAAGCCTCAAGAAATCCTAAAATAAGTAGACATTATTCAACAAACTTGTTTACTTTGAGGAAAGCAATTTCTTATATTTCCTTTAAGTATTTCTTCGTAACATTTAAAGAAGGAAACACTGCAAACCACCGACCTAGATATATTTGATTATCGACTATTCTGGCGTATGTCATTGCATTGTGTGTGTGTGTGTATATATATATATATATATATATATATATATATAGTTTTAATATAGATGAGATTCTACAGGACTAGAACTGTTTCATTCTTCAGAAATCATCAGGAATCTGCTTAGAGTGACAAATGCAAAGATAATTCTATAAACCAGTTCAAATATTGGGTGCCTGTCATTATTGTCATGTTTCTCTAAGCAATAGTTCAGGGGTCTACAGACATATTCACATACACACACACAAACACGTACACACACATATACACATTTTACATATATATATACACCCATATATACACACATATATATATATAATAATAATAATAATAATAATAATAATAATAATAATAATAATAATAATAATAATAATAATGCTTTCTTTATTAACCACAAGGGTTTACATAAAGTAGACATTAAGGACAGTACAGGACAATACAGGGCGGTACAAATGGGCCTTTCTGCGTTTAAAAAAACAGAGGATGGAATAAAAAATAACAATGACAAATTCCCCAATAGGGGGGAGACTTCCGAGAGACATTTGTGGAGAGAGCCCATTAAAAGGCCACAGTGACCCTGACCACCAGGGCAAGTGCCCTCTCCCAGTTTTCCACCTTTAATTTACAGACACATACTCAGAGTAGGCCTATTCACACGGGCTATACTTGCTTCTCTCACCCATCTTTCAACAAAATGCTGGGAAGAGAGCACTTCCCTCTCTACCCTGATTTTCCTTTTCAAATGAAATTTGAAAAAGTTAATCAGGGCATCACCGAAGAGGTAAGTGCTCGTGTTCAGCCCTTTCAAACGTGCCCACCATACTATCTCTTTCGCCATGGCCACAAGACAGATAAAAACTGCCTGCCCTTCCCGGCTAAAAGAAGAGGGCGGGGGAATCCTCACGATGGACTCAGCTGATAGCTGGATCCGTCCTACACGTGACAGCAGGTGTTCGACATAAACCCACAAGTCAGCAATGCTCGGACACTGGACGAGTGCGTGCAGGACGGTTTCGTCGCCCTGCGCGCATCTGGGACATGCCCGGCTGACGGCACCTCCATGCCTGTAGAGTTTATGCCGAACCGGCAAAGCTCCTCGGTAGCACTGCCAGACCAGGGATTTCTGGAAGTTGTCCATAGGCCCCGGCCCGAAAGTCCTTCCGAAGAGATTGGCTAGTTGATTTTCGTCGACGCCTAGAGTTTCTCCAAGTACATTGTCGCTCTTCCCCTCCACTAAGCTCGTATAGAACGCCAAGGTGGAGTTCCCACCGATCACATTGCCCGATTGGTCGAGGGCTGTGAGCGCCTGAAGACATTCCAGTCACCAAGCGCTCCCTCTCGGTCTTTGCTTGACACAGGACTGCAGCTTCGTCAAGGAGACGAGCTGGGGAAAGACGTGTCTAGCAAACGGCGACCACACCTGATCACCGTCGAGGAAGAGGTGGAGATGTCGTAGCCTGAGCGCGTGTCTCCGCATCATCAGCCACGGTATGCCCAGACCTCCACGTAGCGGGTGTTGACAGCAGATGGACCGCCTGACCATCGGAGCACGTCCCTTCCACAAAAAGCGAAAGAGCAAATGCTCCAGCGCAGTCAGGCGGGGCTTAGGACAAGGTACGACGGTCAGGCGGTAGTAGATGACGGACGCGATGTACGCGTTAGCCACCTCCGCTCGACCTTTCAGGGATATCTTCCTCTCCGCCCATTTGTGGGTGAGAGAAGCCACTCTGCTCGTCACCTCGTCCCAATTTTTGTCCGTCTGTAGGTCCGGACCGAACCAGACTCCTAGCAATTTAACCGGTCCGTCCGTCTAGCGCCCGACGACGCTGTTGGACGGCATGGACCTGTCTCTCCAGGTGCCGAGCTGCAGGCCCACTGACTTTTCCTGGTTGATCATTGCTCCTGTCACCGCTTCGTATTCTCTTAGTGTAGTGCCGATCGCCTCGATGTGTTTGGCGTTCGACACCACTACGGTGACATCGTCCGCATATGCTGACACGAATCTTCCGCACCCTAGTTCGCGCGGGACCCCCCCGCCCCCCTCAACGTCTCCAGTTTGTGCAGTAATGGCTCGAGAGTCAATACGTACAAGAGGGACGAGAGGGGATATCCTTGGCAGACCGAGCGCATGATGTTGAATGGTTCCGAAAGGTCACCGTTCAAATTCACCACAGAGCATATGTCGCTGTGCATGGCAGCGATCCAACCTCTGAAGACGGGCCCAAAGCCAGCCGCCTTCAGGACTGCCGCCATGTAACGATGGTCGATACTATCGAAAGCTTTCGACTGATCTAAATTAATCAAGGACCCACCCGTGCCAGGTTCCCTAGATACCGTCTCTACGATGTATCGCATGAGGTGGAGGTTGTCGTGGATGGATCTGTCGGGAATGGCGCATGTCTGAGCCTCTCCCACCAGACCACCAAAGACAAGCACCAACCTTTTTGCTAGCACCTTGGCCAAAATCTTGAACTCTGTGTTTAGCAGAGTTATGGGCCTGAAATTATCTATGTTATCTATGTTATACCCCTTGTTCGGATCCTTTCTCAGCAGCGCCACAGCTCCTCGGCTCACAGAGCTGGGAATTCTCCCGTTCTGTTGTCAGTTGCAGTAGACGTCCGCCAAGAGGCCTAGGAACAAGTCCGGCATCTGTACGTAAAGTTCATAGGGCAGATCATCCAAACCAGGCGATTTACCCCTTGTGCAGCCAGTCATTGCCTCCCGTACTTCAGAGGCTGTTATCGGCTTTTCGCAACACTCCGCCTCAGTGGCCGAGAGCCGCAGCAGTCCGTCGAGGTAGACACTAAAGTCTATCCCTCGATCCGGCCCGCCGCTGCCCCCGAACAGCTGTGCGAAGTGTCGCTGAAAAGCTTCACACATTTGCCCGGGATAGAGTAGCATGCGCCCGTCGTGGTCCACCAAAGACCGGATCGTGGCTTTGTTGCAACGACGCGCCTCCGCCACTCGGGCCCATTGGACTGTTCGTCCCCTCGTGTCTGAGAGCACGCACCCTAGCTCTGACAACTCAGCCTTCGTGCTTTGCATTGAAGAATTGGTCAAGGGCCAATTTCGCAGCAAGTACGTCGGTCGCAATGCCTTTGCTAAGCGCCTCGTCTAATATTCTAACTAATTCTCCCTCTGCTCTATTTTTCTCTATTGCTAAAGCCTTACTAAACCTAATGGACTCTATTCTAATTGCTCTTTTCAGAGCAAACCACCACTTGTTGTTGACGATGGCCCCCGTCAACGCCCGCTTAACTAGTTCGCTAATCCGGTCTCTGTAGACCTTGCGCGCTGGTAAGGACGCGTTTAGCTTCCAATAGCCGGGTCCTCGTCTATGAAGCCTATCTAAGTCAAGAACACAAATCACGAATTTGTGGTCCGTGTAGCTGACTATCTTGAATTGTGGACAGCCTATGCTAGACCTATCTATTTCCCTACAAAATACTCTATCTAGATATGGTCTGGATGACCCTATGCGATTTGTCCAAGTCCACATTGGCACATTCGGGAAATCCAATCGGTACCTGTCAGACAGTTCAAAACGCCTGAGCAGGTTGGTGAGACTGTTGCACCCTCCTCCCCTATCCACTAATCCCACACAGTCCCAGCGTGCATCTAAGATCCCGTTCCAGTCGCCCACTAACACTAAAGAGCGGGACGTTCCAAGAAAGGTCTCCAGACGCCGGAAGAAATCAGGCCGCCCTGCTCCTGTCGGCGCATAGACGGCCACTAGCCTGAAAGCTTGCCCGTCTCCGCTGGTCACGTCCAGCACCACCAACTTACCTTCTGGGTCCAGGAAGATGGCCCGTATGGCAAGATCCAAACCTCTCCAAAAAAGCACAGCAACTCCTCCCCCCGATCCCGGATGGCTGGGAGATGCGTACACATCCTAGCCGCCGAAGATCGGTGCGAAGGCCCGTGCTTCGTAGATCTGGTCTCGCTGAGGGCCACTACATCTATGTTTAGTGACCTGAGGTCGTTGAGCAGGTGGCCCTGCTTCCATGACGACCCCCAAGCCACGCGCATTTATGCTGCCTATTCTGAGTGAGGTCATGTTGAAATGGAGTGGAAAAGATGGGAAAGACCACTTATCTTACTTCTCGTAGAGGAAGGACGGTTTCTCCATCCTGTTCACTGCTTGTGGCCTCCTCAGGAAGGATGCCCTTATAAATCCTCCTGGAGAGTGCTTGCCGGAAGTCTCCGATATCTTTGGGGAATTTTTGTTTTAGTGTCATGTACGTTTTCTGTGTGATGCGAGTGATTTGTTTGTGTGGTGGTGGTGTGAACTTTTGGGTTGTTGTGTAGTCTTTTTTCTGTGATGCTGGTGTTGTGTTGGATGTAGTGTAATAATTGGCTGTTGTTCAAATTTAATTGTTTCTACTTTAGGCACAATGCCAGCTATTACCCAGTGCATTACTGGTACTTTATTTTATCGACCCCGTAAGGATGAAAGGCAAAGTCAACCTCGTCGGGATTTGAACTCAGATCGTAAAGGGACCTAACTATGCTGGAAAGCATGGCGTCCGACCCTCTACCGATACTAACAATCCACCGCCCTGTTCAAATTTAATGCTGTGTAGTTTGTATCGCTTTGGTTGTTTTGTATTGTTTGCGTTTGTTGTGGGTTTGTTTCTATTTCGCATTTTGGTGACTTTTGTGGTGTAGTTGATGGTGGTGTTGGGCTTAATGATGGTGATAGTGTTGGTGTTTGGGGTGATGGGTTTGGTGATGCTGGTGTGGGTGGTGGCATGTCTGTCCTAACTTTTTTGTTTGATAGTTTATTTGTTTCGCTCTGTATTTTGTTTTTGGAGGGGGAAGGAAGAGAGTTTTTTTCTTTTTTGGTTTCTTATTTTCTTTTTTCCTGATACCGTTTCTCACTCCTCGTCGTCACAATCTGTCTCCAGTTGTGATAGGCCGGGGAGTGGAAAATCCTCCACAGGCGTTAGTTTTGGTTGTGGCGTGGTGGATGGTGTAGGCGCTGGTGCTAGTTCTGGCGCGTTGGGTGGAGGTGGTGATGGTTTTGCTACTGTTGCTGGGGTTGTTGCTGTTACAGTTGCTTCTGTTGTTGCTGCTACAGTTGTTGCTGCCATCTCTGCCGCTGGTGGTGTTGATAGTTGAGTCACTGGGGTGGGTAGGAGAGGTGGCCTCATCCTTGTAGCCTGAGGGCAGAAAGCCCTTAGGTGGGTTCCTTCACCACAAACGACACACCTAGGCCTTCTGCCCTCGACAATTACGGTGAGGTGGCTGCCGTCGGTGAGGTCTATTACCTCTGGGATCTCCTCAATGCTTTTTTGGTCCACTTGGATCAGGAGCTCCATTCCAGATCCGGACCAGTTCTCCTGCTTTTCTTTCACTATTTTTATTATCTTGGTGTTGGCTTCGATGCCGGCGAGGACGGCAGCTATTAGCCAGGGAATTTCGATGGCCGGTGGAACGTGGGTGACCCTGATCTTTACGAGTCTCTGGTCACAATAGCTTGGGACGAGTGTGAAGTCGTCACTTGTTAATGGGGCCATGGAGTGTTCTCTAGCCTCCTGTGGTGTTTCAAAGAACACGTCCATGGTTCCATACTTCTGCCCACGTCTGATGTGGTTTTTTTTTGCCCACACATGTCCCAAAGTTTTTGGGATTTGGCCCTCGGATGCCCGTTCCACTCGGCGCGATTTTATATTAATTGTTCGATAAGACAAGGTGCATAGTCGCCGATGCTCCATTTTATTAGGTGGTGGTGGTGGTAGTGGGGGGGGGGGGGACTCTGTACCCATCTTTCTTTACCAATTTTGGGGCTTCTTCTAATTCCTCCTGAGTTACCTGAAATGCTTCGCAATGTTTTGCTACTCTGGCAAAACTCAGGGTCGTTTTCTTAATGTCATTGTTGCTGTTGTTGTTATCATCATTTTTGTTATTATTAATTTTAGTTTCAGTTGTGGTGGTGGTGGTGTCAGTGGTTTTCGGTGTCGAAGAGTTCATTTTGGTTGAATTCATTTCTATATCACGAGTTAATTTATTTTTTTCTTTTGTTTCTGTTGTCGCGGTGATGGTGGAGGTGGTGGCCGTCGCGGCGGTGGTGGTAGTGGCGGCTTTACCACCTGCAGTCATTGGTAATGGCGGGAAATGAATGTCTCCCTGAGACAAATTTAAAATATTGCTAGTGCTTATATTTTTTTTAGTGTTGGCAAACGTAGTAATATTTACAATGGTGGTGTCGGTGTGAGGTGTTAGTTTGTGAGAAAGGAGTGACTCTGAGTCAGCCATGATGTTTCAAAGAAAACTTTTTTGCTTGATAATTATAAAAGTTTAAATATTGGGCTCAAGGCCCCAATCTGTTTGGGTGTCCTATTTAGATAACAATGTATGTGCACTTATATACAATTAACAATAACATTTTCCATGAATGGCAATTTTGAACAACTGAAAATAACAAAACTTTGCGGAGCTCACGATGATATGATTTACTACGTAGGTTGCCAATAATAATAATAATAATATTAATAATAATAATAATAATAATAATAATAATATTGATAAGATGGTAATGGGGAATTGCAGGAGGAGACACACTGATCTTGCCATGGGATGGATAGACTACAGAAAGGCATTTGACATGGTGCCTCATTCTTGGATCACCAAAAGCCTGGAGATCTCCAAGGTGGCAGATAACATCAGACAGTTGCTGGGCAGGAGTATGAGGTCCTGGGAAACAGAGTTGACATCAACTGGAGAATCCTTGGGAAGCGTGAAGATCAAGAGAGTTATCTTCCAGGGAGAAAGCCTGTCCCCTCTGTTGTTTGTCCTTGCTCTGATGCCCCTGACCATTATGCTGCGAAAAGTGAGAGCAGTATACAAGTTGGGAAAGGGAGAGCTTACCATCAATCACCTCCTCTTCATGGACGATCTTAAGCTCTTCGGGAAGAGTGAGAAGGAGTTGGATGTTCTTGTTGACACTGTCCGTATTTTCAGCAGTGATATATGTATGCAGTTTGGTATTAGTAAGTGTGGAGTCATTGTGATGAGGAGGGGTAGGTTGAGCAGAAGTAACGGAATCCAGATACCAACAGGTGAGATGATAAAGGAAATTGACTCTGAGGAAGGATACAAGTATTTGGGCGTTCTGGAGGCTGATGGCATAAAGAACAAAAAAATGAAGGAATTGTTAAGAACTGAATACATTCGGAGAATAAGGAGCGTATTGAAGTCACATCTGAACAGCAGAAATGCCATAAGCGCAGTAAATTCCCAAGCTGTGTCTATTATTAGGTACAGTGCGGGAATTCTGAGATGGAATGTTGCTGAACAAAAAGAAATGGATAAGAAGACTAGGAAGCTATTGACTATCTACAACATGTTCCACAAGAGGAGTGATGTCGATAGACTTTACCTAAGGAGATCTGAGGGTGGAAGAGGTCTTATCAGCATAGAGGACTGTGTTCAGATGGAGAAAAACAACCTACATAAGTACGTGACTGATAGTAAGGAGCCAATGCTCAGAACTGTACTGAAGTAGGCGACAATAGGCCAGGTGATGTCCAAGGAGGAAATAGCATCAAGGAGAAAGAGCAGCCTTCAGGGAAAATCCCTTCATAGTACCTTCTTTGAGAAAACTGAATTTAGAGATCCACAGACATGGAACTGGTTTAGAAGAGGAGACCTCAAAAAGTCTACAGAAGGAATGTTACTGGCTGCGCAGGAGCAGGCCCTCAAAACGAAGTGGCTGAAACACCATATTTACAAGGAGGAGGCTAGCCCACTGTGCAGGATCTGTGGAGAGAGAGAGGAGACTGTGGCTCACATTGTATCCGAGTGTAAACACCTAGCCCAGACCCACTATAAGGGCTGGAGACATGATGTGATGGGCAGGGTAATCCACTTGCACCTGTGCAAAGTAAACAGTTTACCACATTCTGAGAAATGGTATGAGCATAAGCCAGAGGCGGTGATGGAGAACGATCAGGTGAAGGGGCTGTGGGATTTTAGGATACAGACGGACAAGAAACTGGAACACAATAGACCTGACCTGGTGTTTGTGGACAAAGAAAAAAGATCGTGTCTTATTGTGGATGTGGCCTGCCCATACGACACGAGAGTGCAAGAGAAGGAGAGGGAGAAAATTAACCCATACCAGGACTTAAAGTGGGAGGTAAAAAGGATTTGGAACTGCCATGAAGGCAAAGTGATCCCGATTGTCATACGCGCACTGGGGACTATCTCCAAAAGTTTCCAGGGATGGTTAAAGAAAATCGGCCAATTCACGCTTTTTGGAACGCTTCAAAAGGCATGCTTGCTGGGAACAGCAAGAACCCTCCGATACGTCCTGAATATCTGAGGCTGCAGGTAGTGGCTTGATATTCATTCCAACGGACTTTCCAGTTAACTAACATCAATGACTGAGATTCAAGGAATAATAATAATAATAATAATAATAATAATAATAATAATAATAATAATAATAATACTGGAAGATTGTCATAATAGACACAAAAATCTATCGATTGCTTGGATAGATTATAAAAAAGCATTTGATAGTTTGCCACACAGTTGGATTGAAAAATGTTTAGAGATTTTCAAAATATCCCCCGTTGTCAGGAGGTTTTTGTCATTCAGTATGAGGACATGGAGAACGACACTCCTTTTGAATAGTGAAACAAAATCACTGGAAGCTGGAGAAGTTAACATTAATTGTGGAATTTTTCAGGGTGACTCTTTATCACCGCTTTTATTCTGCATCGCACTTATACCATTAAGTAAAATGCTCAATGAAACAAAACATGGATATAGAGTCTATGACAAAACCATTAATCACCTGTTCTACATGGATGACCTGAAACTATTCGCAAAAAATGATGAACAATTGCAAGGGCTATTATCCACTGTGAAGCAGTTCAGTGATGACATTAAAATGGAGTTTGGACTGGATAAATGCGCCAAAGCAACGTTCACCAGAGGAAAGCTGCTGAAGAGTTCAGACATTAATCTTGATCGGGGGAACGTGATAAGAGAGCTTGATCAAGAACAAACTTACAAATATCTAGGTGTTTGTGAAGGAGACGGAATCAAGCACTCGACAATGAGGGAAAGGATAAGGAAGGAATGTTACCGCAGAGTCAGAGCAATCTTAAGAACGGAATTGAATGCAAGGAATAGGATCGATGCCATAAACACGCTTGCCATACCAGTAGTAACCTACAGTTACAATGTCATCAACTGGTCAAGCACAGAGATCCGTAGGCTCGATACAAAAATCCGAAAATTCTTAACCATGCACAGAATGCATCACCCTAAGGCAGACATAGATAGAATATATCTCCCTAGGAAAGAAGGAGGACGTGGGTTAATCCAGTTATACATTGCGTTGAAAACTGCAACAATTGGATTATCCACATATCTAAGGGAATCACATGATTGGATGATCAAACTCGTTTTGAAACACGAAAGCACCAAAAGATCATATTCCATTACAAAAGATGCACAAAGATACAGTAATGGACTACAAATTTCAGAAGTCCCATTTACTGCTGAAATGGAAAACACAGAAAAAGCAAAGCAGGTAAAAGTAACTGCAAAGAAAGAACTGCTACAGAAACTGGCTAAGAAATGGCAAGAAAAGCCTTTGTATGGAAAATACCCAGAGCGAGCTAACAATCCTGATGTTGACAAAACTTTAACCCATCAGTGGTTGGCATCCTCTGGACTGAAATCGGAGACTGAAGGACTGATTATATCGGCACAAGATCAGTGTCTGCCAACAAAAAATTACCAAGCCAACATAATAAAAAATGGGTGCAGCCCATTATGCCGTGTATGCAAAAAACAACCAGAGACCATTGACCATATAATTTCAATGTGCAGTCCTATAGCTCCAACCGAATACCTAAACAGGCATGACAGAGCTGCACAATACATACATTGGATAATGTGTAAGCATTTTGACCTGCCCCATCAAAAGAATTGGTGGGAGCATCAACCACCTCCCATACTTGAAAAAGATCACATCTCAATCTTGTGGAACTTTAGCATCCAAACAGACCGAAAAATAGATGCAAATAGACCTGATATAATATTGAAGGACTTTCAAAGGAGGGTATGCCTGCTAATTGATATGTCTGTTCCAATAGACAAGAATGTATCTATAAAAACATTTGAAAAATTGAGCAAGTATAAGGACCTGGAGATAGAAATTGGAAAAATGTGGAAATTGAGAACTAAAACAATACCAGTGGTTGTAGGCGCTCTGGGAATGATACCTAAGGGGTCTAACGACTACTTATCGCAAATCCCAGGAAACCCGCGTATAGGAGAAATACAAAAGATAGTACTAATGGGAACTGCCCATATACTAAGGAAGATCCTGTCAATATAAGTACATCACAAGTCTAAACACTAAGGATGCATGTGTGAATATGTGTGTTCTTTCTTGAACATGGCGGACCTTGTTGTCTCTTGAGGTCACTGGTTGTGACTTGGTGATAACTCGTATAAACATAAAGCAAGATAAATGCAAATAATAATAATAATAATAAAAAATCAAAAAATCACATGGGGTATTGGATTAAAAATATAACATCCCTCCACTCGAAACTGACAACCATGTTTAATGACTGCTTGATGTCAGATGAGGTACCAGAGTGGTTGACACAAGGTACCACAGTTCTGGTAATGAAAGACCGAATCAAGGGTAATGACGTTACCAAATATAGACCTATCACATGTCTGTCCGTAATGTGGAAACTGTTGACAAGCATTGTGTCTGAGGAAATCTACCATCACCTCCACACAAACAACTTGTTACCGGACGAACAGAAAGGATGCCGAAAGTACGAAGGACCAGTTACTTATTGATAAGATGGTAATGAGGAATTGCAAGAGGAGACACACTGGTCTTGCCATGTGATGGATAGACTACAAAAAAGGCATTTGACATGGTGCCTCATTAATCTCCGCATATACACAGGCACATAAATACAGCTCTACAAGCAGAAAATGAGGATAGGTAAGATGTATTTACATGACCATAGTGCCGTGTTTCAGGTCGAGAAGGGGTAGGAGTAGGGTGGCAAGGAGGTAGAGGGGGTCTTTTGTCGAGAGGGGGTTTAAAAAAAAGAAAGACGTAAGTAGCAAGTATTTTTATGGGTACAGATTCTCTTGACTAAGTTGTATGTAATATTAATTTTAACGTGTCTAAGGTGGCATGAATTGAAAGGAAGATATTGCTTGGAGTCTGTGGGCTTGTAGTATATGTCTGTTTCTATTTTTTTTGTTATGAATCATAATGAGGATGTCGAGGAATGGGAGTTGTTGATGGCTGTATTCCATTGTAAAATTAATATTCTTGATAAGGGTGTGAAACTCTTTAAGTTTCTCGATGTTTTCGTGCCAAAGGATGAAGCAGTCATCTAGATATCTCTTCTAGTTCTTTTCTATGTGTAAGTGGAGATGAAAATATCGAATAATGTACGCCATTTTTACCAGTACCACAAAAATACTGGTCAATCCACATACACACACACACACACACACGCGCATGCACAGGCGTACACTAACATAAAGACATACACACACACACACACACACACACACACACACACACACACACACACACACACACACACACACACACACACACATATACACTTCTCCGTATAAGACAAGAGCTGAAAAATATGTTTCAACATTAAAATAACGCCCCTCCCCCCCACACACACGTACACGCGCATTCCTACTGATCGATTCATTTCCATTATCAGAACAATGATCCACTTTGCTACACACACACACACGTCTTAATATACACCTGAACTGTTACACACACGTCTTACACACACACACATGTCTTAATATACACCTGAACTGTTGACCTCTCAACATGACTGCAACTCAATCAAGCGGAAAAGGACGCGCTAAAATCAATTTAAACATTCACGTGACTTCTACCGATCAATCAAAATTGATTTGACTACAAGAATTTTTGCAACACGAATTGGCGCGAAATTTATAGTGCTTATTTACGTGACATTCAACAACCAACCAAATCATAATACCTCCCAAGCCACTTTTTTCACATAAAAGAGGAAGAATTTCCAAAACTGATCAGATTAGAGCAAAAATCACGGGCACTCTATCTCAAAATTATTTTTAAAAAGCATAAGAAATGAGCAACCGGTCAAAACTTAAAGCTAAAACTAAATACCAACTAATACTTATTACTAATTTATACTTATTCCTAATTAAACTATTTTTCACTGGGAAATATTTTTCAGCTTTTTTTTTTCCTTTTTTCTAATATATCACAACTCGTGTGTCACACATCTATTTAAAACATATATATATATATATATCTTTGTGTGTGTGTGACTCTGTGTGTATGTGTGTGTGTGTGTGTGTCTGTGTGTGTCTGTGTGTGTGTGTGTGTGTGTGTGTGTGTGTGTATTTTCGTCTCCTTCCATACACATTTCTGAGAGTTAGGGAAGAAGGACACCAATGCGCCTCAACATGATGCTCTATGCCCGTTAATCTCATTGGCAAAAATAATGATGTCATGTGGAAATGAGTGCTCGTCTGATCATTTCTCGGAAGCTGTCGACTGGCCAGCAGATATGTTGTTTTCATCACAAGGCAAAATCCGTTGTCGACTTGAAAGGTTGTCAACAAGGTGAGAAAAGTGTCCTGTCATACCTTCCTCTAGACAGTCTGCCAAACAAGTTAAGCAATAAATCTCTTCTTATATTTAAACACTATTGGAGGGCCGTTGACGTTCTACATCTGTTTTTTTTATGTGTTCTGTTTTCATAAACAATGTGATTAAAAACATCCCCCTACTCAGAATCTTGCCGGTTTATTAACCTAAAGACCAATAATGTAACAGATTTTAATGGATTATATGTTACCAATATCGTTTCAAAGCAAACTAATATTATATAAACAGATGTTGTGACCTGGGGGACCAGCAGTACCGTTGGTAGGGTTAGAAACTGCCGAAGTCCATTTCAACGGCCGATGAACCTACAGTTCTGTCTTTTTCGTCTGTATCTTCTTTTTTTTTTTTTTTTTAAATAATATTTGAAGGATCCTCTAAAAGAATTGTTTTCGTTTTGCCTTGTTTTCATTCGTTGTCTTGTTCATTCTTTGCTAATTTTCCTAAGTATTTCAAATATATATATTAGTTTTATTTGAACTTATCTTGTATCTCAGCCTTTTTTATTGACATAACAAATCAGGTTTGGTAGGTCCATCGACAGTTCAGCGATTTGGATTTTACCACAAAAAGTGTTTTTCTTCGTAATATCTGTTTTCCCCGTTCTGCTGAGCTCGCAGTATATCTTCTTTTACTAACATACACACTCTGTATTTTACCATGTGCCATGTACTTCTTTGATTTGTAGTCTTGCTGATCCCAGTACACTATCAACAAAGGCACACACACACACACACAAATACACACACACACAGACACACGCACACGCGCGCACACACACACACACACACACACACACACACACACACACACACACACACACACACACACACTCATATATATATTGATTTAAAAAGTAAGCAAATAATAATGGAAACGATACAAGCACACACAATGTACTCCACACACACACATATTTGTATATATCTATATGTGTGGCTGTGTGTGTCTGTGTGTGTGTGTGCGTGTAAACTCATCATACCTTGCAGAAACTTACCAAACCTTACTTGAGACAGAATATTAACTGCTTCACAAATAAATATCAACCTTGCTAGATGTAACAAAACAATAATTTAATTAGAGAAATACTGAATCTTAACAGTGAATCTTACACAAATAATTCTATACATTCTTTTTTAATATGAATTCACTTGGTTTAAATCCGATAAAAATTTAACCTGTCAAATATTTCGATGAGTATTTCGTCTGCATTTCTCCATATTAACAAGCACAAAGTTTCACACAAAATCTATTTTTGTGTTATTCTCTAAACCATGCTTATATACTCAATGTTTACAATATTTGCATTTTTTATTTATAGTCTGTAATTTGTATTGCCTTTATATTTTTCCACACCTAATTTTCTCACACCTGATGGTTTTATGTTTATTTCCTATTTTACTCTCGCTGCTATTACATAGGTCAATGCAGTTCCTTTCGATTAATTGTTGATACGTCTTAATCGTTTCTTCCAACCATATCATGCTCCATAAGAATGGAAAGAATCATTAAATCGCCGATGATATTGCCAGAGAAAACTAATGAGTTGGTCGTAAGGGTTATATTTTCATAATTGGTTTCTACATTTGGCACAAGGCCAGAAAATTACCCAGTGCATTACTGGTACTTTATCTTATCGACCCCGTAAGGATGAAAGGCAAAGTTAACCTCGGTGGGATTTGAACTCAGAACGAAAAGGGCAGTAGCTCTATGCGTCAAAGCATGGCGTTTGACCCTCTAGCGAGGCTGCCAAACCAAATATCTACACATTATTTCCCTTAAATAAAGGCATACTATTTTATTATATTCCACTAGTCTCATTTCGTAGTATCTTATTCATGTATAAATATACATACTTTATTAGGGCTAACTCTTGTTAGTTTGGGATTTTATTTGTTGGCTCACAGCATCATCAGGCAAGTTATCAATGAGTAGTTCTCTGATAAATTGTGTTATATCAAAATCAGTTATTCCTGTGAACATTCCATGAAGCCGATGATAAATCAGAATAAACCTGAAGAAATTGCGGGATGGCCGTAGAGTTTAAATCGAACTCCTGTTAACAACAACAAATATAATGACTCGTCAATATTATACGATGCGAATATGATACAAGCAAACAGTGAGTGGTCTCCTAACAATACGTGGGTATGACACCAGATTGAGAGCACGCACCATAACTTACTAAGTCGGAGCATGCAAACACTCATATCACCCCGCACCAGAAAGGATATATTTGCTACATAACAAAACCTATATAATATACGCGTAAAGCAAACGCACACATTAAGAGAAAATCACACAAGGCATACACTAATCATTTGAACAATATATATATATATATATATATATATATATATATTAAAATAACAGATTAAAGTTTAAGCAAAGAATCACTGCTTTCACCCTTAAGGGTGAAAGCAGTGATTCGCTTAAACTTTAATCTGTTATTTTAATAAATATTTGCTCTAATATTTTAATAAATATTTGTTCTTATATATTTGATATATATTTATCCATATCGAGCCCTCTTTGGATTTTAGTCTTCACGTTTTTATTATTACTATATATATATATATATATATATATGTATATATATATGGAAAAAATGAAATTTCATTTCTCACTCTTAGTAAGGCTGATACTTAAATATATATATATATATATATATATATATATATATATATATATATATATAAATGGAAAAAAATAAAATTGCATTTCTCACTCTTAGTAAGGCTGATACTTAAATATAAGTATGCATAGGTACATATATATATGTATATAGACGTATAGTAGTATGTATATACATACATGCACACATATATATATATGTACGTATTGATTTACCGAACATTTATTATAATGCTCGTTTGTTTGTAAACAAATAGCCCGAATTATTAGCCGTACAGTGTTCGGCAACAATCGTTGCCATTTTGTTCAACACTGACAAAGGAACTATGAACTAGTTTCTATCTTATTAGCTGCCATTAGCACCGTATACCTTCCTGTCAGTTGATTGAACGTTTGAAAGTATATACTTTCCTTATGCACAGTAACGGTTGAGTAGCCTAATTTGCATATCGAGTGGGCCGGGCGTACCGAAAACGATAAATGGAAAAAATGAAATTTCATTTCTCACTCTTAGTACGGCTGTTACTTAAATATAAGTATGTATACGTACATACATATATGTATACAGACGTACAATAGTATGTATATACATATATACATGCACATGTATGTATGTATATACATACTACTGTACGTCTGTATACATATATGTATGTACGTATATATATATATAATATGAACAAAGTTATAAACATAGTATACACAGGTGTCACAGCCCTTATACAACCAAGTGATACCTAAATAATTTAACCCACATTAATATCGGGTTAACGTCATTGCCGAAAGAGAGGAAAGCTTCCAAACAGCTGCTAGCATGCAACGTTAATGATATTTTCGGTCTCTCAATATCATAGAATGGTCGCTTTGTTTCATATATATATATATTTATACTCTGCTATGTATTGAGTATCTTACTTACTGTGGTTACCCCCGATTGAACCCGGGTTAAACATATGTATATATGGATGTATATATAATGTATTTTGCAATACACTTTATGCTTAATTAAAAGTATTTTGAAGACCGTAAGCTATTGTTTTAAAGTAGTGACAAATTCACTCACTTTGATCTCAGCAAACAGGGGAGATAAGCCGACATGACATGTTTCGCTTTTGTTGAAGCTTATCAAGACTATTAAAAACAATAGCTTACGGTCTTCAAAATGCTTTTAATTAAGCATAAAGTGTATTGCAAAATACATTATATATACATCCATATATATATTGCTATTTCAGAGCTCCAATTCTAATTTTTATATATATATATGTATATATGTATATATATACATATATACATATTTTAATATATATATATGTATATATGTATATATATATATATATATATATATATATTTATTAAAATAACAGATTAAAGTTTAAGCAAAGAATCGCTGCTTTCACCCTTAACGGGATCCTCTGAATATATATATATATATATATATATATAAAGATCAAATCGAAAATGCAACTGGAGTCTTATTTAAAAAAATATATATATTTATTTGGTTCCTTTACAGGTGTTTCGCAGTTCTTCTGATTTTCAAAAGTAGAGATGAGATGGAGGGTCTGTGGTTTTCCTCACATCACATCAGATGTGACAAAAACCACAGACCGTCCATCTCAACTCTACTTTTGAAAAGCAGAAGTGCGAAACCGGTAAAGGAACCAAATAAATATATATATTTTTTTAAAAATAAGACTCCAGTTGCATTTTCGATTTCATCTTTTTTCTTTATACTTTCACTCGTGTAGGACACCTCGGTTATTTTTCATTTTGTAAAGAAAACCTCACTTTTAATATATATATATATATATATATATATATATATATATATATATATATATATATATATATATATATATATATATATATATGGAAAATATGAAATTTCATTTCTTACACTTAGAACGGCTGATATTTAAATATAAATATGTATACGTACATACACATATCTATACACACGTACATTAGTATGTATATACATACATACATGCACACATATATATGTACTGATGGCAGATAATAAGCTAGAAACTAGTTCATCTTTCCCTTGTCAGTGTTGAACAAAATGGCAACGATCGTTGCCGAACACTGTACGGCTAATAATTCGGACTGTTTGTTTACAAACAAACTGATCACTATTATAAATCTTCGGTAAACCCATACGTATATATATATATATATATGTGTGCATGTATGTATGTATATACATACTACTGTACATCTGTATACATATATGTATGTACGTATACATACTTATATTTTAGTAACAGCCGTACTAAGAGTGAGAAATGAAATTTCATTTTTTCCATTTATCGTTTCTGTTACGCACGGCCGACTAACTTACTCGATATGCAAATTAGGCTACTCAGCCGTTACTGTGCATAAGGAAAGTATATACTTTCAAACGTTTAATCAACTGACGGGAAGGTATACGGTGTTGATACAGCTAATAAGCTAGAAACTAGTCCATGGTTCCTTTGTCAGTGTTGAACAAAAGGGCAACGATGGTTTCCGAACACCGAGCTAATCCGGGCTGTTTGTTTACAAACAAACCGTGTATTATAATAAATGTTGGGTAAACCCATACGTACATATTTATATGTGCGCATGTATGTATGTATATACATACTACTGTACATCCCTATCATATATGTATGTACGTATACATACTTATATATATAAAAGTAAAATTTTATTTCTTGCCCTAGCACAGTTGATACATAAATGTAAGTATGCATACGTACACACACATTTATATATATATATATATATATATATATATAACACCTCCGATATATATATATATATATACACACACACATATATATATATATATATATATGTATGTATAGGTTATATCGAACATAAATAATAATATCCAGTTTATTTGAAAAGAAACGGCTCGATTAAAGCTATGCCGTGCCGATGACAAATTATCATCTGTTTATTCAATACCGGCATTGAGGAACAATCAACATGTTTCTGGGTCATTACCCTTTATTATGAGTGTATAAGTGGTTAGGGTATTCAGTATCCGTAGAGAGTCGGACGCCATGCTTTGACGCATAGAGTTACGGCCCTTGCCATTTTGAGTTCAAATCCCGCCGAGGTTAACTTTGCCTTTCATCCTTACGGGGTCGATAAAATAAAGTACCAGTAATGCATTGGGTAATTGCTGGCCTTGTGCCAATAGTAGAAACAATTATTAGTGTATACGTCTGCCTATCCATTGAACGATTGAAAATATATAATATTCTTAAGTACACATTGGCGAAATAGTCTCATTTGCATACTGAACGAGTTACGGCTGACCGTACCGAAAACTGAAATTAAATTAGAATTTTATTTCTCATGTTAGCACAGCTGATACATAAATTTAAGTATACATACGCACACATACACACACACACATATATATATATATATATATAAATATATAAATGTATATATATATATATATATATATATATATATATATATATATATATATATATATATATATATATATATAATATATATATATATATATATGTGTGTGTGTGTGTGTGTGTGTGTGTGTGTGTGTGTGTGTGTGTGTGTGTGTGTGTGTGTGTGTGTGTGTGTAAATGAAGTAATTACGTCGGAAAGGTCCAGCAAAAAAGAGTGCTCTATGTAGGTTACAGAGCTTAATAGTTATGTAATAAACAAAATAAGGCGATTATTTCATGTACCAGTGGTTTCTTGAAAGCAAACAAATTTTGCTTTCAATCATCAGAATGAAAAAATCCTGGTGCATTTATTGACATTGGATTTTAAAATCCAATGTCAATAAATACACCAGGATTTTTTCATTCTGATGATTGAAATCAACATTTGTTTGCTTTGAAGAAACCACTGGTAAATGAAATAATTGCCTTATGTTGTTTATTACATAACTATATATATATATATATATATATTAGAAAGTGAGGTTTTTTTTACAAAATGAAAAATAACCGAGGTGTCCTACACGAGTGGAAGTATAAAGAAAAAGAGATGAAATCGAAAATGCAACTGAAGTCTTATTTAAAAAAAAAATATATATATTTATTTGGTTCCTTTACCGGTTTCGCAGTTCTTCTGCTTTTCAAAAGGTGAGTTGAGATGGAGGGTCTGTGGTTTTTCTCACATCTGAGAGAAAAACCACAGATCCTCCATCTCAACTCACCTTTTGAAAAGCAGAACTGCGAAACCGGTAAAGGAACCAAATAAATATATATATTTTTTAAAAAAATAAGACTTCAGTTGCATTTTCGATTTCATCTCTTTTTCTTTATATATATATATACATATTTTTATATATATATATACATATTTTTATATACATATATAAATAGTTGCATGTATACGAAATATATACATATACACCCACACTCATGCATATATATACATATATATTCAATCAAAGAAAAACAAATTGAGACAAGGAGAGAGTAATACAATGAGCGTACGTTTTTAGTGAGTATGATTACGTGCCACGAGAATGTATACATATCCAATTGTCAGTACTACAATATGTCATTACACGCACAGGCCATCAATATACTCTCACACGCACAAACACAGAATTATATGGATATATATATATATATATGTATATTTATATACATTTACACACACTATTGTACTTATACATAAACTCACATACAGATTTATAATTGTGTGTAATGTGTGTGGGGGTATATGGGTGTGGGTATATATGTGTGTATGAGTGTGTATACATGTGTGTATGCGTTTGCGGCGATGCCTGTGTTTAAATATACCAAATATAAAGTGGACTTATGATAAGACACAAGAAAATGTGCATTAAAAGAGTATTAAGGCATCTTACGTGAGACATTTTGACAGCTTAAGTGTTCTATCGAGATATACATTGCAATTTAGTGAATTAGTAACTCAAAAAATGTGAGCTGTAAAAGAGCTAACTTTATTTTACGGCCAGTCTCTGAGAAACATACTCAATATAACATTATATATTTCCTTTGAGTAATTGCTTGCCTCGGTCGGGTTACATTCAGTTGAAATTAAAAGTTTTACGGTAAAGTGGCACTTAGAATTTAAATCAATACTCATGTTCTTACGCATTGAATTAGTATGAATTCCGCTGAAGAGCAAGGAATTCACCCTTCATTTGTTTATTTATGAATGTACTTTAGTCTATATAGTATCGCATACATACCTGAGCACCCACACATATATCGACACACACGCACACAACACACACAGACATACACAAACCCGCACATACACCCCACCCATATATATATATATATATATATATATATGTATATACATCTATAAACATGTGCATATATATAAAACAAAAATACAACGTTCTCTATTAAATTGAAGATACTGGAAAGATCCACCTCCTATGTCAAGGGGAGAAACATTTGCCAGCTGTATAACTCGGGGAAGTGGAATTTTCTCTCTCAACTGGCTTCAGGGAAATCTGCATACATACGCTTCTACGACTGCTTCAAATGCTGTCGTCACGAAGCAAAATTTGTTGTGGAAAATGATCTAGACTAGATTAACTGAATGTATTTTCTTCGATGTTTCAATTCAAACCTTGGTCTCCATTTGAAACACAAGTTTTCCATCCTTGATTTTTTTTATACTCATCCCCATTTTCATTATTTAAAGTAATGGTCTATTTATATCCTTAGAACTTTCTTATACTTTCTAGAATCTCCACGATGGGAAGCCATTTTTTTAATGACAGTCTGAATAAGTTGGAGTACAGAACCCAACGAAATTTAAGTAACAGTACATGTCATAGTTGTAACTAATTATACTACACTCATCATATGAACTGAATGCTTTGCACCCTTGGATATTAATACCAAATTCGTACTACATTATATATATATATATATATATATATATATATATATATATATATATATAGTAATAATAATAAATTTGAAGACTAAAATCCAAAGAGATCTCGATAAGGATAAATATATATCAGATATATAAGAATCGTAGAGCAAATATTTATTAAAATTTAATAAATATATATATATATATATATATATATATATACACACATATTTATAAATGAGGATATCCTTATAGTATTTGATCAGACAAGTTGTGGGAAGGTCAATGTACTGTTATGATTATTGTTTGTGGAGATCAGATGAATCCAGCGAAACCCTGTATGGTAAGCTCGGAAATATTGGGAAAATTCTCGAGAACAGAGAATTAATGTGTATTTAAAGACAAACAAAACGCTTTTAATAATTCAGTACATCTTCTTTTAATCTACACACTGTTTGGTAATGAGAAGAAAATCACTCATCGTCACATAAGGAATTATATAAGTAATTTTGCGTCCGTTTGACAGAGCATAAATATGCAAATAAACAAATGTAACGCACAATGTAATAGGAAAATAAATTAGACAATTATCAAAGTTGTGTTCAAATCATTTAATAGCTGACAATTGTTTCTTCCAAACTTTCGTTTGGGGTCATCGAAGCATTATCAATGTTTGTACAGCTAATTAACCTCCTATTCAACTGAACAATCGTATAGATACATATATATTGATGTTGTGAGCAACAGTTTCGTATTTACAGGGTGTACTGGATGCGACATATATTATACGAGAATAGTCTAATAATTAAAGAGGCATTGAGAAAGAAGCATTGAGAAAGAAAGAGTACATTAACAGTACATATGCAAGCGTTTATATATATATATATATTTATATATATATATATATACCAGATAGAAAAATGCATACAGTAAAAAAAAGTAATATTGTTGGAATATAAACCTTTAAAAATACAGGACAAGAAACTAAAATAAAACTTTAAAAGAATAGGACAAGAAACTAAGATAAAACTTTAAAAGAATAGGACAAGAAACTAAGATAAAACTTTAAAGAATTGGACAAGAAATAAAAAATGTTACAATAATATTAGTGGCAACATTTTATTGGTAAAAAATCGAGTTCCACATTCATAGGCACTGGGTTCCACATTCAGAGGTCGTCGTCAGACTGGGGGGATCATTTGATCCTGGTTTGAACACCAATTGGGCCATAACCATACCCCTATTTCATCATTCGGCGACACGCCTCATGTGTCATGCATAATGTGAATGGACCCATGGGCCCATGAGCACAGATCTTGAGCAGCAGCGGACGGTCTTGTCGTCCCGCTCATCCTTGATCTTGACCAACCCGTCCATCTTCTCCTTGCATCTTGTCCTTGAGTTCAAGTCCGGCAGTCCAGATGAATGTGTGCCACAGCTTTCTGGTACAGGAAGGGGGAGCAGGAGGACTAGAGGGATGACGGGACAGAGGGAGGGAGGACCGTTGGTTGAGGGAGGTGCCGTAGTCGGTGGTCAGAGTCGACATCTTGTCCCGGTCGTCTTCTCCATATTCGTCTGGTGTTGCGGGACCAGAAGTGCATTCTTGGAGGAGACCTGCAGCTGCATCGGCCAATTCTTCTTGCAATGGTCATTCGGACGGAGCAGACTGCTCAGCCAACCAACCCCAGCCAGCACGAATCGCTCAGGGGCAACGCATAATGAGAGCATGACAATTATTATGCACTAATCAAGAAGATACTGGGGCATAGCATAGGAAACGAATAAAAAAATGTTGCCACTAATATTATTGTAAAATCTTTTATTTCTTGTCCAATTCTTTAAAGTGTTATCTTAGTTCCTTGTCCTATTCTTTTAAAGTTTGATCTTAGTTTCTTGTCCTATTCTTTTAAAGTTTTATTTTAGTTTCTTGTCCTGTATTTTTAAAGGTTTATATTCCAACAATATTACTTTTTTTTGCTGTACGCATTTTTCTATCTGGTCTACTATTTTTTAAGGCAATGCAAGCAACAACTATCTAATAATTAAATGATCATAGTGAATTACTGACAAGTGATTGACATTTAAAGTTCTTTTGAGTATAATTGCAATCTAGTTGAGGCAACTGGCTTAATGACAAAGCTAGTAAATCATGAATGCATTTGAGATGATTAGTGCATAATAGTGAATTGGTGAAACTTGTGCATTTCAATGGTGTTACAACAATAGATGTAAGTTATATAGTAGTAATACTTTATCATTTTAAATTTTTAGAATGGACAAAAACCCATGCAAAGAAATGACTTTGATTGCAGTGATTCTCTCCAATTTACTTACAAAGCAAAACGTGGTCAAATACCTTATCATCTCTGATAAAATGCCCATTGAATCACTGAAAATAGGATGCATGGAATTCCTCATAAAATGCACCTATGAATCGGAAGCCATCACATATATCAATGGATATAGGGAGTTGTTCACACTGGAAGACCTTCACTTCATTTGTGACTTCATCAGTTATCTCCACGATTATCTCAGACACCCAATGCCATTGATGAGAGGTGATCCAATGTGTGAGCATGTAACTAATCTTATAGAAGTTGTTATCGACCACCTGGCTTTTAGTGACATTTGACTGATTTGACTGATATTGATGTATTTTTTAAAAGTATGTGCACATTCTTGTTACTATTTTAAGGCAATGCAAGCAACAACTATTTAATAAAATTTAAATTTAAAAATGACCATTGTGCATTACTAGTATGATGACATTTTATTAAGTCACAAAATTAGTCAGTCAGCCATAGAACAAGGATCAGGTGGCAAAATCATTGGCAAAAATTTGTGTCAATTTAAGATTTCCAACAGTGTTCAAATGAATCATATCTGGTTTGAAGTCAGATTTGTCAAATTTTGACCAATTTTCAATGTTGTGAAGATTGGGTAAGTTCAATTTTTGAATCATTTCTTTCATGCAGTAATTAAACTTTTCCAAACGTCGTCATTTCTGGATTACCTCCCCTAGCGTCACGCTTACTACTCACTCACTTGAACACAAGATTTATCAGCAAACTTTGATTATAAACTTTTTCCCGCTGGACCAAATTTCTAGATTTTTAAGCCAAAAGATGCGTAATGATCTACTGTTCATGCTCATATAAGTTTTATCTCAGTTAAATAGAGTAGAGCCGCGCTGTACTGTCGTAAACAGACAATTGCCAACGAAAACACGACCACAACAATATTACTAAACGGACTACCGTCCGTTTAGGATATATGTATGTATATATATAAATATATATATATATAAATATATATATATATAAATATATATATATAAGAATGTATGTATAGTATATTTGATGATATACTGTATGTTTAATTAAAAACATTTTCAAGACCTTTCGCTATTATTTTGAAGTAGTGACTATGTCGCATCCTTCTTTTTTCAGCAAAGGAAGGGAGATAAGATGACAAATCTGTTTGACACTGTTGGTGTTATCAGAGCCCTGTACTCACCGACCTCTGCTGAAATTTATAGAGGCTGGATTCTTATAGAATTCTAGTAATAATCAGGAACTGATTATACAGAGCAATTGCCGGTCCTCCCCCTCACCACACTAAACTGCACCCACGCCCAGCCCCCACTAGTTGTCACTATAACCACTGACCTCCCCCTCTCCGCACCTGACCGCTCATTCCTCAGTAGAGGCCTTCGCTTCATACCCCACACTCCGCACAGCGACGAGTTCGCACCCGATCGGAAGTTGAACGATTCGTGCGACGCACGAAACTACGGGCACATTTCCATGACGCCACCGGCTCCCAACATCCCAAACCCGTTTCTCGCCCTGGGCCGACGACCATCGTCTTGGACGCCGGCACCAGGGCAATTTAGCACCCTGGACACATTCATCAACTTCTGCCGTAGCGCAGTAAATTGCTTCGATTTCCACCACCGTTCCAAACCGAATAACATCTCACGGGGCAAACTCCTCGCTCTCCGCTCCCTCCGTAGCCGAAATGACATCGTCATCAAACCGCCGGACAAGGGAAGCGCCGTGGTGGTGTGGCGCGCTGACCTCTAGACGGCCCAAGCCCTCAGGCAGCTCCGTAACACCCTCTTCTACCGCCCTCTACCCTCCAACCGCATATCACTCTACCAACAACAAGTATCCTCCACCATCAAACACCTTGTCTCTTCCTCCTCCTCCCTCCCACCGCTTCCCACCTCATCGTCCGCACCTCTAATATCTACTTCCTCCCCAAACTCCACAAACCCGACACGCCCGGCCGCCCCATTGTCTCCGCTTGCAACTGCCCCACCGAGCTCATCTCCGCCTTTCTTGATTCCATCCTCGCCCCCCTTGTCACCACCCTCCCCTCTCACATCTCCGTCACCAACCACACCGTTCGCCTGTTCGACTCCTTCACTTTCCGACCCGGCCCACACCCCCTCCTCTTCACCCTAGATATCAAGTCCCCTACGCCGACGGCCTACGTGCCCTCCGGCAATACCTCGACCTTCGCTATATATATATATATATATGATCTACTATATATATATATATATATATATATATATATATATATATATATATATATATATATATGATCTAAGAAGACTGATCGATATGCTGATGCTATATCAAGCGTTAACCTAATACATACCTTCCATTTACTGTACTGATTGCGTTGTTATTTCTGTTTACCTTTTACATATATATATATTTATATATATACATACACACATATATATATATATATATATATATATATATATATATATATATATATATAAAAGATGAAAAGGGAAATAAGTCCCTTGCAGTGAACTACCGTCCCATCTCACTCACCTCTCATATTATCAAGGTATTTGAGAGGGTGGTGAGATCACGAATAACCCACTTTCTTGAAAGCAACGGCCTGCTGAACTCCAAACAACATGGGTTCCGTAACGCAGCTCCTACATCACTTTGACGATGTTTTGAGAGCCTTGGGAGAGGGCTCCAACACTGATGTCATCTACCTTCATTTCAGCAAGTTTTTTGACAGGGTTGATCACCTTGAACTTCTTCTCTGCTCTTTACGCCTTACATCCACTACGATTTGTATTACTCTCTGAACTTACTTTCTGTACCCTTATATTCTTTTTCTCCCTTATCTCCTCTTATATTTAAACTTTTTCCTGTTATTTATTTTCCTTATTCCCTCCTAATTTCTACCATACTCTTTTCATACCCACCTTTTTTATTTATAGATATTTATTGCTGTGTGTATGTATGTGTTGTGTATATGTGTTTATATGTATATATATATGTATGTATATATGTGTATATAATTATATATATCTGTATGTATATGTATGTGTGTGTATATATATATATACATATATATATATATATATAGTTATATAAATATATGTGTGTGTGTGTTTATATGTGTGTGTATATTTTTATTATCGTACGGACGTAACTTTTTGTATATATTTGTGTGTGTGTGTGTGTGTGTGTGTATGTATATTTATGTATATATATATTTATATATATATATATATATAATAGCCGTCGAAACGGCTTGAGCTCTGCCGTTGAGGTCATACTTTTTCCTATATATATATATATCTATTTGTATGTTTGTGTGTGTGTGTGTATGTATATATGTGTAAGTATATCCATAATTACATAAAGAGTGATTTAATGTTTATTTCCAAGATTATTTGCTCCAGGAACTTATGGAGTGCTCTAAATCAGCTATAAACATTTATACCTTTATATATTTATGTATTATTTGTCGTATTCCCAACTAATTGTTTACCTCTTCCACCTTTTTATTTTTATAAATATATAATATTTATGTATTTTCTTATATATATGTATATATATACATATATATATATATATTATATATATATATATATATATATATATATATATATATATATATATATATATATATATATATATGTATATATATATATATATATATATATATATATATATATATATATATATATATATATATATATATATATATATATATATATAACATTTCAGGTTATCAATAATGTAGTGATAATATATCGTTACGTTAGAGATGAACAGCGTACGTGCAGGTTTGCTCAACGAGTATAAATTATATTCCGGAGAAAATGTAGAAAGGATGAATATAAAATGAAAGTGCTTTTTTTAAAAAAGGAATTTATTAGGTATTGACATATGTTTCTGTAACAGACGGAATACCTATGTATCGCTGCTTGCGTAATCATATAATGTTAGCAAGTATTCGATAGCAAATGTATAATCAGTTGTCACTTCTTCAGAGATTTTGGATAAACTGGATAAAATCAGAAAAATTGAAGTATTTATATTAGTAATAGAGCAAGAAACAGAGGGGATAGTATATGACAGATGGTAAATTAATTTACTGCTAAACAAGTATATAATGGGTTTCTAATGAGAATACCATGAGTAAATCTAAATAAGAATTTTGGGAGTGCCAATTTTAATCTCTACTTGACCAACTGGACAGTGGACAGGGCTGGTCATTTGGTGCAGTAGTATTAATTATAAAGTGTCAATTGGGGAAGGGGGAGATTTCGATTGCTACTAAATAACATCAATGCTAGTAGCCAGCTGGTATATGCATTAGGGAATTGAATCAAGAAATCACAAATCTCATTTTATCTATAGCAGTTTGTATTAAAAGGTAAATAATAGAAGAGTTGATAGAATTAAGACTAATAAAGAATGTTAATATCTATTTTGACAATCAAACGGGGATAGAGACAGGCGTTCAATCCTGGTAGTATTTATAATATGAAAATGTAGATTTTAAGCGATGGTTACAGTATAACGATCGCTCTATTCTGTTATTCAATAAAATGTTTTTGGATTTCATAATACAAAATAATTCCACATTACATAATTTACAAAATTCCTGTCCATGGGAAAAATGGGGGTGCAGTCGCTATTATATCCCATTTTAGGTGAAATTGTTGGTTATTTTCACGCAGCTGCCAAGCCTTGTCTGCGAGTGTTGTTACATAACGCTGGTTTTCATGTTTTATCGAGTAACGATGTCTATAAAGGCGTGATTTGAAGGAGGTGGCTGTAGATCCCACATAGTACCACTTCTGTCTATCTGATTCGATAGTACATTTGTATACGATGTTGCGTTCAAGACACTGATTGTTCAACGGACACATTCCTGGTTGGACACAGTTGCAATTATAATTTTGCGTTGTTGTATTGCCATGGATGGGTTGATGAGGTTGCTTATGTAGGACAGGATGTTGTTTGTTGTTTTGTGATTTTATAGCTAATGTTTTACGTGTATTGTTATGTGTTGGAAGGCGTTTATACAACCGTTTTGCGTTAAGCTTTTTTATATGTTGTTCAATATTAGGGGCGGTTGAATATGAAAGTCGAGTAGTGTTAGGGTTTAAGATTTTATTATATTTATGTGATGTTGGAAAGTGTTTTTTAACTAATCGAAAGAATTTTGAGGGTAGATTGGTTTTAATAGAGTTGTTATAGACCGGGTTGTACCAAATATACTCCTTACATCGCCTTCTGTTTGGTGGTGTGCGACTATTATTGTGTCTATTGCGGTAGTGTATGTATGGTGGTGATTCTGTGCTATTTCTACTCCTATGGGATTTATTTTGGGTGTTTTGGTGATCTTTGACTATATACTCTATATTATCTAGGTGACCGGCTTTCCTAAGTGCATCATCATAATATTCGGCATGTTCTTTGAAGGTGTGTTGGTTGGACGACAGGCGGGAGATTCTAAGAGAAACATTTCTAGGGATGGATTTAATTATAGAGAGTGGATGGTTAAAACTCGTATTTACATATTTAAGGTTCTCATTTAGTTTATGGAACGGTATAATCGTATCTGTATTGAGATTGAAAGTAACATCAAGCAACTAATTCAGAGTGAAAGTAACATCAAGCAACTAATTCAGCATACGCCTCTAAAATGGAAAGGCACCAATTGGATATGTCGTTAAAAAACATACCTATTCAGGCAAAAAGGGAATATATTCTAGGTATGATACGAAGGACCAATGATTTTATTCGACGAATCAGATGGAAAACATTCCATTTTGACAAAAGCCGTATAAACCAAACATCGGATCTTAACAAGGATACATTTGGATTTAAATCTTACAAGAACCCACCCTCAAACCCACGTTTGGATGCATTTGAACAAGACCTAATGGATATGATCATGGAGATCAAATTTACAAAACGGAAGAACAATAAACTACAGAATGACATCACGGCACTGCTCAATAATCTAAAAAACGCCAATGGAATTATTGTTAGAGCAGACAAAACATCAAACGTATATACCATGGATGTGGACACTTACAATAACTTCATCCGTAAGGAATTGCATAAAAAATACAGGAAAACTAATGAAGCTACACTTAAAAACATCAACAACTCGGCATGTGATATTGTTAAAAAACTTTGTATTGACGATAGAACGCAACCCTTAACACCAGCTATACCATCCTTCAACCTGAAGGACCACAAGGTAAACTTCGATACTAACCCTAATATTAGACTTATATGCCCCTCTAAATCTGATATAGGCAAAATTAGCAAATATATACTAGGCAGAATTATCCACCAAGTTAAGGTTAATGTAGAGATTAAACTATGGGGTAACACTCATGAAGCAATAAGATGGTTTAATAACATTACTGATAAGAAAAAATCTAAATTTATTCAGTTTGATATTGATGAATATTATTCCTCAATTTCACCTGATACTCTACATGAAGCTCTTTCGTTCGCTAAGGATAATTCCGACTTTACGGATGCTGAAATTAAAATTATTATGGAAGCGAGGAAAACTATTGTTAAATTCGATGATAGCTACTGGGTTCGCAAAGATAGACCTTCTAATTTTGATATCACTATGGGTTCTAATGATTCGGCGGAAGTAACAGGTCTTGTGGGAATTTATATCACCCACAGATTACAGGGAAAATTCAAGGATCTCCACGGTGGAATCTACCGTGACGATGGGCTCCTATTAGTTAAGCATATGAATAACCAGAATTTAGAAAGGATGCGTAAAAATATCAGAAAGCTTTTTAAGGAACTAGGATTAAATATTACATTTGAATATAACCTCAAAGAGGTCAATTTCCTTGATGTTACTTTCAATCTCAATACAGAAACGATTAAACCGTTCCATAAACTAAATGAGAACCTTAAATATGTAAATACGAGTTTTAACCATCCACTCTCTATAATTAAATCCATCCCTAGAAATGTTTCTCTTAGAATCTCCCGCCTGTCGTCCAACCAACAAACCTTCAAAGAACATGCCGAATATTATGATGATGCACTTAGGAAAGCCGGTCACCTAGATAATATAGAGTATATAGTCAAAGATCACCAAAACACTCAAAATAAATCCCATAGGAGTAGAAATAGCACAGAATCACCACCATACATACACTACCGCAATAGACACAATAATAGTCGCACACCACCAAACAGAAGGCGATGTAAGGAGTATATTTGGTACAACTCGGTCTATAACAACTCTATTAAAACCAATCTACCCTCAAAATTCTTTCGATTAGTTAAAAAACACTTTCCAACATCACATAAATATAATAAAATCTTAAACCCTAACACTACTCGACTTTCATATTCAACCGCCCCTAATATTGAACAACATATAAAAAAGCTTAACGCAAAACGGTTGTATAAACGCCTTCCAACACATAACAATACACGTAAAACATTAGCTATAAAATCACAAAACAACAAACAACATCCTGTCCTACATAAGCAACCTCATCAACCCATCCATGGCAATACAACAACGCAAAATTATAATTGCAACTGTGTCCAACCAGGAATGTGTCCGTTGAACAATCAGTGTCTTGAACGCAACATCGTATACAAATGTACTATCGAATCAGATAGACAGAAGTGGTACTATGTGGGATCTACAGCCACCTCCTTCAAATCACGCCTTTATAGACATCGTTACTCGATAAAACATGAAAACCAGCGTTATGTAACAACACTCGCAGACAAGGCTTGGCAGCTGCGTGAAAATAACCAACAATTTCACCTAAAATGGGATATAATAGCGACTGCACCCCCATTTTTCCCATGGACAGGAATTTTGTAAATTATGTAATGTGGAATTATTTTGTATTATGAAATCCAAAAACATTTTATTGAATAACAGAATAGAGCGATCGTTATACTGTAACCATCGCTTAAAATCTACATTTTCATATTATAAATACTACCAGGATTGAACGCCTGTCTCTATCCCCGTTTGATTGTCAAAATAGATATTAACATTCTTTATTAGTCTTAATTCTATCAACTCTTCTATTATTTACCTTTTAATACAAACTGCTATAGATAAAATGAGATTTGTGATTGCTTGATTCAATTCCCTAATGCATATACCAGCTGGCTACTAGCATTGATGTTATTTAGTAGCAATCGAAATCTCCCCCTTCCCCAATTGACACTTTATAATTAATACTACTGCACCAAATGACCAGCCCTGTCCACTGTCCAGTTGGTCAAGTAGAGATTAAAATTGGCACTCCCAAAATTCTTATTTAGATTTACTCATGGTATTCTCATTAGAAACCCATTATATACTTGTTTAGCAGTAAATTAATTTACCAACTGTCATATACTATCCCCCCTGTTTCTTGCTCTATTACTAATATAAATACTTCAATTTTTCTGATTTTATCCAGTTTATCCAAAATCTCTGAAGAAGTGACAACTGATTATACATTTGCTATCGAATACTTGCTAACATTATATGATTACGCAAGCAGCGATACATAGGTATTCCGTCTGTTACAGAAACATATGTCAATACCTAATAAATTCCTTTTTTAAAAAAAGCACTTTCATTTTATATTCATCCTTTCTACATATATATATATATATATATATTTATATATATATATATATATATATATATATATGTATATATATATTTATATATATATATATATGTGTGTGTGTATATATATATTTATAGGTATGTATGTGTATGTGTAGATGTGTGTATTGCTTACCACGTGTGTTTGTTTATTTATTTGTGTCCTATCCTGTATCGCTGTCAACTTTATAATAATTTTTATTTTCTTAAGTATTATATTTTTTTTATTTTTATGTGACGGCCTATTGCATTATATGTTTGTTCATTGTTTTTTTATTTTTCTTATAATTAATTGTGTGTGTGCGTATGTAGGTGTGGGTATATATATCTATATATGTGTATGCGTATGTATGAGTGTATATATGTGTGTATGTATGTGTATGTATGTACGTGTGTACATATATATGTATGTGTGTGCATATATATATATATATATATATATATGTATATATATATATATTGTGTGTGTGTTTGTGCATTTATGTGTATCTGTATGTATGGATATATATATATATATATATATATGTATATATATATATATACATATATATGTGTATGTGTGTATGTATATGTGTGCGTGCGTGTGTGTGTGCGTGCATGTGTGTTTATCTACTTTTATATTTATTCTTTTTCCTTTCCTTTTTTCATATGGATTATATTTTTGTTTTTAAAATCCACTGTCAATAAATACACAAGGATTTTTTCATTCTGATGACTGAAAGCAAATGTTGTTTGCTTTCAAGAAACCACTCGTAAATGAAATAATTATCTTATGTTGTTTATTACATAACTAATAAGCTCTGTAACCGACATAGAGCACTCTATATTCCTGAACCTTTCCGAATGGATTACTTCATTCACACACACACACACACACACACACACACACAAACACACACACACACACACACACATATATATATATATATATATATATATATATATACTAACAGTAAACCCCGGCGTTGCTCGGGGCTGCTCAGTAGCTGCGTTAAAGTTACAATGTTAAGTTCCTTTCTTGGCTTAAATCTGTAGATTCTACAGTGTAGACTTTCATGTGGTACTTTTGATTAATATTCTCTCAAACAACAGTATGCCTTATGAAGTTAATAAAACATAACCATAACCCGAATGTTAAAACAAAAGAGGATGCTGGAGATTAAAACTGCACTTGTAATCTATTGACAAATGGAAAATGTAAACACTGCAACACTTGTCACAGAGAGAAACATCAGCGTAACCAAACTGTCAGTTATTTTGAAACAAAGAAATTGGATGGACATGAAAAAAAAAATGCGTTATTTGTCTGTCGTTTAAAATCATTGCTTCTAAATGAAAATCTCATGAGGATTTATTCGAGATGAAGACTTTTTTTTACAAAATATCTGCTTGTTTTACGGTGTATTCAAATAGGCTTGATTTCAAGTAAAATTATTTTTTAAAAATACTTTTTAATGGAAATGAAGCAAAATGGAAGCTTAATGTTAAAATTTTGAACTCATGAATTTTCCAGGTTAAAATTTTGCTGCCCCGAAAGTTGTTTGTGTATTTTTGTTCTTTTCCACACGTCGTTTATACGTAACATAAATAGATAAGCAAATAACGCTATAAAAGGGAAATAACTCGTCTCTCATCTCTATTTATACATTTGAACTGAAAAATCAATACATTACAAATTCGATTTTTCCACTTGGCGTGGGTCAATTTGACCGATGTCTCCGCCGGACCTTCATCTATAAGTGTAGCAATTTCACCGAAATTTGAGCGTACGGTTTAGGAGGAGATGTGTGCCGACCGTTTTAGTAGATATACAAACAAACAGACAGATTGACAGACAGATTGACAGACAGACAAACACAGTTTTATATATAGAGATAAATATAAATATAAATATGTATATATAAATCTAAATTTAAATCTGCTGGATGAAGTATCAGTGTGAATAATTATATAATTCGTCTGTAAATTGCTTCAAATACAAATATATATATATATATATATATATATATATATATATATGTATATAGCTACGTATGTATATATATATATATATATATATATATATATATATATATATATATATATATATATATATATTATGTCTAGAAATTTCGTATTTCGAAAGCGGTACGATTTTAGCAAGCCGTAGCTATGCGAACACCGGGGGGGGGGGGGCTAACGCCCTCTGGTGTTGTCTAGCAGAAGCCAGGGGGACAACCGTCTATGCATTTCAGGCTTGACTGGCCATCGTCAGGACGATCCCTCCCACTGCTTGCGACTGCTGGACTAGAAGACGGCCGAGAATATATAGTTTTCTCGTCTGTGTAAATGAGGTGATTAATCTCATTTGCATAGGAAACTCTATAAATTAGCTCAACTTATAATAGAAAAGAAATAGAATTTCGCCTCAATATAACTTCATACAATATGGATAGACATTTCGTATTTCAAAAGAAATACGATTTTAGGAAGCCGTAGCTATGCGAACACCGGGGGGCTAACGCCCTCTGGCGTTGTTCACTAGAAGCAAGGGGGACAACCGTCTATGCATTTCAGCTCCTTTACACAGACGAGAAAACTATATATCCTCGGCTGTTCTCAAGTCAAGCAGTCGCAGACAAAATGTTGTTACCGTTGAAATATATATAATAGGATAAATATAGTTTTATAAATATAGTTTCTATTTATTTAATATCATTGTATATTATAATCCAGAAAACTGTTGAGTGCTCTGAATCAGTTATAAATATTTATATTTGTTGAATTACCAACAAATTGAATATCCCTTCTGCTTATAAATAGCTCCTTGAATGTTGAGAACTTTAAATTATAACTGATTGCATAAAAATGGAATTCTTTAGGATTTCTTCTTCTCTAAAAGATGTACCTTTACCTAAAAATAAGGAATATCTAAAACAACTCACTGAGAAATCTGACTCCTTTATACGAAGAATTAGATGGCGTGCCTTCCATTTTGATAGGAAATCGGATGACAAAATAATTAACTCCAGTTACAACTTTGATCATATCTTCAAATCTAAGAAGAATCCACCTAGCAAGAAACTACTAGCTGAATTTGAAAATGAAATAATATCTATTATACAAAATATAAAATTTAAAAAACAAAAATTTATAGGCCAGGAGTACCTTAAAGACCTCAGGAATAAAATAGACAATCTTGAAAAAACTAAGTAGATCCTCGTAAAATCTGATAAAACTAATAATTAATATGGGATGTTAAAAGAAGAATATAATAACTGTTTCTACTTTTGGCACAAGGCCAGCAATTATCCCAGTGTATTACTGGTACTTTATTTTATCGACCCCGTAAGGATGAAAGGCAAAGTTAACCTCGGCGGGATTTGAACGCAATCCGTAAAGGGACGTAACTGTGCTGCAAGCATGGGGTCCGACCCTCTACCGATACTGCCAATCCACCACCCTTTGGGGAAGGATATAATAACCTTATATTGAAAGAACTCAGAAAAAACTACAAAATAACTTCAAACGAAGATCTGTTAACGTTAAATAGAGCAACTTCTGAAATTATTAACGAATGAGACATCCCAAATAGCACTGAACCCTTTATACCTAGAAAATCGAAAATTAACCTGCAGGATCATAAAAGAAATTTTGAAATTGAACTATCAGTCAGACTCATCGCACCATCTAAATCGGACTTAGGCATAATTAGCAAACATATATTAGATATAATTATACCATTACTTAAAGCTAAATCACACCTTAAACTATGGAACGGTACCCAACAAAGTAATAGATTGGTTCAATAACATAGAATTTAAACATAACAGAAAATTCATTCAAATGGATATTACTCCGAGTTTACTTAAATGCACTTATATATGCGTCTAAACATACAGACTTATCTAGTGATGAAATGAATATAATTCTAACAGCACGTAAAAACTAGTAGAATGTAATATTCATCTCTGGACAAGAGCCGACAGAAAAAACAATTTTGATATCAATATGGGATCATCTGACTCGGCGCAACTTACATACCTCATTGGATTAATTATTAATAATGTACTGCATTGGAAAATGCCAGAGTTGACCGGAGTTTTATATCGTGATAATACGTTGCTTTTAATTGAAAAGCATAGCAATAGCGATAGTAATAGGAAAAGAAAATCCATAATAAAATTTTTCAACAACTACAATCTTAAGTTAGAAATAGAGAATAACTACAGAATCGTTAGCCTCTTAGATGTAACTTTAAACCTAACACAGGCCTTTACTATCATTTCCATAAAATTAATGAAAATTTGAATTATGTAAGTTTAAATTCTCATCATACTAGAAGTATTAAAAACACTATTGTCAATAGTGTCCAACAACGCATTTCACGCATCTCCGCTAATGAAAATATTTTTGATGATAAGGTTGAATATTATAATGAAGGTTTACATAGAGCAGGATATTCAAATAGAATTAAATACAGAGATTACAATAACATGATATATCATCCTAGTATTAACTTAGACACTAAACCAAACAAAAAAAAGAACTAGAAATAATATTTGGTACTCTCCCCATTCTCATTAAGCGTTAAATCACCTTTAGCAAAGCTATTCTTTAAAGCAATAGATCCCACAGATACCACTCTATTTTTAACAGACACACTATAAAACTATCCTACTCTAGTACTATGAACATAACACAACATATAAATAGAATTAATAATAGAAACTTAAATTTAATCCCTAACCAAACTAACTAAAATAGCAATAATAATATTTCTAACAACACTACTCAGAATAATGGTACTGTTCTGAACAACAATAACTCTAATAATTGTAACTGTAGAATCAAATCAAACTGCCCTTTACAAAATAATTGTTTACACACAAACATAGTTTATAAATGCACAGTTAAAACTAGCGACAAAATATTTAACTATGTTGGTGCCACTTCAACAAAATTTAGGAGATCTGATAAAAGATCTTCTACTTCGCTTTCACATCTTATATGGCATTTAAAAGACAATAATATAGAATATTCAATATCCTGGAGAAAGATTTCAAAGCACTTGCATATAAACATATAGCTTTATCAGGATTCTGTAAATTATGTATCGAAGAAATTTTTTATATAATTAACTGTCAAATCTCTATTAATCTCAGAACAGAATTATTTTCTTCTTGCAAACATCACCAAAATTCCACGTTCAGAGCTATTTTTAATTGATAATATCTCTATAAACCTTCAAAATGATCCTATTTTCTTTAAAATATTAAATGTAAATATTTTAATATTTTTAATATTTTTTAATATTTTTTAATATTTTTTAATATCTTTTAATATTTTTTAATATTTTAAATATTTTTTAATATTTTTAATATTTCAGAAATTTTTTATACCTCTAATATTTATAATATTTTTAATATATATATTTAATATTTTAATTTCCTACATTATTATAATTCCGACATTATTTTTAATTCCGACATTCTTTTTGTAAAGACAGCCCTATAAATATATAGATGTAGATTGATAACACCGTGTAACAAAAACATTTATTTTCTCTTGTAATCTCTTTTTTGTGTTGTTTAGGTCCCACATAAATTAAAAAGTGCTATTAAACAGTTAAAAGTTTGGGTTTGTAAAAATTATAAGCTATTCACTAGAATTATTTGTATGCTGGATTTTACGTTATATTCAAGTTTAATTTGCTTATGTTAAATGATTTTTTTAATGTATGTTTCATCAGTTTAAATTAAAATTATAAAATATAGAGTAATACCTAAATAAAATTATAAAAGTGCAATAAAGTATAACATTGTTAAAAAGTGGATTAAAGAGATTTATTGATACTGGATTTTCGCACCCTGAATAAAGGGTAAGTTGTGTTTTAAGCATTCGTCTCCAGGATGAAGCAGTATAACTTGGTCAAGAAGGAAGTTTAGGGGACAAGTAAGAGAAGTCGACACGAACCTTTCTCAGGCTTTTACACTCTTAGGGATGGCCTCTGCTTCTGCAATGACGTGCCTTGACTGCTTGACGTTATTGGGGTGCCGTTTGTGCCCAAGGAGTGGCGGCTATTTATATACAGCTACACCACAAGTTTGAAGGCTGTCCTCCTCCAAAATGGAAACAAGTTCCCGACACTGTCCCTAGCTCATTCAGTCTGCCCGAAGGAAGATTACTACAGTGTGAAAGTCCTCTCGGAAGCTCTGCAATACAACCAGTACAATTGGGAAATCATTGAAGACTTCAAGATGGTGGCTTTCCTGCTTGGACTCCAAGGAGGCTTTATCAAATTCCAATGCTTCTTCTGCCTTTGGGACAGCAGAGCCACCTCTGACCACTACAAAAGAAAAAACTGGAAGCAGCGAACAGAATTTGTAGTTGGAACCCGGAACGTCATGTGGGAGCCACTGGTTGATCCCAGGATTGTGCTCATGCCGCCACTGCACATTAAGTTGGGGTTGATGAAGCAGTTTGTGAAGGCTCTCAACCAATAATCAGCCGCTTTTAAGTACCTTCTTGAGTTCTTCCCCATGTTATCTGACGCCAAAATCAAAGGTTGAATTTTTGTTGGACCTCAGATAAATAAGGTGTTTGAGTCTATCGAGTTCTCCAATAAGCTCAATAGGATTGAGAGAAGAGCATGGAACTGTTTCAAGGCAGTTGTTAAGGGCTTCCTGGGCAACTACAGAGCTTAAAACTACCAGCAACTGGTGCAGGACCTGATAAAGGCTTTTGGCGTCATGGGATCCAGGATGTCGTTTAAACTCCATATAATGGACGCTCACCTGGAAAAATTCAAGGACAATATGGGCGCCTACTCAGAAGAACAAGGCGAACGATTCCACCAAGATGTGAAAAAGATAGAGTGGAGGTACCAGAGCCACTACAATGAACAAATGATGGGGGACTATCTGGGGGCTAGTGCGGGAATGCGACCTGGACTACAACCGTAAATTAAGGAAATCCAGTCATTTCTGACGTGTAAAAGTTGCTTTATAAGTGTTATTTATTTGTACTTGTTTACTTTTGATAAGCTTGTGTAATAAAATAAATATATACTCTGTTGATTTAAATGTATGAACTGATAAATTAAAAAAAAATGTGTTTTTTCTTGAAAAATATGAAAATTTCGAAATATCAAAATCCTGACCACAAACCCAAACTTCTGATTAAATAATAATGTTTTTCTTTCATAATAATGGGATATAACAAACCAGGAAATTACACTTATAACCAGGGAACAAAAAAATATGTTACACGGTGTAATCTTTAAATGACGTTCTGAAAATGTATCCTCTTTAAGATAGTTCTTCGAAAAAGACATTACATTTTCCCTCTCTCCTTTTGTTATCCAAACATTCATCCATCTTTCGACTAAAATAATGGATCTCACACAAAATAATATTTAATTTTTTTCTCTAAATGTAATGCTTAACAACCCAAATTGGAGTTATCTTTCCTTTCTCAATCGTTGCAAACATAAACATTCTTCTCAATCGTGCAAACATAACGATTTTTGTTTGATAATCTATATAGCTTCGTTAATTTAACAATATTCAAATTTATATTTCCCACTATGGTCTCTGTAATATGGAGATTTTCCAAATTTTAAATTACAACAACATTCTTGTTAACGGTAATATTGAAAAAACTATTTTTTGTCGACATAAATCGGCGACTAAATTTGAGAACTTTAGACCAGCTTAATTCCATCTATCTATTCCATAACCGAGAGTGTAGCACTTGGATCTATTATGATATCACATTATCAACATCATCATCATTTTAATTATCATTATAATTATAATTGTCATCATCTATCAAAGAACAACATCAAAACCTCTTATATTTACATTCTTATTTTATATATCTCTATTTTTCACTCTTTAACCTAATATTTATCTACCTAAATTTATTTATTTATCTCTGTCATTTTATTTTATCATATAATATAACTTAAAACTAATTAATTTATTTATTTATTAAAATAACCAATATACACATAAATATATTTAACATTATAATATTTTCACCATTTTTTATATATCTATTTTTATTTTTATTTACATTTATTCATGGATTAACGTTTATTCATCTATTCGTCCCTCTATTCTTCTCTCTATCCTACGTTATTTCTACTTATGTTGTCTCTCCTTTATCTGCCATCATCTTCTATATATCTTCCTCTCTTTATATTTCTATCTATAATAATTTCACCTTTTCTTCTTCTTTCTCTTTTTCTTTTTCCTTCTTCTTCTTTATCCTTCCTTTCCTTTCTCTCTTTACTGTATTTATTTCCCTTTCTTCCTCCTTTTCTTTCTATATCTTTATTATTTATATTATTATTGATGATGTAATTTGAATTTGTAATCATGCCGATTACATATATATTTTTGAACAGTTTCAGAAGATCTAATAGAGTTAACATCGTATTTAAAATTGAGTGGCACTGCTTTTAGTGTTCAACAATTTTTAGACAACTATCAGTGAAACAATTGTTAGACTGCAAATAAATCCCCCTTTCTGTACTGTTGACCATGTTATTCTTCACTTCTTCAATTTTATTTCTCCAAGATAAACTTACATAGGAATACAAGTGAAACCATAAACTCGTCATCTACGTAAACCTCTTGTTGAGTCAAAGCCGTACGCTAAAACTATCCATAATAAGAAGTAATCATAACCTTTAATTGAATTACCTATAACGATATATTGTTATCCTTTATATATATATATATATATATATATATATATATATATATATATATATATATATATATATATATATATATATATATATATATATATATATATATACGAGTTACATACGCACCAGATGAAATTAAAATAATACTAGCTGATAGGAGAACAATCATTAAATTCGAGAATAGTTGCTAGGAGCGAAGAAATAGCCAGAATAACTTCGATATAACTATGGGATCAAATGATTCAGCCCAAGTTACAGACATTGTCGGAATTTATATAGCATATTTCTTACATAGGAAATTTGATAACCTACAATGTGGAATCTATTAGGACGATACATTACTTTTAGCTAAAAATCTAAATAATGAAAACTTAGAAAGATTAAGGAAAAAGATTAGAAAATTCTTTAATAATTTAGGTCTTAACATCACTTTTGAATCCAACTCTAAAAAATTTAACTTCTTAGATGTATCGCTTAACCTTAACTCAGGAGTAATAGAACCTTCCATAAAAATAATGAAAATTTAGCTTACATTGATCATAACTCTAATCACCCTCTATCCATAATTAACTCCATAGCACGTAGTATATCTTTAGAATCTCGCGCCTATCTTCTTACCTAGAGATGTTTAACGAACACGCTAACTACTACAACATAGCTTTACTTAAGGCAGGCCATAAAGAGAGACTCAAATACATACCAGATACAAAAAATAACAACACACTTAATATTAATAACACTATCCACACCTATAGAAACAACACATCTAGGACTAAACATAGAAATTGGCAACAAGCACGCAAATTAAATGAACAGAATACTAATATAAAGACCACTAATAACTATAGAAGATACAGAAATAGAAACTACTTATGGTTCAATTCAATGTTTAACTACTCTATAAAAACAAAATTACCTTCCACTTTCTTCAAATTGGTTGAGAAACATTTCCCTAAAATTCATAAATTTCATAAAATCTTTAATAGAAAAACTATCAAACTATCATACTCCACTGCCAACAACATGGAATCGGACAAACCATTTTACTCTCTTACCTGTTTCAGCCATCCGGCTGAGGCCATGCTGGGGCACCGCCCTTGTTGCTACACATTTTACCTCCAGCTTGTATAGGTTGGCCACTGGTGTAAAAGGGAGTTTGTTGCTGCTGCCCTTAGGTTTCCCTCGTGCCTTGCTGTGGGCTCATCCGGGATCCTGGATAGCAAGGTGTCGAGATATTTCTTGAAGACATCCACCTCCACGTCATGCAAATCTCTCAGGTCCCTCGGCAGCTTGTTGAAAAGTTGAGGGCCCTTGACTCCCAGGCTATTGCAATACCTGCTTCTTATTCTAGATGTGGATGGGACCTTTGGCACCACACAGTGACGTCCTGTTCGACGGTTGGTCCAGCTCTCAATGCAAAAGTTTGGTGCTAG
>OZ024745.1:51774491-51781991 GCA_964016885.1 Eledone cirrhosa
TGAAATAAAATGTTTTAATAACCTCAGATATTTTTGCAGATTTATACACCAACAAATGCAGGATCATTTTCAACCATAGTACGGCATATCTGTAATGAAATTTTGTAAACATTCCTTCGAAGTAAAATAAAATGATAATTCCGATTTTTCTGCAATCACTCTCTTATATTTTATAGTGAAGAATAATTCATTGTTTTAATGATTTTGTCAAGTGAGAAATTAAACTATATTAACTCCCCATAAACACGTGAATATAATAAATACATATACTGAGAAACATATATATATTTATAGACACCCATATACATATAAACTGTATATAATATTGAGAAATAATATATATTGTATTTGCACATATAATAATAAATATTGTCTATACATATGTATATATTGAGGAATAACATATTTCTACTGAGCTCACTGAGATTGCGAGTATATGTATATAATTAGATACACTGATATACAGACATGCAAACATATATTTCTATATAGACTGAAAAAAGATGAATTTTTATTTTCAATTTCAGACACTTATTGGTGTCTTACCAAATAATACAATCATTAAGTTCACTGCAGTTTCGTTGGGCTTATTCGCGCCAGTCACCAATTTGGTTCTTTATCAAATCCACGAAGACTAAGCATATTTCAGAGGCGGCCTTTACTCAACCCCGTTATAGCTACGTTACCGGACTCTAGCGTTTTCGTGGAAGCTACAGTTGTGAACCATTGCCTAATTTCCCCTAGTATTTTATCGATGTTGGTCCCCGGTTGCTTATTCGTTCGGCAGCTGCCCGCTTATGTCGCAACTAACCTTCATATAGGGTGGCTGTATCGCTATCAACCACTTGCAACCCATTTTCTAGCAGAAGAGTTCTGTCGATGTTAAAAAAAATATGGAATGCTTCAGAAATTTGCTTCAGAAATTTGCGTGCCTCCCTTATATATATATATATATATATATATATATATATATATATATATATATATATATATATATATATATATATATATATATATACGATATTAATAAATGGAAACTATATTTATAAAACCATATTTATTTCATTATATATATTTCAAGGATACCAAGTTACATTATGGTATGCCTTCATCAGACAAAATACAATATATAACAGTTTTATAAATAGACATTGACGTACCCTTTTAAAATATATATAATGAAATAAATATGGTTTTATAAATATAGTTTCCACTTATTAATATCGTATATCTACTCCAAATATTTGTCGAGTGCTTTATATCAGTTATAAAAATATTTGCTTGTTGTATCCCAACAATTTAAATAGAACTTTTGCATATATATATATATATATATATATACAGTATTTTCCGTTGTGTTGTAATATAAATATTACACACAGTAGATTATCAGCTCACGTAGAGTTTGCTCGACGGTTCCAGTTGTAGTTCCAAAAGTAATCCGGAGAAAAATAGAAAGATTTGAATGGATACAGTTTAGTTGAAAGGAATTTATTGACACGTGTTTCTATAACAGTTACATAACCTAAAACAGCTGCTATCTACAAACTTTTAGTTATGCAGACATTCAATATTTCAATGTTATTATTTACTGTCATTTCATCAGAATAATATTACTGAGGACCTATTTAGTTTTTATAGAGAATATTAGGAGGGAGGGGTGAAGTTGTTAGAAGAATAGTTGAAGGAGTGGTTTTTCGATAGCAGTGAGAATTCTTGGTGGCAGTGAGTAATTAGATTCCCATCTGTTGTTTTGACATTTTTTATAGAATATATTATTGGTTATTTTTCTAAATCTATAGAAGGATTAGAGATAGTAAAGATATGCGTGGTTGGTTTTGTGTTTGCACTTAATTAACATTCAGACTTAAATTTTTCTTTCAAGTGTACGTATCCTTTCACCCACGCATTCACACACAAATATATTTGCACACCTCTACAAAATACATATACTCACAATTCACATATTTATACTTACATATATATACACATGCATACACATATATATACACACATGTATTCATGTACATACATACGCGCTCATGTGTATACATTTTCATACTCAACTTATCTTTATATACACACGTATAGACACACACATATATACATACATACTCTAGTCCATGTGTACACACATACACACACATACACATCTATATACACATATATACATACACATATATATATACATATATATATATATATATATACATATATATATAGGAACCAGTAAGACCCCGACAGCTGAGCTCAAGCCGTTTCGACGGCTAATTCTGGACTAAATGAAAATTTATCCTGGTATTTAAATAGCCGATCTTCTCAAGGGGTAATTCCATATATGGTCAAAGTGATTGTCAAAAATCAGTAGTAATTCTGTGGTTGCAAATTAGTAGGGGAGATGGTGGCTAAACCTGCCAGTAGGAGAAAGAGGGGAGGGGGTGGAGTAGACCCAATCAAGCGTTGGTAGTGCCAGCTACAGCTGGGCATGAGGTCAAAGAAGATACAGGGGAGGGGGAGGGGGAGGAAGTCGGAACGGTAGGTAGAGCAATGGGGGGTAGAAATAGGAAAGAAAAAATACTGAGAGTGAAGAAAAGCAAATAAGTGTAAAGAAAAAAGTAAAGTAAATTAAATTCTACGACCTAGGTGTCAGGCTATTGTTAGGCGAGAATAAAATAAATAAAGAAAGAAAGAAGTAAATAAATAAATAAATAAATAAATAAGGAAATAAGTAAAAGAACTAGGTGGGACGAAATAGGCAAGGACCCTTTTAAGAGGTATAAGTACGTAAATGATACGGTGACGGGTCAACAAAAGGGGCCAAAATACTAAAGAGACTACCACGAAATAAACAATAAAGGTTTCCATCCCGGGCCAGCAACGGCCCAGTGCAGCAAAGTGAACTTGTACGAGATAATAATTCTGAGTCCCGAGAAAAATATATACTAATGCTAACTCTAAAAGATCTAAAACAAGCTACATGAAAGTTCGTACGAAATAAAGGTAGAATACGGAGAAATAAATTCAGAATCCACCCCGCCCAGAAGAAAAGCGAAGCAAGAAATACTGAAACGAAAAAATAAGGCATAAGTGCCACTAAAAAATATAGAGAGCACAGATAATAGTGGGAGCGGTCGGAAAAAGGGGGCAAGTATCCGGGGTCTAAGCCAACTGCTATAAAGGGCGGAGTCCGCCAAATCTATCAAAGACTAGGGGAGGGGGGGTGGGGGTACTAAGGCTACATGGGGCCAAAGGGCAGCCTCGGGTGGGCGAGAAAAGACGCCGACAAAGGAGAAGAGCTGGAGTAGAAGGACAAAGGAGAGAGGGGGGAAGGAAATAAAGGAAGCGATAAAAGAATACAAAGAAGATCTTACGTCTTCCTTGGCAAGCAGGGGTTACCCATTGCAAAATCGGCAACTGGGGTGTTATAGCCCTAGTCTACCCCCCCGGGTCATTATGGGGTTTGAGGGCGAGGTAAGTCCTACGCAATCTATGTTTACATGCAGTAACCAGTTCATCTTTCTTGTTTAGGAGTTGGTCCGTCGAAAACAGCATTTGTAAAGTTTCCTCCGAGCATAAATTGCACGGACGGCGTCCTCCCGTGTAAGAATTGGCTCTGGACAGTAATCTCCAAGTGAGATCATAGGTGATGTTGTTGTCCTTGAGGTCCCATATGTGGCCCGAAAGTGTAGTGGCGTGACGCCGGGCCGGGTTTCGGAAGGTATGTCTATGTTGGTATAGCCGGGTCTTGAAGTCACATGCGGTAAGTCCTATATAGGCTTTGTTGGAGGTATCCGTCCTCACGTTGCACTGGTAGATCACATTACGGTCTCTGCATCTATTGTCGAGTGGGCAAATAGATCTATCCGGGCAGTTACACCTCCTGGTCGGTTCTCCACTGCTATTTAGGTTATTTCTGCCATCGGGGTTGAGTTTTTTGTTGTTAGAGGAGACGATGTTTTGTGCGAAGTTTGGTGTAGTGCTGTAAGAGAGTTTGATGGTATTTTTGTTAATTATGTTGTGGTAGCGGTGTTGTAATGGGAAGTGTTTTTCAATGAGCCTAAAGAATAGTTTCCCGATGGGAGTAGTCACCTCTGCGTTGTGGGGAGGATTGAACCATGTTACATTGCGTGAGCGGCGGTGTCTCCTGCTGGTTCCGCTAATGGGAGCTGGACAGTAGGATATTTCCTCCCGGAAACCACTCCGCTTGAGGGCCTGGTTGTAATAAGGCGCATGTTCATCGAATATCCGCTCATTAGCTGACAAACGGGATATGCGGAGGGAGATGTTTTTGACCAGGTTGTTTGTGATGTTCCTAGGATGGTTTGATCGGCGGTGGATGTAGTGCAGATTGTCATTAGGTTTCCTGTATGGGTAGTACAGGTCGTTTTCGAGGTCGAGGGTTACGTCCAGGAAGTTTACTCGGGTCAGGGACGTTTGTAGGGTTATTTTAAATCCCCAGTCGCGGAAGAATCTGATTAATTGTTTCCGGACCCGATCTGTACTACTGGGGTTGTACCCTTTAAGGGTAAGGAGCCCATCATCACGGTACAATCCACCACCGAATGCAGGAAACATATCAGTGAGTTTGGCTATTAGGAATAATCCTATAAGATCAGTGACCTCCGCCGAATCCGTGGCGCCCATGCTGACGTCGAAGGGTGAGTCGGGAGCTCTTTTTATCCATTTAGAGTCGTCAAAGAGTAAGACTGTCTTCCTGGCGTGGAGGATGATTTTTCTTTCCTGGTCGGTGATGGGCACGAGTGTTTCGGCGAAGTCCAAGGCGGCAGTAAGTAGCGGTAAGGTAATTGAAGCATAGTAGCTCTCTATGTCGAACTGTATGAATTTAGTTTCTCGTTTATCCTCCATATTGCTGAACCAGGAGATTACTTCCTGGGTGTTGATCCATAGGCTAAGTCGGGTGTGTTGCTTGACTTTTGGTATCACGCGGTCTAGCATTTTTTTGCTGATTCTCCCTATGTCGGACTTCGTTGGGTTAATAAGCCTGATGGAGGGTTTACGGTCAAAATCGGATTTATGGTCCTTCAGTGTGAAGTATGGTGTCCGTGGGTCTAGAGGTTCCGTGCGGTCGGCGACCCTGAGGCTGGAGGTGATTTGTTGTCCATCTCGATTTATGTCCTCGATGCAAGAGTGGTTGGCCTTTTTATAGGTGGAGTTTAGGCTGCTCCTGATCAGTGTGTGGTATCTGTCAGGGTTGACAAAGTATAGGTTCCCAATTTTATCCGAATGCACCATGATGTCATTTGTGTTATCATACTCTGTTAAGTTGCTACGGAGTTTTTGTAGGAATCGGTTATGTCTGGGTTTAAATTTAATGTTCTTGACCAGTTGGAAGAGGTCATTCTCGAAGGGTGCGAGCAAGGGGTTCAGTGGCGGAGATTTGTAGGTAATAAATCCGAATCTCTCCTTGGTTCCGAAGTCTTGGTTGTCGCGATATCTGTCATAGAAAAAAGTTCTCCATCTAAGTCTTTTCGCAAATAGATCAATTTTTTGCGTGAGCATCCGAAGGTAAAGTTTTTTCGGTGGGATTGGGATGTTCTTGGTAGAGAAGTCAATGTTGTGTTTTCGCATGGTGCGGGTGAAATGAATTGAGCTTAGCGGAAAAGTCTGGATACGGCGTGGTAGGGTCGGAAAGTGCTCTACTACGGGAGTAGGAGCTAGATAACGAAGGAAATGTGGTAAGGAACCAGGTGGACCATAACGCACCAAAGTACTCAATACTTGAGGTAGTAGAGTGGGTAATAGGAACCAGTAAGACCCCGACAGCTGAGCTCAAGCCGTTTCGACGGCTAATTCTGGACTAAATGAAAATTTATCCTGGTATTTAAATAGCCGATCTTCTCAAGGGGTAATTCCATATATGGTCAAAGTGATTGTCAAAAATCAGTAGTAATTCTGTGGTTGCAAATTAGTAGGGGAGATGGTGGCTAAACCTGCCAGTAGGAGAAAGAGGGGAGGGGGTGGAGTAGACCCAATCAAGCGTTGGTAGTGCCAGCTACAGCTGGGCATGAGGTCAAAGAAGATACAGGGGAGGGGGAGGGGGAGGAAGTCGGAACGGTAGGTAGAGCAATGGGGGGTAGAAATAGGAAAGAAAAAATACTGAGAGTGAAGAAAAGCAAATAAGTGTAAAGAAAAAAGTAAAGTAAATTAAATTCTACGACCTAGGTGTCAGGCTATTGTTAGGCGAGAATAAAATAAATAAAGAAAGAAAGAAGTAAATAAATAAATAAATAAATAAATAAGGAAATAAGTAAAAGAACTAGGTGGGACGAAATAGGCAAGGACCCTTTTAAGAGGTATAAGTACGTAAATGATACGGTGACGGGTCAACAAAAGGGGCCAAAATACTAAAGAGACTACCACGAAATAAACAATAAAGGTTTCCATCCCGGGCCAGCAACGGCCCAGTGCAGCAAAGTGAACTTGTACGAGATAATAATTCTGAGTCCCGAGAAAAATATATACTAATGCTAACTCTAAAAGATCTAAAACAAGCTACATGAAAGTTCGTACGAAATAAAGGTAGAATACGGAGAAATAAATTCAGAATCCACCCCGCCCAGAAGAAAAGCGAAGCAAGAAATACTGAAACGAAAAAATAAGGCATAAGTGCCACTAAGAAATATAGAGGGCACAGAGAATAGTGGGAGCGGTCGGAAAAAGGGGGCAAGTATCCGGGGTCTAAGCCAACTGCTATAAAGGGCGGAGTCCGCCAAATCTATCAAAGACTAGGGGAGGGGGGGTGGGGGTACTAAGGCTACATGGGGCCAAAGGGCAGCCTCGGGTGGGCGAGAAAAGACGCCGACAAAGGAGAAGAGCTGGGGTAGAAGGACAAAGGAGAGAGGGGGAAGGAAATAAAGGAAGCGATAAAAGAATACAAAGAAGATCTTACGTCTTCCTTGGCAAGCAGGGGTTACCCATTGCAAAATCGGCAACTGGGGTGTTATAGCCCTAGTCTACCCCCACCGGGTCATTATGGGGTTTGAGGGCGAGGTAAGTCCTACGCAATCTATGTTTACATGCAGTAACCAGTTCATCTTTCTTGTTTAGGAGTTGGTCCGTCGAAAACAGCATTTGTAAAGTTTCCTCCGAGCATAAATTGCACGGACGGCGTCCTCCCGTGTAAGAATTGGCTCTGGACAGTAATCTCCAAGTGAGATCATAGGTGATGTTGTTGTCCTTGAGGTCCCATATGTGGCCCGAAAGTGTAGTGGCGTGACGCCGGGCCGGGTTTCGGAAGGTATGTCTATGTTGGTATAGCCGGGTCTTGAAGTCACATGCGGTAAGTCCTATATAGGCTTTGTTGGAGGTATCCGTCCTCACGTTGCACTGGTAGATCACATTACGGTCTCTGCATCTATTGTCGAGTGGGCAACGTACTTATGCCTCTTAAAAGGGTCCTTGCCTATTTCGTCCCACCTAGTTCTTTTACTTATTTCCTTATTTATTTATTTATTTATTTATTTACTTCTTTCTTTCTTT
>OZ024745.1:51786991-51789491 GCA_964016885.1 Eledone cirrhosa
TACATGTTATGGTGCCGAGGTGGTATACTACTGAAAGTAGTTACCTATTCTCACAGGTGGTAACTAGATCAGACCACCGAGCTTTTATTAACATATATATATATATATATATATATATATATATATATATATATATATATATATATATATATATATGTACTATATATATATATATATATATATATATACTATATATATATATATATATATATATATATATATATATATACTATATATATACTATATATATATACTATATATATATATATATACATATATATATATATAGTATATATATATATATATACTATATATATATATATACTATATATATATATATATACTATATCTTTATATATATGTATATATATATATATATATATATATATATACTAGCTAAACTACCCGTCCTTTGGATGGTTCAAGTAGCTTTCGATTTAACTCATTAAACTAAACAAAGTAAATTTGATTAAATATAAGAAAAACGTACTTTATGTTAACATGAACACCTTAGGCACTATTCCAGCGAAATTATTAATATGTGATCTCGGTGTCTTTTTTAAAAACAGTAAAAGCGCATCATGAAATTGAGAAGTGGAGTGAATAAGAGACACTATTATGTACAAAGCATAATATTGTAAAAGTTATGACATCACGTAATGTATGAACATGAAGGAAGCGTACCTTTTGTTTCAAGTACAAAGAGTAAATCAAAATCCGAATGAGCCGAATTACGAAAGATAACTCTTGTCTTACTTAATCACGAAAATTCACACAAATAACCGAAACTTTTTTTATGTCTCCAAAGGAACCAATATCAATTCTTGAAAGCCTTTGTAGATCATGTACAGGTTTTGTGCAAGAAGAAGCTCTGTAAAAAATTTCAAAGAAATCGCATGAATGGTTTAGAATATGTGAGCCCTCATTAAAAATTGTTCACACACACACATACAGAAAACTTCGTCTTTATATATATACATGTATATATATATATATGTATACATATATATATATATATATATATATATATATATATATATATATATATATATATATATATATATGTGTGTGTGTGTGTGTGTGTGTATTACACACAGAGTGGATCACCGAACGTTCATACATATGTAAATATATATAAACTTATTCAATATGTAGACGAGGAAACAAGCCAGAAAATGCGAAGTTCATCGTAAAATGAAAAACAAAATTATAAACAAATATAATCTGTTTGCGGATCTTGGTGGGGTCCCATTAGTAGGCGTGTACATCATCGAAACAAACAGAAGGAAAAACGTGCTTGATAGTCATATATACTCATTCACCCTTATAATTCTGAGATGGGCGTACTAATTTGCATAAAATTAGCGCTCGTGTGGGCTTATGAGGTGAGCTAGCAGCCGAAGAGTTGGATAATGTCATAAAGAGTGGGCAACAAAGACCGCGCCAATGTGTATGCAAGTATACACATATTTAATATGTAAGCATATAATAATAACAGAAAATAGGACGTTCCCTGTGAATTGAAAACATAATAATCTTTCGATTTTCCTTCGTAGGTTGCCATCGTCAAAAGACATATATAATATCGAAACAACCACACAAAACACGATTTTAACGTGCCTACAATTTCAAGATTTAAAAGATTTAGTTCAGTTACTCCTATTGTATTACCACAACATAATAGCGAATTATTGATACGAAGGCGGCTGGTTAGCAATGCGATCAATATGACAGACTGTTTCATCACACAGCTAGCCGGGTCACCTCCCTATCAACACTTTGTTTATAAGAAGACGTCGCGGATTGTCATTTGTCATCGTCTTAGGAGCTAAGCCGGGCATAGGAATACATAACTTTTCATCGTGCAACATTAAAGGAATATATTGAAATCCTGCTAATTTGTATGTGTATATATTTGAATTATGTTTAAAGAATAGTGTTCCATTTGTACTCCGTCAAAACGATATAAGGGAAATAATTAGAGTATATTTATATTAAAAGTATATAGAAAAAAATAAAAATAAAAGTAAATATTCAGCCTTGTAAATATTGCAGCAGATTCAGTCCAGATATTTTACTTCTAAATTTGCTGAAGAAGAAAATGTGAAAAACGGCACTAATTAAACGAGAAAGTATGTCATAATCCCACAAAAATATAACTCACAGGGATTCACCAACATTATAAATAGTGATAATAACAGGAAAGAATCCAAGGAATGAAATATTCAGATATTTCTAACTAAAGATTTTAACAATAGACATACCGTTTCGCAATAATCTATGATTTACTATAGACCATTTTTAACATTCATCTTGGTAGCATATGAATTCATTATCAATTTCTCCAAATAAATCGAACATGTGTCTAACATATATATATATATATATATTCATAACATTCTTAGGAATGAAATTTCTGTCATCCATAATCTCCAACAAGCAACATTAAAAAAATAAAGCACGCAAAACTAAACCAATATAAAGTACATTTCAAAACAGA
>OZ024745.1:51791991-51859491 GCA_964016885.1 Eledone cirrhosa
ATTGTATTATAGAGTAAAGATTATGTCTTTGTTTAGCAGTCAAACAGCATGTGGCGAATGCAGGGTCTGTCGGCCCAACCTTACCGCGTGTCAGCCCTTCCGAGTGATATCGCCTAGCGAAAGATACGGAAATCAATTTTTCCAAGAACTCTAGAAATGTATAACAGGCTTCAGGTGCGCCAGAGGGAAGTCAGCCCTCATCGTTAGGCCATCCTTGTACCAAACCAGTACTATTAATCTACCCAGGAGGGGGATTTTATTAAGTAGAGGGAGACGTGATACATCTAATAGTTATGATTAGGTCTCCAATTTAAAGGTACTATATGGCGGTCAAAAAACCGGCTGCGCGCCGGGCCCCTGGGGCGAATCAGTCCGCTCCTAGTAGTTTCATTTACCGAAAGAAGGGGAAATTTACTTTTCCAAGCACTCAAGGTAGGCCTATGCGCCAGGAGGCCGGTCCCGCAGCCAGGAAAACCAACCCTCCAGTCCGACAGAAAATTGGAACTTTAAATTATGGTTTAGATTTATAGGATGAAGTTAAACATTTTTTTGACCGACATATAGTACCTTTAAATTGGAGACCTAATCATAACTATTAGATGTATCACGCCTCGTTCTACTTAAACAAATCCCCCTCCTGGGTAGATTAATAGTACTGGTTTGGTACAAGGATGGCCTAACAATGAGGGCTGACTTCCCGCTGGCGCACCTGAAGCCTGTTATACATTCCTAGAGTGCTTGGAAAAATTGATTTCCGTATCTTTCGCTAGGCGATATCACTCGGAAGGGCTGACACGCGGTAAGGTTGGGCCGACGGAGCCTGCAGTCGCCGCATGCTGTTTGACTGTTAAACAAAGACATAATCTTTACTCTATAATACAATTTAAGTTTCTTCATAAAAGACTCTTTCTTTACTTAAACTTCGCCACCAAAACCTTAAAAATTTTAAACTGTTTAACTTTCAATTTTCTAATTTCTTTAATTTTATAATGTTAATATTAAATATTGAATTTTTGTAACTTCATCCGATAGATCTAAACAAAAATTAACGTTCAATCTTCTGCTCACACATTATAACAGGCAGACCCCCACTATATTTACCTCTGTTATAATATATACCTCTGTTAAGATACGGACGAAGAGTATAAGAAGGAGAGAGAAAGAGAGAGGAGAGAAAGAGAGAGAGATAAACATTTAAACTGAGAAACGCTGTCTCCACAATAAAACTCACCTCCTACATATATATATATATATATATATTTACGTATAGGCGAACCTGTAAACGCGTGCACACACGATATATATATATATATATATATATATATATATATATATATATATATATATATATATATATATATATATATATATATATATATATATATAACGCGTGTACGCGCGTTTACCGGTTCACGTATACATAAATTCATAACCTAGCTCCGTAACATGGGCATAAAAATATGTAATCAATTGGTTCCTTCTCTACATGACAAATTTCAATCGTTTTAAATTTACTCCATAACGATCTCTATGTAAAAATAATCATTTTTACTGAACTTGAATTACAATTGTCTATCTGATGAAATTTATGACTAAAGCTATATACTTAACACATTTCATCAACCCTCTAAGGGGCAAAACCTGATAAAAGTGCGGTGATGAAAGGGTAAAAGGAAATTCCAAAGCAAGTCAGAAGATTAAATTAGGAAGTACTTTGCTGATAAGTACTCTGAATCAGGACTAACTAGAATTCATAAAATAACTACAACGAAATCCCTGCCGTCAATTGATTCTTGAGATTCTTACAATATGAAAATCTAAATTTCAATAATTCCATTAATAAATTTGATACCAACATTTCGAATAATGTGGCTTGAAATAATATATGTTTGGGGACGATACATCACTTGAAAAAGCGATTTTAATTTACATGATAATCAGGTAAAAATGTGTAATACCTTATGTAAAATATATCGCTTAACTGATATTCCATGTGAGCATCAAGGAGGTAATACTTACGAAAGGTGTTGTATTCGTAATGATACTTCAATAAATTAAATTTCCCGAAGGCAATAGGCTCTATAACGCCTAGAACTAGAAACGTTACAGATATATATATGCAATGAGATATATAACCTCACTCATCGTAGCAATGCACACATATATAAATTCACAGATACAGACATATTGATCTGTGAATATATATATATATATATATATATATATATATATATATATATATATATATATATATATATATATATATATATACAGGGTGTCCAATAACTTTGATTACATGCACAGGAAATAGTTATTAGAATACTGTTGAAGTGTGAATACATTTATGGGGACACACTCTCTATCGCTATATAGATGAATATATATATATGAATATACTACCAAAGTTAAATCAAAGTTGCCATGTCTGAAAATATCAGAAGCATGCGCCATATCACCTGTGGAATAAGCTCTAAGATTACAAGTAATAAATCAGAGCATTTATTAACATAAAATTAATATTTCGATAGACTTTTAATTTTATGTATATATATATATATATATATATATATATATATATATATATATATATATATATGTATGTATGCATATATATATATATGTGTGTGTGTGTTTGTGTGTGTGTGTGCGCCTGTTTGTGTGGGTGTGTGTGCGTGTTTCTGTGTGAGTATATATATATATATATATATATATATATATATATAGGAACGAGTAGGACCCCGACGGCTGAGCTCAAGCCGTTTCGACGGCTAATTCCAGAATTAACCGTCGAAACGGCTTCAGCTCAGCCGTCGTTCCTATTACCGACTCTACTACCCTAAGCATTGAGTACTTTGGTGCGTTATGGTCCACCTGGTTCCTTACCACATTTCCTTCGTTATATATATATATATATATATATATATAATCATCTACAGGACTAGAACGAAACAATTCTAGTCCTGTAGAAGGTTTTCTATATTAAACTTTTTACTCTGCACTGTATTGAGTACCTTACTTACTGTGGTTTCCTCCGATTGAAGCCGCGATAACTTTTATATATATATACTTACAGGAGGAAAATTTAATATCATAGGTTAATAATTCGGGGACAAAACCTTCGAGACGCAGTTATTGGACCCACACTTGTAAGGAACTGTGCCAAATAATACAATAACAATCACAGTGATTGCCATTGAAAAAATAAAAAAAATACATGATTGCAATATTTGATCAAAGAAAAAGTAAAACATATTTTTATCAATATTAGCAATTATCATAAACAATTATCATACTCCTGTAGTGTAAATAACATAACTACATTGAATTTACTGTGACCTGTAGAAGTCTTACGTTTCGAGTTTTAAAATATGATCTTTTGTTATATAACAGGAATTTTATCATTTCATTATAGGGAATCTAATGAAATTCTAAAAATTCAACAACTCTAAAATCCAGTTATATAACAAAAGATCATATTTTAAAACTCGAAACGTAAGACTTCTACAGGTCACAGTAAATTCAATGTAGTTATGTTATTTACACTACAGGAGTTAAAGTTTATGATAATTGCTAATATTGATAAAAATATGTTTTATTTTTTCTTTGCTCAAATATCATTGCAATCATGTATTTTATTTATTTTTTCAATGGCAATCACTGTGATTGCTATTGTATTATTTGGCACAGCATAGATAATTATTCGTCGGTAAACTTCAAACGTATTACTATATCGACCCTATATGGTTAATCGGCTTAAATATTTTGATCTAGTCATACATTTCACACTGCCATGGTTTTATGTGTTTCTAAAGGCATTTCACCTGTACCTTCTTATTCCCCCTTGCAATTTCCAAAGTTATAATGGTTTATTCTACTTATTAATTATAATCATCACCACCATGAGCTTTCTTTTCAATACAAGTGTCACTAAACTTCTCAGCATCAGTAACATTAAAACATGTAATTGTTGTGTTATGCGTTTCATTTGCCAACATATCTAAGAACTTCAGACGGTATACTTTTATTGAAGTATATCCTTGTAATTGTCAGCAATTGTGTTGCATTTTGAAATATGAATATGTATAATAATTCAATAGATTCTATTTACATGAGAATATCGTTGTATGTCTCCCTAACAAATTTCGTTTTTTGTTTGTACTTTGTGGTAATTCTATAGTCATTGTTCAGACAATAAACTTTTCTTCCTTTACGTTATGGAGAAATGATAAGGTTCATTCAAATCTGCATCAGAGGTTCTCATGGCAATCACACAGAAAAAAGAAAAAAATCAATAGCTACCTAAAAATATTTCCTATAACAATAGCTTCTTCTCCTCAGATCAATTGTGATATTGTTACTTTCACTAGTAAAATATTGACTGCCGAATTGTAAAATACTGACGTTATATACGTAAATATGCACGTATATTTCGCTGCCTCACCTTGTTTCTCTGTCTCTGTGATTTCCTCTCCACCTCTCTCTCACCCCCCCCCCCCCCCTCTCACACTATACATATATGTGTGTGTGTGTATGCGTATGTTTTGATATGATATGAATGTGCATATATTGTATATGAAATATGAATGGTGTAAAAGGGCTAGTGTAAAAAAGTAATCAACTGAATTGACTATTGGAAACTCAAACGAAATTAACGATCTTTGAAAAGAAATAAAATGATGCTGATGGCCGCTTTTGAGAATGTTCAATCTGAAATACATTTTCAAAATATAATAAAAATATAGCTTTGATGAATTACATGTCTTTTCATTATGAATGCGTGAAAGGAATACTTTCGTATGGATGGTCTGATTTATAAGTAAATAATATTAATTTCCAGTTTATAAATATATACATTAGATAGAATTGAACGGTTTATAAAATATAAATATTTCCTTTTTCACAGATGACGATATAGAATTATTTTAATTGAATGCTATATATTTTAAAGAACTACTCCATGTATCAAATTGCATATATTGCATTAGATAGATGAATTGTATTTGTATATAAACGAGTAATTTTATAGATTTTCAAGAAAAAAAATCGTTAGAAACAATAATTGTATTTCATTTCAAATTATAGAATATCACATAATAGAACATCTAATTCATGTCTAGACACAAATTTATTTTTATAACTTAATTAATTCGCATAATATTTTTATGATGATTATTATAACGTAATAGAGAAATACGTATTAACCAAATATCCTGTCTTATTAACAAAGTGTACTTAACCATATTGATTTTAGAATATATCTCACGCATAATGGCCTGATATAAATTAACTTTTTTATACACTATTTAAGCTTCGAATGTCCTTCTTTATATGCATTTATTTTTTTCGCCACACACACACATGACAATATTTGAATAGAAATACCGGCCTATAATGATCGCAAACTTTCAGCAGAGAAGAACATATATTCTGTTAGAATATTTAGAAATATATTTTATGTAAGGTATACTTGTATGTGTGGGGGTGGGGGTCTGGTGGGTGGGGATTTTGATATTTGGCTGCTATGAGGGGACGAAGTAGATTTTCCCGACGTTTAATGCTAGTAAAACCGTGAGTTTTTCATATGACAATGTTCTTTGAGATCAAATGGAGATTTGATTGATATTCGTAGCAACAAAAGCTACCAAATTTAATGACAAGACAAAAAGCTTTTTCTCCAATGTTCGTAATTGAAGCCATTGAAATATTGACCTTAGATAGACAAGTATATACTGAGATATTTAACTTTTCCAAAAATAGAATGATAACAGGAAACACCATATTGAAAGAACTCAAGTCAAATGAAAATCCCCACATGAAAAACACACCAACGCTAAATGATGCTACACAGCGCTGACACTCCAAATATATTTGTCCTAGCTGTCCAATGAACCTCCACAATGCAAATATATTGCAATAAGCTTATCAGCTAAAAACTATATACACGTAACTGAAGAGAGTGGCAATAATTGAACACGGTGTACACTGTCTAAAGATACTTACGATCCCATCTTATATATATATATATATATATATATATATAAAATGCAGTTACATTTTGTTGTGCATCGACCTGTTATAAGCATTTCGCATACGATTGGCTTAAGATCCCCTATAGAGCTCCATTATAAGTCTGTCCTTCAGACTGGTCATTCAAGTTATATATATGTATGCATGAGTGTGTGTGTGTGTATGTGTGTGTGTGTGTGTAAGTTAGTGTAAGTGTGTGTGTATGCATGCGTGTACTCGTGTGGGCGCGCCTCAACGCATGCATGCTAGTAGATTCAGAGATAGTTTTAGTGATATTCTGGACGGAATTTAATGCGTGGGATGCAGATATTTAATGAGTTAGATGAGTTGCTACGCTGTACGTAAACAATCGTACAGTAATATTTGTGAGAATCTACGCCGATTGTAAGGATGCCGAAAGAAATAATACATAAAACAGAAATTAAAAGAAATGGGCAATTATTCACATGGTTATCACATAGGTTCTCACTGAATCAATGATCGAAAGCTGCCCAATTTTTAGAATGTGTAGTGCGTACAAATTAAAGCCTACTATGCAGTAAGTTACATTAATACATACATAATTGAATGTGCCTCTCCTCTGGGTAGATTTACTGTTTGATCCGGTGCTGCATGGCTGTGGTTGAAGGAAAATTCAGGTATGTCAGTGAGAATAGTAAAAATGGAGGCATGCATGTGGATTCTAAAAAAATAATGAGTAGCTAAGCAAGCCTATTTCGCACAGGTTAAGGTCCATATTGAAGCGTGAAGAAGAGAAGAGATGGCGAACTATGGAACTGAAGAAACTTTACGCTGGGGTAATAAATGATGAGAAATTGACGGTGGTTTGAAGTGATACTGGCACGAATCAAAATGACAAGAGTGCGGTTGACTTTTATTAACATACTGTTTATCCAGCTCGAGTGAACCGCCGAACCATCTGGTTAGCACATCTATCCACATACTGGTCGTTGCTGTAGCAACGACGGAGATGGATAAATTATGAGTGCGAGTTTAACTGATAGGAGTAGATGTGATAAGAGAAGCTGATGTTTACAGGAATGGGAGTCGGTTTGTTTGCAATTCTTGAAAGTAATCAATTTGAGATTTATGTAGGAGACAGCGAGAGATTCCTCATCATAGACTATAAATGTGCCGGGACAGAGGGAATCAAATACCAGAGAGAAGAGCAAGGCGTTAATGTAAGTAATGAATGTGTTGAGATGCTCAAGGTAGAGGTAAATCAGACTGTGCAGTCTTTTACATGTTAAATGCAATGTTTAGGAACATGTCTGGCGAACTGTGAGAAGTTTCGGAACACGAAATAGAAAAAAATATGTTTCCATTTGTGGTAGATCATTCTAATTCACTTAAGAACTGAGATGATGGTTTAACCCACCCCAATTAAACTTGAATCAGAATGGTGCAACGAGAAACACAGGCATGTGAAGAAGTATGGATATATTGGTTGGAAGTGTGATGGAGTGTGTGAGGAAATATATGTCAATACATATGTAACTTCTAAACAACACACAGCATACCGGACTACTTAGGAACTTATATAGTCCCTCCCTTTACTTCCAGCTTGGAAGTTCCTATTTCTACTAACTTCTCTTCATTCATAATCAACATCCGTACGTTGCAAAAATTCATTTTCCCTTCCCTCCAAATCTTGAATGCACACACACACACACACACACACATACACACACATACACACACACACATACATATACGTACACACACATACATACACACACATACATACACACGTACATACATACCACACACATACGCACATATAGATACACGCGCATATATACACACACGCACACACAAACTCTCATACACTCCAACACACACAGACATATATAGAGATAGACAGAGATGTATACATACATATAAAATAGCTTTATCATTTGGCATATGAAAGTGCAAAGGGTAGACTTAAATAGAGTAACACCATAGCAGGTTATCAAATATATCTTTCTTTCGTCAATTTCAAATATACATACATGCATACATACACACACACACACATATATATATATGCATATACACAAAGATACACTACAAACTTATGCATATATATATATATATTTACATGTACGTATATATATGTATCTCTCTCTCTCTCCCTCTCACTCTCTCTCTCTCTCTCTCTCTCTCTCTATATATATATATATATATATATATATATATATATGCGCGCGCGCGCGTGTGTGTGTGTGTCTGTGTGCGTATAAATATGTACATATGTCTGTTCATCGGCAGGTAAGCATGGAAATTCAGGGAAGAAGGAGAGGGTGAAAGAAAGAGGAGAACTAAGATTTCTGATTCCAATGCATATAAGACTTCCTTTATCCTTTTGTTATAATATCATCCGGTCTGTCACATATGAACGAATGCTCAATTATCTAGACAATACAAGCGATATGGAAGGATTTAGTTTGCCCTACCAGTATTTCAGTAGTTTGTGTACACGCAGATTGAAGGTTTAAAATGCATTCAATCTAAATATCTAACTTTATTCAGAAAGAGTTGTATAGAATTGCAAATTTGGAACAATAGTCTTGGTTATTGTTGCTTTCTCCGTCGGACAAATGCATACATTTCTATGAATGCGCTTATTAACCAGAAACTATATTATTTCTTGGTGCACACTTAGAGATCAAAAGCAGTCTAAATATTGGCATACTTATTGCTAGTTGGTGTCTATAGAATCATTACTGCAATTTATACGAATTTGTCACTTCACTGAATACATGTTAGTAATATTTAGGTATGAAATTATGTGACAGGCTATTCGACCAGGTCAGACCAATGTTCAATCACACTGCTATATTGATGATATTCTCTTTATTGGCGAATTTCCTATTCCGATTTCTTTATTCATTGAACCGTAATACGTTTCAATACAATGAAAACAACTTACGGTTATTTGTCTCGAGATTCTGAAAGCTTTTAATTCTCCAAATACAATGTAATTAGTTAAAACCCCCGAAATCAATCAATTATCCACAATGCCAGACACACCTAACTACGTAAAAATGTAAATGACAATTATCAATTTACATGCGCGTTTCTATGATCATTTCAATTTATCCCTTTAAATAGAAGAAATAACATTCTCATCTATAAATGTACATATACCTAAATACATACAATAATGATTAATGACGCACATCAGAATCAGGCACGGATACACAAAATCACACACTCAGAAACAGACACTCACAAGCACAAAGGTAGATAAACCGACACGCTGAGATTGTTGCTGTTGATTGCAAAATAATTAATTTTGCATAGTGAACGAAGGACTCAATAGCATAGTAGAATACATACAATATGTATTATAGAAATGGATTCTACAGGACTAGAATGTTATACACACACACACTTATAAACACACACACACACACACACACGCATACACACATATATATATAACGAAGGAAATGTGGTAAGGAACCAGATGGACCATAACGCACCAAAGTACTCAATACTTAGAGTAGTAGAGTGGGTAATAGGAACGAGTAGGACCCCGACGGCTGAGCTCAAGCCGTTTCGACGGCTAATTCTGGGCGTCGAAACGGCTTGAGCTCAGCCGTCGGGGTCCTACTCGTTCCTATATATATATATATATATATATATATATATATATATGTGAAAAAATGGGTAGAAGAATACTGCAGGTTGCACATGGATAACATGTTATAAAATGAGTCTCTCATCAGTGATATGTATGTATATATATATATATATATATATATATATATATATATATATATATATATATATATATATATATATATATATATATATATATATATATATATATATACATATATATATATATATATATATATATATATATATATATATATATATATATATACATACATACATATAGAATATATATATATATATATATATATATATATATATATATATACATACATATACATACATATATATATATTGTTATACTTTGAGAGGGTTATGTTGCTAATAAGAAACACACGAACCAGTTGCTTTCACTTCAATTTATTATAATAAATTTATAAATTTAGGAATTTATAAATTTCCGGTTGGTTGGTTGGTTCCACAACCAGATGGTTGTATATATATTGTCAAATTTCTTTCGTAACACATTCTGTGACCTCTTCAGTGACTGGTGATTCTTTTCTTTGTTTTTTGTTTTTTGTGCCTCTCCTTTGTGCTGTCCTACGCCATCTTGTTTTTGTGTGTGTGCCAACCAACCAACCGGAAATTTATAAATTCCTAAATTTATAAATTTATTATAATAAATTGAAGTGAAAGCTATTGGTGCGTGTATTTCTTATTGGTAACATGACCCTCCCAAAGTATAACAATATCGGTTTCAACACACGTTTTCAGACAAAGTTAATGCGATGAAATACCAATGATGGTTGGCAAATCACTGACGAGGGACTAATTTTATCATATGTAACCCATGTGCGACCACGCAGTATTCCTCTTTCTTCTCATGTTTTATATATATATATAATAATTGTTTCTACTTTAGGCACAAGGCCAGAAAATTACCCAGTGCATTACTGGTACTTTATATATATATATATATATATATATATATATATATATATATATATATATATATATATATATATATATATATATATATAATAATGTTATTTATACTTATATACACTATATATAATTATAAACAGGAAAGGTCAGTAATTCATTACTATCTTATTACCAGTAGGAAAAATAGCTCAATGTAAATACATCAGATGTTTTACAGAGTGGGAATATAAATTCCCGAATAAACAAAACTATGTTCAAGAGAATTTATTGCTGACAATCGTTTCTTGCAAATTTTCGTTTGTAATCATCGGAGCACTGGCAAAGGCTAGACATATAATTAACATCTTACTCCACAAAACAATCGTAAATATACATAGATATTAGTGTTGTCATCAACAGTGTCATATTTACAGAGTAGAGATGATGTGGTCAGTATCAGTGGATGCGACAAAGATTATGAAAGCATAATATTACAATTATAGAGGAATTAAAGCAGAATGTTACTCGCAAAACGAGGACATTAGTAGTAGATATACAAGCATATAGAGAGAGTGCAAATGTGTTAGGCATGTACAGAATAGCTAGGTAAGAAACAAGCAATGATACTAGGCATATAGATCACATTATGGCAAAGGTATCACATAATACAATACAGGTTTAAAAGCATATTAAGCAGACAGAGATATTTGTGTATGAAAATTAGTCTCTATGAAGTTTATGGTGGATGTAGTGTGATAATTATTCCGATAATTTTCAAATGTGCATGTGTTGTGAGTACTAATACTAAGGTTTTCCTTTCCATTACATTGGTTATATTTTAGTGAATGTTTATCAGTAGTTACATCTATGGATTGTATATTCGTCCTATTACAATCTTATTCAGGGTTCGAGTTGTTCTAGAGTGATCTGTCTAACGGTTTAATTTCAGGAAGTGAATTAGAGATCTATATTAAGGGGAGCTAATGCGAAAGGGGAGGTAATTGGCGATAAATTTGTATATAATAGAAAAATGTATAGTTGTTTACAGCTTCAATTAGTTAAATTCTCTGTGCTATATATACAAAATATTAAAGTGAATCCTTTTATATAATGCTATTTATTTATATATTTAATTTTAAATACAATCTGTTTTCCTATAAAACATTAAAGTTCTCATTTTATTACTATCTACCCATATATTAATTAAATATTAGTAAGCTATAGTAGTTATATTAAATGTTGGTAACTTTATGTTTATTCCTAATAGTTATTGTAGAGTATAAGATTTGAGATAAATAGGAGGTAAGTAGAGGAATGAGCTGATCATAGAATGTGATGCTGTGGGGGTAATTATATGCTGATAAAACCAAGAGGTGAAGTGTTAATGGTGTTGAGGAATCCAGATATAAAATTTAAGTGAGAAAAAACTATTTATGGGAGTACAAGTTAGATGGACAAAACAATATTTGTTTCTAAACTCGCTTATATAAAGATCTCCCTACAATGGTTTCGTTTGCGGAAGATTTCTTATTTGAACCACCAATGATAGAAGATGTCGCTGTTTATTTCCGCAGCTAATGTTGTTGTTATAGTTATTTTTAGCTTGTATGTTGTAGGTGTTGCAGTGATGGTGTTGGAGACTGCGTATTTGTTAGTCGTTACTATGCCAGGCAAAACACAAGACATTCAGTTCTGATTTCACATATTTTTGTTGCTGTTGTTTTCATTTGTTTTGTTTATGTTTGTGTATACTCCGGTTGACATCTAGCTGTTTTAGTCAGTGAACATTGAACTGTTCCTTTTTACAGAATCCAGGAGTATATTTCTTCCTCCATTAAAACGATGAAGGTATTACTTTTGCTAGTTTCTAAGAACAGAATTATATGGGGTCTATTTGTGAAAGGTTAACGCATGACGCTCTATTTACAACAGTTTTACAATTTTTTAAGTAATAGGTAAACAAATAATATTTTCACACAAATTACACATCACCTAATTATAAATGGGAAGGATTGAGGAAAGACAATTTGATGAACGGATGTTTTATCTTCAATGATATAATTTGTGTCTCAAATTTGTTGGATTTCATTATTGAACCTTATATCTACAGTTTCTGTTTTTCTTTCCTCTGCTAATTAAAATGTCCATTGTGATTGTGCAATCCTAAATTTATGCAAAATAGATGAACGTATTGTTGCATACATTGTATCTATCTTTTTGTACAGATTTTGAGTGTATGTTTGTGGTGGTCTGTGTCGTTGATTATCGTTTCAGGGGCCCAAAACATTGTGCATTTTCATGTTACCTTCATGGGGGGCAGTCAATGCCAACTTAAATTTTCCTGTTTACGACTAAACACATTACACATAAAGGAAGCCCCATTAAAACAGGGTACTGGAAAAGCCACAATGTTATATATATATATATATATATATATATATATATATATATGGAGAGAGAGAAAGAGTGAGACCGAGAGAAGGGAGAGATTGAGAGGTATTCGTATATTTGTTAACGCTAATTTTCATCTCTTAACAAAGCCAGAGGCAAACTTATCAATCTATAATGTATTAATAATTGAATTTAGTAAAATTATTTTTTCAATAAAGAGGTGCCGCAACCTGAATTTAGCGACATTTTATCTTGAGGCCAGTTCTCAATAATTGTCATCGCTGAAGTAGTTTGCCACCTTCTGATCCAATTATTCGTAAGCAAGTATGTTTATATGTATATGTCGAGTTATTTATGAATTTAAGAATATGTGCCTTCTTTCATTATATACGTATTTCACCCCTTCTTTTTCAGATGGAGATACATGTTCAAATATGTTTGTGTCTGGTTATTGCCGTATGTATGAGTTAATAAATGGCACACTCTTTTCCCTCACAATTAGATTGTTCCACGTTCGATCCCAGTGCGCGATAAATAGTGTATTTCTATTCTTTTTTTTCATGCGAATTTATTAGATGCACACCTCCACACATACATACACACGAATACAAAATAGGATGAAGTTATATACGTAACGGTGACATATAAACCTGCCGAATAAGTATTTCTATGTAAATGACTAAACAAATTCGATAAATATCTTTAAACGATGTTCATGTCTACCTTTCATCAGAAAGTATATATATAATCAAAACAACCAAATGGAAACACATAACCCAAGGGTTATTTATCAAAAGGGAATCCGTAATCAAGAGGTATATATATACTCTCATAATGAAATCTACGATTACTAGCGATTATGGTAGTACTTAAATAAGATATTAAATCGTGTAGTAAATTATAAAGTTATATAAGTATGTACAAAATAAATGTAAACGAGATTGTGTCGATGTGTATAAAGAAACATACATCTATTTACTAACTAGACATGAAAAATGCTAAATAGGTATGTCATTGTCACAGAAAAATAGTTATTAATCGCTTTTCCTGTTTGATTGCTGGAAAAATAAAGTAAAAATGGGTAACATCATATACACATTTAAACTATCTCGATTATTCCTATTCGGTATATACAGATATAATTTTAATATAAATTTCATTTTCTATCAGCGCAAATTAATATGGGATAAAAATAGGTCACAGTTGCCAAGTTACTCTGCAGTTTTCATTTTACTGGTTAAGCTTTTCAAGAAAACCCGCTTTTGTTCTCAGTAAATTCGAAACATTTAATAATTGAATGAATGCAGTATAATCAATATTGTTTGCATTCACATGAAAAGTTAGCAATATTATTTGAACGTATCTCAAAATTATTCCTATATGTTTTAACTAAAATATATTAGACATTTATTACACACGTTTGATGTCATGCATATGAAAAGGAAATAAAATGAGACGCAGAAAATGTACGCTATATCTCATCTATTACGATTTAACACGTTACATCACGCATTTGTTTCTTTAATTCACATTTTCTGCCTTATATATATATACATATATATATATATATATATCGACCAAACCCTACAGAGAGGGTGGACATGACTCGGGCGATTTGTGTGCCGCCGAGATTATGGAAATAATCGAGAGGGGAGCTCAAGTTATCAATAAAAGGAGTTACCTCTTCAGCACATGCCTCCACGGATCCTCTGGGCCCTTACTCAAACTGTACAGACTAGCAACGTACTGGTGAAAGTTTGCAAACTTGTTCGTGGAAGCCGGGCATGGCCATGCGGCAACCCCAGCGTCAGGCGAACCGTTGATATCTTGTTTGCACACCTGGAGTCTCTATGAGTACTTGTTTCTTGTCCTTTGTTCCCTATTCCTCTGTTTATATACCTGCTGTTGTTTTTTTTATGTATTTTGTCCCGTTCCTTTATTATTGTGTTCTCTATATGTGTTCTCGTTTCTTCTATTTGTTCCTGTTCCTACTTTCGCTGCCCATAACTCTCTTCCATGGCCTAACAGCCCTTTTGATAGTATTGTTGCCGCTGTGGTTGGGACTGAATGCTATGATCATTGCTGGCCTTGTGCCTTCCAGTGATAGAGGAGGATTGTATTAACTGGGAATGTTTTTATATATATAACTACCCATCTATGTTTTCTATCCCATTTTCACTTCCTTGTTTCAACGGACTACTATTGTGGTTAGTTTAATTTTCATGGAAGCGTAGATTTTTTCCTGTTGCCGCCGTCGCCGTCGTGAGGTCATCGCTGGTCTTGTTGTTACTAATGGCTTAATACTGACATAGATGATACCACCACTACTGCGACGAACGGGATGGGTGATAAGCGGTGTTGCTGTTTGTTGTCATTGACATTGTTGTTGTTACTGTTTATGGTCATGGTGATTGATACCACCAACTCTGTGTCCCCACCTACCTCTAAACTCCTTGTTATTGCTTTGGCGTTATCGCTGTTTACGGTCAACAGGTTGGAACCGTCACTGCGACGACTACGACCTGTATACAGAACGCTGGTCTGTGTTTTTGCTGTTGTTGTCGTTTGTTGCTGTTGTCTTTGTAAGTGTTTTTACTGTAGCTGTTGTTTTAGTTATTGTTGTCAATAGGGTGATGATATCAACACGACTATTGCGACCAGTCTGGACAACTTTGGTCGGCGGTTTGATGTCATTGTTGTTGTTGTCGTCGTTGTTGCTGTTGTTGTTGTTCCTGTTGTTGTTGTTGTTAATAGGTGGTTGTCAACTAAATGTATACCCCCCCCCCCCCCCCCCAAGAGCTCCTTGTGTTGCTTCAACTATCTACTGGATTTTGGTTGCACACGGTTCTTCGTTCATTTAGTCTTTTTTCGTTGATAGCTTTTTCTAATAAACGTGACGGCTGGCAAACCCTTCAAGGAACTCATGTATGGTGGGCGCACAGGCATTAGGATGTGTGTTTTCCTGCCAGTGACATACCAAATATATCGATCTTCATCTGAGAAAACCGTTCTCATAATCAACAGCAAATGCATGAAGGACATCTCGATTGCATGGAGAACCGTAGAAATAATTATTATGATTAAACGATACATGCAACCTCAGCATCTTATTTTATTATTTTTATAAAATTCTCCATCGTAACTAAAACAACGATTGTTGAGAGCTTTCTCCTGTTTACTCCTGTTTTTACCAAGACAATCTTTTCCGAACACATACAGCTCCAGCACTGTTGAGCACTTTGAGAATAAGCAGCTGTAAATAGGATGCAATCTTCTAACATCTCCGAGTGTCTGAAGGACATTCCCTTACCCAGCAAAAAGGAGTACACCAGACAGTTAATCCTTAAAACAGACTCGTTTGTACGCAGAATGCGATGGGAGGCCTTCCACTATGATAGGAAAGCCCCTACGAAGGATGTGAACACTGGCAGCCTGGACTCTACATACGGTTTTAAATCTAGAAAAAAACCACCGCAAAACAAACTTATGGAGGGCTTTGAGAAAGAGATGGCCAATATTATTTCAGGCGTCAAATTCAAAAGGTTCCCATCGAAGGAGCAGCCTCACCTCAAGAAACTGGCGAATATAGGATCTCTGCACTAAACAACTTGGATGCGGCAACTAATAGAAAACTAATACTTAAGGAACTTAGAAAAGAAAAACTACACAGGCTAACCTTGACGACATTAACGAGCGGACTAATAGAATAGTGAATACACTATATATATATATATATATATATATATATATATATATATATATATATATATATATATAAATGAAAATCCAACAGTATTCCATAATATATTAGTGACTATAGCGTCAACATGGAATAATAGTTAACGTAAGATGTGGGAAAATAATTCAAACTCATTTCAAAAAGAATCAGGATATTGATTCATCCACACAATTTGGTGAAATCCAGGGAAAAATCAATAGAGCCTTAACTCAGAATAAAATAAAGTCTAAAATACGCATCCTTCAATTTGGAAAAACTACAAATGCTTTGTATAGTCTTTAAAAAATACGATTTCACGAAACCTTCAGTGGCGATGGTCACGGTTGGAGTCGATCATCAGCCGAGCTCAAAGACACGATAACCAAAGTACCACTGTTTATAATATGCCAAAAAAAGAATTTAAAAGTAGGCTAGTTCAAAATCATGCGTAATTATGAAGATAAACGCACATGTAGAGACAGGGTTGGTGACGTCAGAATGAGACGAATGTCTGTTTACATGAAATAACAGTCAAAAACATTCCGAAAAAAAAATCTACATATAAGGAGTTCAGCAAAAGCAATATTATCGCGGTTTTTTTTTTAATAAGACCAGGATTAGTCACAAATAATTTTAAGCACTTTAGGAAAGAAATCCGAGTATAAATATAAATGAAAAATATAGAAATTACTGTAGCAAGAAGCCAACAGTATTCCATAATATATAAGTGACTATAGCGTCAAAATGGAAAAATAGTTAACGTAAGATATGGGAGAATAATTAAAACTCAATTCAAATAGAATCAGGATATAGATTCATCCACAGAATGTGGTGAAATCCAGGGAAAAATCAATACAATAAAATAAAGTCTAAAATACTCATCCTTCAATTTGGAAAAACTACAAATGCTCTGTATAGTCTTAAAAAAAAAAAAAAAAAATATATATATATATATATATATATATATATATATATATAATATATATATATATACCAAGATATTAATAAATGGAAACTATATTTATAAAACCATATTTATTTTATAACTTCTACATATAATATACTCGTATATATATATATATTTATTTATTCATTTATTTATATATATATATACGTGTATATATATTTTCCATTTATATATACGTGTATATATATAGTTATACTATATCTATATAGTTATACTTTGGGAGGGTCATATTGTTGTAATAATATTGCCAGCATTAATAACAGAACACACTCACTGTTTGGTTGGTTTTCGCTTGTGTATCTTTTATATCAGTTAATTTATTCGGTCCTCAATGTTTACCAGTGACTGACCAACGGTAAAAAATACAGATATAATATAGACACAAACACATATATATAGTCTAACAAAGTTCTTTCGTTGCACATCTGCAACATCGTCAGTGATGCTATTATGTTCCTCCTGTTGTATTGTATACAGCAGGAGGAACATAATAGCATCATAAATAAATAAATAACCAGATTATTAGATGTGTGTGTGTGTGTGTGTGTGCGTGCGTGTGTGCGTGTGTATGTGTGTGTGTGTGTGTGTGTGTGTGTGCATGTGTGTGTGCGTGTATGTTAGTGCATGTGTGTATTAAAATCATATATGATCATCATACTTAAGCTCAAAATTAACACGATAGCAAATGTTATTGCCAGAACCAAATAAGGAATGAACTGGCAAAATATATATATCGTTAAATGGATTGGCAGTATCGGTGGAGGGTCGGACGCCATGCTTTCCAATATAGTTACGTCCCTTTACGATCTGAGTTCAAATCCCGCCGAGGTTGACTTTGCCTTTCATCCTTACGAGGTCGATAAAATAAAGTACCAGTAATGCACTGGGTAATTGCTGGCCTTGTGCCTAAAGTAGAAACAATTATTATTATTACTTTCAAAGTAAAGGGTGTCATGAATGATACAAAATCAAACATATTTCTTCAGCACACGATAGAATTCAGAGAATAAAATCGAACCTTAATCATTATATGAAAGTGATTGAAATATATTCATACACATTTCAGTGTACACTAAGAGATATCAAAACATAGAACTAGAGACAAACTACACTTAAAGTAAGACTACATGATTCGTTGAGTATCTTATTAAATCTAATAAAATATTTAAAACAAAATACTTGTTAATGATAAATTATATGTCACTCATATGTATCTCCACAAAATCAGAATACATTTCACCGAATAACGGCGATATTTTGAAAGGGATCATCAGTGAGGGTATTCAAAATCATCTAACCTCATTCAATGCAGGGTTGAAAGTGGCTAAACGCACATGGTATCAACACATGAAATTTAGCACTCGCAACGACATGGAGGGTTCTTGTTGGCATGAAATAGCAGTCCAGCCTCTCGACATAAACAGCTCAGCACATAAAGAGCAGATATATTATTATTATTACTTTGGATTGGCAGTATTGGTAGAGGGTCGGGCGCCATGCTTTGAAGCATAGAGTTACCTCCCTTTATGATCTGAGTTCAAATCCCGCCGAGGTTAACTTTGCCTTTCATCTTTACGGGGTCGATAAAATAAAGTACCAGTAATGCACTGTGTAATTGCTCGCCTGGTGCCAACAGTAGAAACGATTATTACTTTCAATCGACAAAGTATACATTTTCTGAAAATTATGAACCGGGGATTATATGAATCTCTATAATTACGTTATCACATTACGATTCTATTAATTTATTTTTTAAATAATTTACAATAAATGACATACATTGGATACACATAAATCCGGTGTATCTAAACAAATATTTAAGTGAATGACCGCCAACAAAATGAGAATTGGGATGAATCAATTTAGAGATGTTATGGTAAATCGAAATAGAGTGGGCAATGTTTATGCAATATTTCAGTTTTCTGCAAATTATCTAATATTTATATTTTTTGGAGAGAAAAAGTTAGACCGCTGATTTTGTGATTGATAATCATATATTGTGACTGGCTGTCGTAACTAATTCTTTCTGTTTTAAAAGATCGATTGATCTACGTGACAGAAGTATTCAATGGCTTGCACGGCGTCATTAGAATCTTGATCGATCATTGATTGGTTCGGATAAGTATTCGATCATCGTCCCATTTACACGCGGTTGCACACATACACACTCTTACACACATACACGCACGCATATGTATATATATATATATATATATATATGTATATATAATATAGATATGTGTATATAATATATATATCATATATACAATATATATATATTATTTATACTTAGATTATATGCACACACACACAAACACACACACATATATATATATATATATATATATATATATATATATATGTGTGTGTGTGTGTGTGTGTGTTCGTGAGTGTGTGTGCGCGTGAGTGTGTGTGTGACAGTGTGTGTGTGAGTGTGTGTGCGTGTGTGTAATTGTGTGGGACGTTGCGTGTGATTATGTGTATGTCTTCCTATGCGAAATGAAACCGGACATTGCTCGGATGCTGAGAATGTCCGTTACTCATTAAGTTAAAGAGATTCTGGACAATAATTGTTTATTTTTGAAGACACTCATTCAGCGTGGATATACATCTGTGAACAAATCGGTTAAAGTAAGAAGCATTAGGAAAACATGAACTTTGAAATATGCTCCTCCTAATGCAAATAACCGTAATAACTGTTTCTACTTTAGGCACAAGGCCAGCAATTACCCAGTGCATTACTGGTACTTTATTTTATCGACACCGTAAGGATGAAAGGCAAAGTCAAACTCGGCGGGATTTGAACTCAGATCGTAAAGGGACGTAACTATGCTGGAAAGCATGGCGTCCGACCCTCCACCGATACTGCCAATCTACCACCCTTCCGTAATAATAGCCGATCATTATAAACAAAAGTTGAGAAATCTGGTGAAAAACTCCTTGAGGCAGACAGAATTGAATGGAACAAATGGCGAATATTTAAATTGCACATCTCTCAAATGTGGCTTTTACACGACTAGAAATGTTTAATTTGAAAGAAATCATCAGGGATTTCCTGATGAATTCTTTCGAATGATTACTTTCGCATCTACTAATAATGATTACTTTCACATCTATTAATACATTAAAAACTCATAAAAATCCTGAAAATATCCTTACCTTCACATATTTACCGACAGAAACACAATAATAAACAAGCAAACATACACACACTCATATATACGACCACCCTCTACATTTGCCACAAGCAAAACATATAAGCTCTCCTGAAGCCTCTTGTCATTCATGTATTTTGTATTACCATCTAATCCCATGTGTAGTTTAACATCATACTTAAAACATTTTGTATTCAATGGATTGGAATAAACAATCAATTAATCTTTCTATGAGATTAAAATAATTTATTTATAGAATCACTCTCACTACGTCTTTGGACAGAATATAAATAATTTTTATCGGGAAGGTCTCCTATACATTACATATGGATCATTTCCATATCTTATCTAAATCCCACCTGATTCGTACTTTGGAAAAAAACTTACTGCCATTCAAGAATCTAATTCCTGAATTATAATATACAGCTCGATATCTATTCTATATAATCACACTTCTGAATGGATCAATCTATGCGAATTAATCTTCGATACCAAATGTTCTATGTCAAATACCTAACTAGTGAATATATCCATTAAATCAGAACTCACAAGCTTACAGAGTAACTAAGTAGTTCTAGACAGCGGTGTTGGTTTTGTAGATTTTTATAACCTGAATAACCCTCAAACATATAAAGTTAAAAAAAAAATAATAATTGCCCATAAATTATTTAAGAAATACACCTCGAAATTTACTATTTGCAGTGATCTCAATATCGTACAACTCTAGCGATTCGATGTGAGATGAGAACATACAGTTTGTAGAATAATATATAAAAAGAAAATAACTAAATAACATGACAAACTTTCACAGTGTTGTTTTCTCACTTTGATTCTAGCTATCATATTTAAATACAGTAAAATATATGGAGAAGAGGAATACATTTTTCACTCCAAACTCGCGGCACCAAAGACATGAAGATCGTTAAATAGAAGGCTAAAAATATTCTGTTTGTTGTCATAAAAGGATTAAGGAATTCATAAAATGTGACAAACTAGCCACATTGTCACGTATCATTACTCGACATACAGTTCTTTATACTTCAATATAGTAACACAATGGTGTCAAATTGCAGTAACATGAACACTGCGCTGCACAATAATCAGGCAACAATATGACCATGATTTCGCCATAAAAATAAAATAGGTTACAGACGTCTAATAGGAAATATTATTGTTTCATAATATAGTATCATCTTTAAATTAATTAATGAACGCAACATTCTGAAATTATATATTGAGTGCAGACATTAGAAAATGTATTCACCTATCATTGTATAGAATATGGTTGATTAGAATTTAATTGAGTGTAGCTCTCTCGCAATAAATAAAGTTATATTATATATTTGTCAACAGCTGCATAGGATGTAGATCCAATATTTTAAAGAGAATACTGATAGTTACTTGCAGCTGTTAGGTGTATCAAATAGATGGAGTACTAACTCATTTTCTTTTATTTGAGATTGGCTTTCTTCAGAATTGAAAGTAATGTTTGTACTATAACGATCAAGAGAAATAAAAAACAACACTTGTACTCAGAACTCGGGTTTCACTTTCATCATTATATAAACAAATCAACGTCGTTTTAATCAAAAGAACCTTTAGAAGTTACTTCACACAATGTGAGCAAAATTTTACCTTTGATTTATTTATTTTGTCTGAAGTCTGAAATGTACTCAGATAGGCTTCATTTGATAACAGTAAGTTAATTATCGTGTGTTATTTCGTTAACAGGGTAATGTTTTGACTAAGGTGATAATCATATTAGGTACAATTACAGTGAGAAAAGTCTTATGTAGAAATATCTATTGTTTTATAATTGAATTCCACTAAATATATGAAAAATTAGATCTTCTGGAAATATACACTAATCAAATTCATTTAGAAATAGAATAATTTATTATCGTTATCGGGGAAAATGACATGCCATTTTTGAAACTAAAAATGAAAGTACTTTCTTTAAAGCATATTTAAATGTTTATATATATATTCGGTAATGGAAAAGTTTGGAAAACAAATTGTGTTTTATATTCTACGACCATTTATATTCACCGCTAAAAATTAACATATTTATTCCAGATATTTTCTTTCCGTATTTCATATCTCACCATACATTCCTGTTGACAACTTATTCAGATAAAGATATATTGTGAAAATAATCGTACCATGTGACACAGCTGTTCAAAATATTTAAATTAAATTAATGTAGGAAGAGCGAACGTTTGGCAAAACAAATAATATTGTAGTGGGAATTTTGGCATGCTTTAACTTTTACTTTTCCAATTTCGCCTGTCAATAAATGAATTACCATTTACAGCTTGATGGAAATGCATTAGACTACCAAAATATATCTTATGTTCATAACAATTCCTGTTTTCAGCTACAGTTTGTAATTTGCTAAGGACTCGATTAGCTTTAATAAATCAGAGCTATTAAAATATTCATTACACGGGGATCGATCCAATATTTTGTCCTATGTGCCGGCAATGTAGTTCCACAAAAATACAATATTATTATCAGAGGAGCATGTAGAGAAGCTGTACCATGTTGAAACACCCAGTAATGAATACATATTTGGAGTACTTGATTTGTATTTAAAATTAATTTATGTAAGATGCAAGCAGCGGTGAAGTAATATGCCTATTTTTGGAACTACATAACTCTAGAGAATCAGGTGATCGTCTTGGCATGCATATCTAAGAATAAGAAGAATTAGCCTTTTATTCATGCTAAGGTACTCGTTTGCAGATACATTTTCCAAGCAACTATTAAGCCCATATTACTTTATGGATCCGAAACGTGGACACTAACATCACAACTTGAGAGGAGATTGGATGGCACATATACCCGCCTCTTAATGAGAGTGCAAAACCTATCCTGGAAACGACATCCCATCTTGTCTAAAATCTATGGCAAACTCCCTCGAGCCTCTGCCCTTCTAAAATCCCGGAGAGCTCAATTTGCTGGCCACTGTCACCGTGCCAGCAATGAAATCATATCCGCTCTCTTGCTCTGGAACCCTGACTCCAGCCTGACTAGGAGTAGGAAGCTGTCATTCCCTGACGTTATCTCTAGAGATACGGGAATCAGTAGACAGGACCTGGGGGCAGCAATGGGGGACAGGGAATTCTGGGGCATGAGGGTGAGATCCATCATCTCGACAGTAGTCGACGAATGATGATGATGATGATGCAGATACATTTAAGATTCCGCAGTTTAATGGGAATGCATCTGTTCGTTTTCAATGAAATGGCCTGGAGAAAATTGAATTTGATTCCCCTTCAAATATTCCCGTTCCTCCTTACATTCGCTGAATGGTGATCGTATAAACATTATTCTAATTAGGAACATGGATTATCAAAGTGATGATAGCCCTCTACCGATGTAAGAAAGGAAAAAATAAACAGTTTTCAGACATACGTTTGCATTTCTTAGATCACATACTGGTTGTTACGTGTCTGTAAACATTAGCAGAAACAATATTAAACTATTTGTTTCTAACATTGTATATTATCATCTGATTTGAATTTCATCTTGTGTTTTTTCAAATCACATTTAATGTTTTAAGGAATGTGTATAACTCTAAATAATAAAATTGAAGCGCTTCCCGCCATAAATGGAAATGGGAGCGTTGAAATGAATGTCACCTGGCTACAGGTAGTGACCGAGAAAAATCACATGAAAACAAAAGTATGGAAACACAAACGGCACAAAAAATATTGAACAATAAAAAAACACAACTTAACAAATGAACTCCACAACCATGAATCAAGCAATTGAGAACAACAAAAACAACAAACACAACAACGACAACAATGAAAACAACAACAACAGCAACCATAAAACATCTTTGGCGACAGTAAGTAAAGGAACATTTACAAATATTGATATTTCTAATGCGAAGGAAATGATCAATGAAGGAAAAAAATATATTACCTTCGAAGAAAAAGGGGTATTTAACATCACCTCTCCACCACAAATGAAAGCCTATGCGAAGGACTGTGAGTTTTCGCACGATTTTGAACAAACAAAACACAAACCGGCTTTCCTTACTCAAGGCGAAATTGACATCGTCTTTAAAGAGGCAATGCCGGAAATACAATACATACAAAGGGCTAAACTATATGGAAGCATATCGGTGCTCTTCAAAAGTGAGGCCATTGCGAAAAAATACTCAGTGACCCCGGTCACATACATGGGAAAATTAACACAAAGAATAAACATCACCTGTATACCACCCAACATTAACATCTGGTGGATTCTGGCAGGGTTCTTGGAGGACGATGAAGACACAATAATGTCGATTCAAAAATCCACAAGAAACACCTGGAACGGCTTGGAAATTTTGGTCCAAATGAAACCGGACAGAATTTCCAAGATACCAGAAAAGGTGTCAGTAGACAATACAAACTATATACAGATTTCGGCAGCACCTCACATTTAAAGGCCTCCTGTCTCCTCTTACGACCCCCCCCCCCAAAAAAAAAAATTACTTCTACCAACACCAACTCCAAAATCACACCAACAACAACAACACACAAAACAAGCAAACACACAAAAACAAACAACTGTTCAACCACAAACAACAGAAAAAACACAAACAATTCCCCTGAAAAGCACAGTCCCACCCCATCCAACACTACCACAATCACACACACAAACACACCATCACCTCACAACATACCCATCCCACACGCTCCTGATGACGATTCATCACCCGACGAGGCCACTTCTCCAACCACAAGTGAAGATTAAGTAGAGCTTCATAAATAAAAACAAAACAAAAAAAGAGACACCACTAAGCCACAAAAACAACAACACAAACACCACCACGATTAACCCCCCCCCCCCCCATTACCAACAAAACAAACACCAACACCACCCCAAACACAAATGCCCACCATAGAAAGAAAACTACAAAATGAACAACAAACCAAAACAACACAACAAAAAAACAAACAACAATACACATACATTAACAGAAACAACAAAAACCTAATGGAGGTCATCTCCCAAGTCTCCAAAGTAGAAACTGAGGGGAAAACTTTTGTAAAAGCAGACTCTCAACCACACCCAAAACTAATAAGGGTTTCGATAGAAACATATCAGAAATTGAAAGAACAGTTTTCACAGGACGTAGGCAGCCCCTGCTAAAAACCAATAAACCGTGTCCTGTTGAAATGTTTCCCCACCAGAACTGAAATAGAGATTGAACAACCCGATCTCCAGAAACGAAAAGGTAAGTGCACCTTTTTGTCCTTTTCGCCAACTCTTCTCCACCAAGATGGCTGACTTACGAGTTGGAAGCGTGAATGTAGCGTGGCCTATGGATGCCCTGGAAACAGGGCCAGCTTTTAAACGACCTTAGGTCACACGGTATAGATGTAATAGCCATCACCGAGTCCAGGATCCACAACAGGTAGCAACTAACCCCCATCTTCAATGAATTTGAGATCTACGCATCTCTCTGTCAGCCGGGAGGTGGAGAGGGAGTGATTGTCATGTTTCGGAAAAACCTGGAACTCGAAGTACAGAAAGTACACTTGGACCCGGAGAGTAGACTGGTAGTCGTAGATGTGAACAGTATTGGAGGTGGAGCCTTCAGACTGGTGGCCGTTTATGCACCAACCGGGCAACCACAATCGCGGCCAGACTTCTTTAAACGTCTAAAGTCTTTTCTGTGAACCTCTCACTCCTTCACTTTAGTGGGGTAGTGGAATGGTATCCTAGATGCACGATGGGACTATGTGGGAACATGTCCCAGTAGAGTGGAGTGCAACAGCCTCAAAATTCTAATCGGCCAATTCCAACTGGCCGATAGATATCAACTAGATTTCCCGACTGCACCACAGTGGACGTGGGCAAACCGCAGCGGGATATCTAGATCGTATCTAGATAGGTTTTTCATTAGAGAAAAGGACAAGAAGATGTTAAGCTGTCCACAAATGCACATGGTTGCCTATTCAGATCACAAAATAGTCGTCTGCATAGTCAACTGTGATAGAATACATAGACAAGGACCCGGATACTGGAAGCTGAACGTGTCTTTGCCGGCACGAAAATCCTACAGTGAACGGATGAGTAGATTAGTTAAGCAAGAGTTGACGGGAGCCATCATCAACAATAGATGGTGGTACTCTCCCAAGAGAGCAATTAGAGTAGAATCGATAGTGTTTAGCAGACAATTAGCTTTAGAGAAAAACAAATCAGAAACAGAACTAGTAGCCAAGGTAGAAGAGGCGCTTGGGAGTGGAAACGCAGCTAGAGTGCTAGCATCGAGAACGGCACTGGACCAGTTCTTCGACGCGAAACACGAAGCCTGCGTGGTCAGAAATTAATCACGTGCTCTAGGAAATGAGGGAGCAAAAGCTGTTAGCTAGGCCCGACTGGCGGAAGCGAAAAGTGGCAACAAATCCACAATTCGGTTTTGAAAGACCAACACGGACGCGTCTACTTGACCCCAGGCAGATGTGCGCGGTCTTTCAGCGGCACTTTGCGCGACTGTTTGAGCAGAACGACGGTGCAACGAACGGGGCAATGGACTTTGGTTCATACCTCGACGGCCTGCCGTGTCTCTCGAGCATGGACGCAGAGTTCTGCGTAAGACCGATCACAGCCACTCAGATACGGGACGCTCTGGGCCACTGCGGGAAACGTAAATCACCCGGTCTTGATTGTCTATCCTATGAGTTTTTCATAGGCATGCCGGACTTTTTCTTTGGCGTCTTCGAAGCCGTCTACTGAAATTGGCAGCAGAACGGGAGTATTCCCAGTTCTGCAGGCAAGGGCGTAGTAACGCTGATCAGGAAAGACGAGAACAAGGGGGACGAAATAAACAATTTCAGGCCCATAACTCTGCTCAACACAGAGTTAAAGATTTTGCCAAGGTGCTAGCAACGAGGATGGCGCTTGTCGTCGAAAACCTGGTAGAGAAAGCGCAAACGTGTGCAGTTCCAACCAGGTCCATACACGACAACCTCAACCTCATGCGATACACCATAGAGGGGGTGGGGCTCTGATCAATTTAGATCAGTCTAAGGCATTCGATAGGGTCGACCATCGATACTTGGAAGCGGTTCTGAAGTCGGCTGGTTTCACCCCGTTTTCAGGGGCTGGATCAAGGCGATGCACACCAGCATCTGCTCGAGGGTCACGGTGAAGGGCTCCCTATCGGAGCCGTTCGCAATCGCGCGTTCCATTCGACAGGGATTCCCCCTCTCCTCCATTCTGTACGTATTGACTCTAGAGCCACTACTGTGGAAGTTGGAGCTTTTGCAGGGCATCCCTTTAGAACCGGGACTGCAAAAAGCGACGTCGGCTTATGCCGACGACGTGACGGTATTTGTGTCGAAAACCTCGGAAATCAAGGTAATCGGCAACCTACAACAGGAATACGAAAGGTTCACAGGAGCAAAACTGAACCTGAACAAATCTGTCAGTTTGGAACTCGGAACGTGGAGAGGCAAATCGATGCTGTCCGACAGCGTCGTCGGACGCTGGACGGAAGGACCGCTGAAATTGCTCTGAGTCTGGTTCGGTTCAGAACTCCAGGTGGAGAAAAACTGCAACGAGGTCATGGCCAAGGTATTTGCGCTCATTCAGAAGTGGGCAGAGTGCAAACTGTCTTTGAAAAGTCGAGCGTAGGTGGCGAACACTTTCATAGCGTCCGTCATCTATTACCACTTCACTGTGGTGCCTTGTCCCTGTGAATACCCCACCAAGTTTGAACGCAAGTTCTTCCAGTTCCTATGGAAAAAGCAGGCTCCACTGTTGATGAGATCCGTCTGCTGCCAACACCCTTCCAACGGAGGGCTGGGCATGCCGTGGCTAACTATGCGCAAACATGCGCTGAGGCTACGGCATCTCCAGTTATTCCTCACAGACCAACCGGTGTGGGCACCGTTTGTGAGATAGGCCTTCCCACAACTTGTCTCGCTGACTGAGCTGCAGTCCTGGGTGAAGGGAAGACCGAAGAAGATGGGCGCCTGGCATATTGAATGCGCCCAGGCGCTCACAGTCCTCTGTCAAGCGGGCACAGCAATCAGTGGAGACTCCACTTCGACATTCTATAGAGGGTCGTCAGTACTTTACAAGTGCGACGACGTGCTCGGGGAGACTCTAGGCATCGAGGACGACGAGCTCACCAGTCTGTCCGGTAGGACCTTCCGCCCGGGACCTATGGACAACTTCCAGAGGTCTCTGGCCTGGCATTGCTACCGATGAGCTCTACCCGTTGAGATAAGATCTACAGGCACGGACGCTCCGGCAAGAATCCTTCCAAGTGGACGTGTCCAAGATGCGAACAGGACATTGAAACCGTCTTGCATGCAATTGTACACTCCCCGGGCGTAAGCGGCCTGAGGAATTATGCAGAACAACTGCTGTTGCGTATGGGACAAATCCAGTTGACTGCCGAGTCCAAAGTAAGGATCAAACCGCCAGCCTTTTTCAAAAACGAAAGATAGGCGGTTTTCCTCTGTAGAGTGGCTATGGTGAAAGAGGTTATATGGTGGACGAGATTGAGAGGACTGAGGACAGATGCCTTTCTCTCCGGACAACAAATGATTCCCTTCTTTAAGTATCAGTTTAGAAGGAGAGTGGAGAGAGAGGCACTGCACCCCAGTAAATTTGCTGAAAGGTGGTTGTATGAAGCGAAAATGGCCTGAGGGATTAGGCCTTCTCTGTTCATAAGCCTGTAGGTTAAGGAAGAGAGCAAAGGGAAGAAGGGAGCACTTGCACAACACGCTGCTCGAGTTGAGGGTTGTTCTATTAACGGGGTATTAATCAACCCATTTGTGGCGCTTTCCCCCTATTGGTAATTTCGATTGTTATAATTGTTTATTTCAATATTTTTACACGACTGTATGTATAATCCCCGGCATGTGTATTGTCCCCTTTTCTTGTGCGCCCTTGTGGCAAATAAAGAAATATATATTAGAGAGATGTGTTGAGTGAGGTTTTAAGAATTAATAAATATCTCGCTGACGTGAACACTATCAATTTTCCAGTGGAACGTCTAGATTTAACATTAATGTGTCATTCCAACAAATATCCTCACCGATAGAGATATTCAAGCATTTCATATAAGGTCTATCCTATTTCAATTCACCTATATCAAACGGCTTGTTGGAGCTTTTATACTCAACATTCATGTGGAATATGTCCTATGTCACGAGCGTATTACGTATGTCCTATGTCATGAACTTATGAAGTACGTCCTAGTTCATGAGCTTATGATGTATGTGTTACACAGCCAAGCATAATTTTATGATTTGTGCGCACATATTCCAATAGTTAATCACTTATGTATAATCTTGTAATGTAACGAATTGTACAAACATTTGTTAATGCATACTGACTAATATAAAAACGCAATTTCAATTTTACATGTATGTTTCATGATTATCTTATATATATATTATGATGCTCACGTCAATGATGTCTACAATTGCCAACAGATGTAACAGTTATGCTTGCTGAACACACGAGAAAGAGGAATGACTATTTAAGAGACAACGTGAGTATACAAAGAACGTACTTGAATTACTAATACAATGTATGTAACTGTACTTCAATTTTCGATTGGCTTCATATTTCTGAACAGTAGATTACAAAATGATTACAAATACCATATTGGTTCACAACATGCAGTCTAAAGGGGGATGAAACCACGCAATAAATGACATGGAAAATTCTGATATTCCATGTATATAAGCTATCTGGATTAGCTATTATATAATGAATACATTTGTGCTTTCATGTTTATAATGCATTGAGTTTTCCATGGAATATCTACACACATATCTACATTAATTCAAATAAATTAGGAATTTATCAATTTCAAAAAAACATCATAATTATTTACTATCCTCCAGAATTTACAGATATGCCTTAAAAATACAGACTATCGCAAATATATATCGTTGACTGTTATTAAACTATATACAGCATAACATTGAAAAGATACGCAAACAGGTTTTATAGATTTATCTGAATATTAAATTAATCAGATAATGAGATTTTCCATGCTACATAAATGACCATTATTTTACATTCAAATATCGCAAGATAGATTTCCAACCCGAAGCAATAATTTGGTAAATCAACCCTACAAATACCGATAAAGAATGGAACATCAAACTTCTACATACCAGTATATTTCCAGATGTAAGTGGTTTCTCCTTTCCCTCCATGGAGTGTTACAATGGTATACATTCATTGGTTTTAAACCATCTCCGAAAAGGACATAAACATACTTATCCGTTTTGATATAATTAACTAATACTCCTAAATTTTGAAACAAATTTGATCGACTCTATACTTTATATCAAATCAATCAGTGTTTGAAATCAGTGTTTTAGCTCACAAAAAAATGCAATAGGAAATGAGTTGTAGTATCAAAATGTATTCAGCAGCCTGGTTTCCAACGGAAAAAACGAAAATGATAGGGAATAACAGCAAACTTCCCTATGTTACATGAACATTTACAAAATGTTCATATAACACAATATGAAGTGTAAAATCAAAGTAATAGATTGGGCTAATCTATAATGCTTTAGCATAGTTAAATCTGCCTATACACATGCATTTCATGTGATAGCGATCTACATGTACTAAAATATATTTCGAACATATATCATCATACTCTTGGCACAAATATACCGCAGAGTCAGACCTCACCCTACTAATAACTCTATTTTAAACGTAATTTGCTCAATACAAAATATTAGAAGACATATGAGTAAGTGTATGCATCATAACATTTATTATTTATTTTAACATTCAGACTAATACATGATTCCCATGATATCACATATCGGATTTATACGAAGAAAAAAAAAATTAAAATCGGTAAATCCTTTACGTCATAGACTAGGCAACAGCCAGTATAAAGGATGAAGTTGGGATAGAATTTTGTGAAGGCGATTTGTTATCTAATTAAAGTAATGACTAGACTAATGCAGCTTCATATATCGATATTTAGATCATGTTACAATTGCATTTCACCATATGTCAAAATATGTTACTGATCAGTAAGATTAACACACATTTAATTTTGCTTTCCAATGATGTGATCATGATATTACATTTAAAGTTGGCATGTGAGATGCTTACGGTAAAGAAACATGTAACACATATTTAGTTGTCGACATCAAATAGGAAAATATGAAAATATAAATACTGTGATCATGTTGTTTATTTTAATTTTTGTTTCATATATCTAACAGCAGAAGTTTGAAATCATTGTTATCATAAATGATTTTACTAACATAGCCACATACATTTCAATTCCCTTCACCTGATACAATCAATGCATTCAGTTAATTAGCTATTGTCAGAAATTTCCATTTAAAATGAACAATGATTTAACCATTGCGAATTTTCTGCACTATTTTCTAAGAATTTCCCAAAGGATGGAAATGATTGTTTTTAATTTAATCGAGTGCCACCTTTATATTAATTGAATGCTTGAGTCTGGAATTGAGAAGGATGATATAACAGCTTTGTATTCCCCCGCCTTCCTTTTGATATGAAAGATAATTTCCACTCAAAGGGAAGAATTAATTTTGGAAACATAATCAATATTCATTTTTAAAATTTGGCTTTGAATATTTTCATGTGAAATGAAAGGGAAATATTTTAAAAATATTAATGTTCCAAATCGTAATTTGTTATTTTATATTATATTTTCTGCAAAAAAGTTCAAAATATTTTGAAGTTTCATTTTAAAATTTTATGATATTTATTACTCAGCCATCAAAATGTGCTCTCCAAAGCGTGCATTAGAAAATTTCGATATCTATTGAATTTATTATGATATTATTTTCATGGTAAATGCAATGCGTTAACATACGCACCGAATAAGCTGATGTGAGTATTAACCCATTAACTGATAGCATAACTATATGTAAATCATATTTCTTCGAAAGGTGACTTTATGAATTTAATTTTTTATAATAAGTGTCTTAGCAATGTTGGTATAAGTCTTTGAGGATAGTCACCTTTGTATATCTTCCTGACGTTGTCTTACACATTGCAAGCGATATAAACATGATGCGTTTTAATTATCATCCGTTTATTATTGAACTGCTCATTATTTTTCAAATTACACTATTACTTCACGTTTTAGCATATGCAAAATCACAAATATCAGTGTTTGAGATGCCACCTTCAAATGAATACGTGTAGTTTTTCTGGTATGTAAACTATTTGAGAATATACTGTGGTAGAAAGTAAAACCAAATCGATATATGTTATGTAAATTATATCAATCACAATTAAACTGCGTGATTTTTGGTTAAGAAATATCACTAACGAGTTTTTTTTTATTACTGATAGTTGCAACTCGTTTACAGAGAACCACATAGGGATAGGTTCCTCTTCATGACATACTCGACGAATATGAAATAGTTTTTTTTTAATTTATTTTTACAAACAAATATAATTAATATAACATAATTGTGCATTAAAATAAAATTGTACGTTAATGTGTGGCAAAAACCGTTCGAACATTTATTGATTGACACCGTGCATATATATGTACATTACATAGCCCAAAATACTGAATGAACTATAGCATGGGGGGATCATGAAAAGAGTAGACATCACATTAGCTTCAATATCAGAATTCCATCACATATATTTAGAAAAAATAAAATGATTTCGGAAAGCCGTTACTGAGTTTATATAACACACAAACTGGGAATACTGAGGTGCAAAACAAAACAGAATGGATGGTGTAGTAACCATCAATTCTTCCATAAAACGCAAGTGTGTAAACACTACAAACAGCATTTTATTTCATAATTTCAAATTTGATATCACTTTGTAGCTATTATATAGGGACCGCCGCAAGGACATATAAAGTGCTTGTCAATAAACAAACATTTTACAAATCTCTATTTCTCAAACGACAGGAAGCATTTTAGTATCCAGTGGAAAGCGGTGGTTGGCGGAGGAATGGAAATTGGGACCAAGGGTGCCTGGTTCTTCGACTTGGTCAGACAATATAGAAAGCTTTTACAAATCATAAGGATTTGAATTATGTGAAATGTAATCAAAACTGGTGACACACATGTCTATACCAGCTCTAACACAGTACAACTGCTCCAGAAATACTACATTACAGCCTCGTATATTACTACAAGTCCCTGAGCGTGGTTTCTTGAAATTTTTGCGCAAATATACAGCTATGTCGTGTGAGAAATTAATGTTGAAATCTACCTTATACGCAATATTTTGCAAATGAACATAAATTCACCGCACATTTATGTCTCATTGAAGAATGGCATACGAGATCAGTAATAGTGGTGTAGGGAAACAAGTATTTCTACGTATGTAGTTGTAAATGCCTAGTAATTGGTAACATTTGATATACGCAAAATTAAGGTGCCAGTGGATCAACAGATATGTAGAATAGAATGAAAGTCAAATTTTCTTGGATGTAGAATGTACAGCAAACGAATTTAGATTATAAATAGTTCTGAGCTAATAACTACGTTCTTTAACATTCTCTATTACAATCTTTCATGTATAGCGAATTTGGTAAGACCGAAAGTGTCACGAAGTCGTACATTTATTCTGGAAATAATGTACAGAACGTTAGTCAATAAATGATATTCATTTCATGAAATATGATGTAATGAGCTTCGTGATTAATGAGTGGGCCGTCTCTCTGTAAAATAATCAAACCTTTTTAATAAAACGAAATAATGAATGAGTGGTATCAACATATATGTTTGCTGTTTATGTAATACAGACTCATTAAATAACGCACACTTGAGGTAAGATAAAGTCGTGGTAGTACAGTAAAAACAAGGTAACTAAAATAAGAGAATCTTGTACAAAAAGAAGCATAGGATATATAGATCATCATGAATTAAGGAATGATTGTGTAGTAGTAAGCTGCCAGTATTAGAATAATGATCATTCTATGATTTTCTGAATATATGGCACTCTGTTTCTCTTATGAATGTATACCAGAAGTCAAAAGAATTGTCTTGCTTTTTTTATAATATTGATGATTTCTTTTACGTAGTCTAACATTCTTCCTTGTTTTAAATTGAAAAGAACATATTATGAAATCAATTCACATGTCGCTATTTAATGTTCCAATAAAATGCTATCTTAAAATATTAACACTAATACGTTTAAATCAAATATTTACTAATAATTTATTTTAAACAATCAATGGATGTTCTTCTGAATGAAATTAATTATTATTCTAAACAGCTATATAGCACCGTCCTCATTTCAATTTTGCGATAATATATTGAAATATTTAAGCTAAGAAAATCAATTTCTTATTTTGTTTTGATTTGTTTGCTTTCCGCGTTAAGCAGGATTATATAAACAGGATACCGAACACATAATCGTATTTAAGAGGACATATGCGTATTAAATTACGATTGTGTATGATTGTGTAGTAGTAAGCTGCCAGTATTAGAATAATTGTTTCTACTTTAGGCACAAGGCCAGCAATTACCCAGTGCATTACTGGTACTTTATTTTTATCGACCCCGTAAGGATGAAAGGCAAAGTCAACCTCGGCGGGATTTGAACTCAAATCGTAAAGGGATGTAACTATGCTGGAAAGCATGGTGTCTGACCCTCTACCGAATTAGAATAATGATCATTCGATGATTTTCTGAATATATGGCACTCTGTTTCTCTTATGAATGTATACCAGAAGTCAAAATAATTGTCTTGCTTTTTTTATAATATTGATGATTTCTTTTACGTAGTCTAACATTCTTCCTTGTTTTAAATTTAAAAGAACATATGAAATCAATTCACATGTCGCTATTTAATGTTCCAATAAAATGCTATCTTAAAATATTAACACAAATATGTATCAAATTAACATCCATATCCACAGATTTGTCTGTTTTGATATTATATTAAGGATATGGATCGGAACTTGTAAACCGTGCCCGTGCATCAAAAATATGAAATACGAATAAGGAAAAGAGCATAAAAATACATCTCATAATTAGTTGCAATATGAAGACTTCTTTCATTAATATGCAAAATGAAAAAAAAAAATTAAATTAATTAATTCATTTTATGGGTCTACGATGTCGACATTACAAAGGCAAAGTATGTTTTAAAAAAAAAGCAAAAATCGTAGTGGGTATGCGTACTAATAATTATAACTTAACAGTACAAACAAAATATCTGCATAAATCATAAATTGATTTTCGGCAACACAAACTGTTCTGAGGCAACAACATAAATGTTGTCGCCCTATATTTGTCACAAGCTTAAAGTCGCATATTTAATGAGGGTACATATAGAGAATAATGTTACGTCACTAACATCCATCTTTCTTAAAATTTACAGTAATGCATCACCTCTTTCTATACACTTACCTTAGTCTGAAAGTGATACTTGAAACCCCGGGTGGTCACGTTTCAGTAATACGGTTTTTTACTCCAATATTTAAAATAAGTGCACGTCATATACCCTCTTGTCAATGAAAGAACATTGGTGGAAGTAAGACATATTCCTCAAGTATCATTGTTTTAAAACTGTATTATTTGAAAAATGTTGTTCTTAATCTGATATGTTGTATTTCGAGAATATATATTTCACATTTTCATGGTAGTGTATTTCTTTGGCAATGACAAATCATGGCTTTTGTTTAATTTTCATATGGCGAAAATTTCTTTTCCGTGTTAAACTACATATATTTTCGTAGTTTATATGTCAGCATTTAGTCATATATTCATTAGTAGCGTCATAAATGTTATGTTTCTAGAGTGTTTTACACATTTTGTATATATTCAAGTTCTTCATTAGAAACTGTTTTTTATTATTATTTTGCTTTTATCTGCAAGTAATTATTTTCTATCACTGCCCTTTCTTCTAAATGTGAAAGTTTATATTTTAAATCTTTTCTTTCTTTATATTATCTGATAAATCACCTATATATGGTAGAAATTTGTTATTATCGTAGAAAACAATAATCGATTGTGTCTTGGTTTATTATGTCTGTTCTTTTAATTTTATTTGATATCGGTGATTAATGTGTTCTTTATGATTCTTGCATTATTTTTTATTTTTGTATTATATAGTATGATATTCCATATTATTATTATATCAGTTGAATTTCCCTTCTGATTAGAAGTGTTATTTCTGACAGTATTTTATATATAATAATTTCTATACTAATAGTTGTTACTATATTAACATGATTATTTAATCTGGTATACTATTTTTTATGTCACCAAATTCTATATATGAAATTGTATATTTGAAATAACACTTGTTGTTGGTAATAACTGTGCAATAAAATATATACACGTCAACAGTGTATTTAACAACAATTATTTCTATTTTTTATAATCTATGGATCCTTAACTATTCTGTAATTCTTTAACACAATTTGGGGACATGTTTGACCCTTAGTATAGTCAATCAAATTTCTGCGTATAAATAAACGTTCGTTTTAAATACCACCTCAAGAGCCGCATGTGCTGTTGTGCGTTGTACTCAGTATATATTACACAATGTTCTCTCTTCCTATGCTATTACGAGTAAACTCACGTTACATCGGAGGCTATATATGCGACCAAGCGAACATATCACACCAAGCAACTAAAACATCGTCGCCTGTCACCATTTCTACACCGCACATCTATCTAACACGATCTAATGCCAAACCATGCTCCATACCAATTATCACCTAGAGAGAGTCAGTTTAAAACACAATGAGGATCCAGACTTTCAAGAAACAGATTGATAATGTTTAGAATTCAACAACACTGCAGTACATACATTCAAAAGAATAATTGCAAGGCAACAAAAATCTCCAGTTCATCCTGCTCGAGGTTTAATTTGCCTTTGGACTAAAACCATTACGCTCACATACAGTCTACACCACAGTCAAACAGGGCAGAATGGCCCGCGTCCTTGTTTCTTCAACAGGAACCTTTCTTGATCATACGTGCACAGCAATAGTGTGGGTCTGTAGTTTGGGCTCCTCATGTGTGAGCGTCAAAGATGTTGACAGGCAGACCTTTTCGACTCGTTCGTAGTACAGGCACTCTCTTATCATTACAATGTGAGTCGATTTCCTTGGATTGAATGGGGCCATCAGAAGGAGCCTCGATGCTGTTGGTTTCACATCACATATGAAAACCGCTTGTCAGTAGGCCATGACTATAGACTACTCGACAAGATATTTCAAGAGTGCAATTATCAGAACTACAATACAGCTTTATATGACGTTCCCCGACGCAAAATCTATCGTTTCGCCTACAAACCTCGGCACTACAACCCACAACGAAGAGAAGTGGAAATTATCCATATACCAGTCTTCAACAGCCGGTTCCTTTTCATTCAGTTGCCCATGAGATTTCCAATATACTTGTTCCCTAGTCTGACTGCAATTTTCTTCCTTAACGGTTGTGAAAGGAACCCCGTGTGGGAGAATGGCTGATTTAGTGAATATCACTCATTATTTGTTACACCCGTGGGGCATTACCCCGGAGTCAACAAGTATAGTGTGGCCCTTCCCTTATGCTTCTTCTTTTCATTAATTAATCTCACCTTTTATTTACTTCTTTCCTCTCTCTTAATATTTATCAATTTAATTATTTTTAGTTTTTTTAATTGCTTCCATCATCATATACTTCTGTTCGAAAATTCATTCGTATACAGATTCTGTGAACAAACTAGAGATGACGATAAAATAACGTAATATTTAGACTAGAAAATAACTAAAAAAATATGCCATCGAAAATAACTTCAGCAGACAAATATTTATTATATATAAACCAAGAATTAACATTAAAATATTATATATTGTAATTAGTAGCAGAACTAATAAAAAATACCAAATTACGCAGTATGTCATAATAACTGTTTCTACTTTTGGCACAAGGCCAGCCATTAGCCCAGTGTAGTGCTGGTACTTTATTTAATCGACCACGTAAGGATGAAAGGCGAAGTTAACCTCGGCGGGATTTGAACTCAGAATGGCAACGGCCGTAACTCAATGCGTCAAAGCATGGCGTCCGACTCTCTACCAATACTGCCAATTCACCGTCATAATAACAATGTTAAATAATATATACACAAAGCCACACAAAACAATCTACTTTGTCGATATTTCTCAAAGATTATCCACCAGAACGCATGACGGAGCAATGAATACAGCAAACAATATGCATACCTAACTAGACAACGATTTTGAGGCTCCATTTGCAACATACAAGAAATAGATAATATTGAATTATAAAATTGAAACACCTTAAATGACAAATGGAATCACAAACATAAACCTAAATCATATTGAAAACTCAATCACTGCACTCTGCATTCACCAACTTTTGTAAATACTCGTACCTACCCTCATGAGTTCCCTAAAACATGGAGCTGGAATGTGTATAGGGTTTTTAAAGGAACTATAATATCTCTCATGAATTCGCAACATGAAGTACTTTCAACCTTCTTCATAATGGCTCATATATAATTTAATGGATAGTATTTTACATCACATTCACTGATGCAAACAAATACACCAAAATATTTACTTAAAATATCAGATGGCGCCAATTAAAATTTAAATTCAACGTGCATCAGTCTAACCTTTATACGTTTTGGCACATTATTCGGCGTCATTCAACGTTATCCACATACATTCAAATATCCAAAAGCCACCTGAAACAAACACTGCAAAACTCCTAATAAAAGTGCCGATTAAACAACCAATGCTATTTCAGTGTCATTCTTCTAACTCTGCATTTGTTTCAAAATGCATGCCATAAGGATCTGACATCTAACACGTTCTTTTTATGTCAACCCAAGAAAATTCGTATTCTGTTGAATAATTATTTCAACGCTGTTTAAATCCTCCAACAATGTATATCAACGCCAATAAATGTTAAAGGTTGTCCCTACCAAATTCAATGTTCCAACAATAGAAAACATCTGGTGCAACGAAACATCACATCGAAAAAATCTATCTTAGTATTCAAGCACAAACCAACAATGCCATATATGATAGGCATGCAGAAAAAAGTGAATCGCCTACGAAGATTTCTCCAAAAACCTAAACCTACAAAAACGTTCAGTCTTACGCACTCTCTCTCTCTCTCTCTCTTTCTTTCTCTCTCACTCTCACTTTCTCTCTTTCCCCCTCCATCCCACTCATTCACAACAAACACAAAAATAAATTATATATATCTGAAATATTAACAACGTACCTGGCGCCAAATTACCTGCAAACGATGACAGCGTTCAAGCTTTGTCTTCCCGCATATCTTCCCCCGCTGATGTAACACTCAGAAAATACTAACAAATAATTTTCTACTTTTAGCACAAGGCCAGCAATTATCCCAGTGCATTACTTGTACTTTATTTTATCGACCCCGTAAGGATGAAAGGCAAATTAACCTCGGCGGGATTTCACCTCAGATCATAAAGGGATGTAACTCTATGCTGGAAAGCATGGCGTCCGACTCTTTATAGATACTGCCAATAAATAATTGTTTCTACTTTTGGCACAAGGCCAGCAATTATCCAATGCATTACTGGTACCTTATTCTATCGACCCCGGAAGGATGAAAGGCAAAGTTAACCTCGGCGGGATTCTTATATAGGCTCAAGGCCAGCAATTATGGGGGAGGGAAAGTCGATTAAATCGACCCCAGTACGTGACTGGTACTTTATTTTATCGACCCCGTAAGGTTGAAAGACAAATTAACCTCGGCGGGATTTGAACTCAGATCATAAAGGGACGTAACTCTCTGCTGGAAAGCATGGCATCCAAACCTTTATCGATACTGCCAATAAATAATGATAGATTAAAGAGTGGGGAGAAGGAAACCTTTCAAAATCATAATACTGAATACCGTACGATATATTACGGCATGTTTAGTGTGAATCATTATCTGCAGTCATAGGAAGAGCCGGTGTAATTAGGGTTGGTGGCACTCACCTCATTTTATAGCAGAATAAATTACATGGTACTACTGAATTGAGGATACATATTACAAAAATAATACAAAAGAAACATTGTATGAAATAGTCATACATATAGTGTAATCCTGTTCCCAACAGAAGATAAAATTCTGGTATATCAATATATTTAACAGATTTAATCCTAAGCCCGCTTGAAGACGCTTGATCAGAACTAACTTACCGTTAGATATGACACAATATAAACAGAAGTTATTTGTATATTCAAAATATATGCGGTATTCTCTACAGTTTGGGTAGAATTGAGTATCCTCCTTTTTAATTATAGATGGTGAAATAGACAATACAAGCAAAATCAATAGTAATTACTTGACCACTATCCCTGCTAATCATGGTAAGTGTAAACAAATTTAATAACACTAGTGTATTGAGCAAGAACATCATATATTGAATAATATGCTCAAACCTGTGCTTAATGAAGTAATTCCCTGACTAATCATTCAATTTAATTCTTGGAAGTATTGTGCAATTAACGAAAATCCAATACATTCTGACCGAAGCCTATATTCGAAAATAAAACGGAGAGAAGAGCTTAGACTTTCGTTACACAATGATGAAATACAATAATAGCATAAGCCTTAGATGAAATCATAAAATATCTGCGAAACATCACAAAACCTACTAGAATAATATTTAAAAAAAGTAGAAACCGTTTTTAAAATCTATATTATCTATGGTATTAGAAACAGTATAAAAATCGGCTCAAACGCTGAATGATAAATTGGCTACAAAATACATTTTCAAAAGATAAGACTACCTTTGCTATGTAACAGAATTTCATTTTAACATTGTTAGCAATTTGTATGAATTCAAAATCGCATCGCATTGGTATATAGTGACAGAAATAAACTATAGCTCTACCTGATTTCATATGAAACTGTAAACATAGTTCATATGATTTACAATAGGATTTGTTGTTAGTTTCTTTCTACCTTAGTGAATATTATCATATGTATTGAATCATACATTGATATGAATTATTCTTTTTTTTGTAATATTATATGGTTATTTTTTACTATTTAGAATGAAATACATTTCATTTCTTTACACATTTGCATAGCCTAAATCGTGTCGACGACCAGATGAATGTATCAAATCTCTATTTCCAAACTTGATGTATTACCTTCTTTTAATAAGATCAATACCCTATTATTTCACAGGAAAATATATAACTATATTCCTGTCCGATAAGAATTAAATGCGAATGCGTAATATAAATTGCAAACAGAAAACTAAGCCAAAAGTAAATCGTGACATAATCTTTTTATTTTATTGCAAGTATCATATCAATTCAATTTTTTCTAGAATATTTCTCGTATCTTGTTACAACAATTTAGTGTATACATATTTGGAATATAATATATCTTGAAACATGAATTAGAATGTAGAATAGTGATTAAACGATCATCTTTTGAAGAATAATATTCGAGGGAAAATATAAAATAATAAAACATATGAGATGAACGTCGAATATAAAACGCTACCTTCTTCTGAACTTTGCGTTGATTTATAAAATGTAGTGCAATTTAACGTTGAACTTGCCATAAAAAAAGCCTGATTGTCGTTTGTACACATTTCGCAAAGCAATACATGTGAAATATTTAATTCAAACAAAATGTCTGAATTTGATATACAGTTAGTAATAAATTCGTTTCTATTTAAGCACATATAAGAAATCACAAAATTTATGGTTCTCAATTAAACAAAATATGTAAATATACAATGAATGTGACGTAATTACATTTCTTTATAACCCCAAATTATAAGGCAAGGCATTCCCAAATGCAGGGAAGCACTAGAAATGTGCACACATATTAAAAACAATTATATATAAATAGCGGAAGTAGCAGCAGTAGCATGGAAGAAAGACGAGAGGGAGAGAAGAGAGAAAATTAGATAGGTTAGGAAAGAGAGAGTGATAATATATATATATATATATATATATATATATATATACTTAGCTTGTTCCCGATAGTAACAGGGAAGAAGCGAGCTCCTATTTTAGCTGCTACTATTACCAAACCACGAAGGAGGAGAGAGAGATACAGAGAAAGAGATAAACGAAGATGTGAACGTTTATATATATGTAAACTATGGTCTCTAGTACACTCATCTAATTAGTATAGACTTTAATTTTATTATATACATTTCTTCTTATTTCCTGTAGCATAAAGAAGCCGAAATAATTATCGGCTGAATCCGGTACGATAAATTACTTTTAAAGAAATGTTTTGTTGTCATTCTATGAGAAAATCATATTCTTTCTTCTTTTCCTAATATATATGTATATATATATATGTATATATATATGTATATATATATATATATATATATATATATACGAGAGACGTAAAATAAGAAAATTATAAAATTAACTTACTTTCTAAAATATCACTTCCAACTAATTAGTTTCTGGAATGGAATAAATATATTTTCTGAAGAAAACATCGAGAATCATTCCGTCGTCAGGGAAGACTATTCTCATCTAAGTATCCAGGCAAAGCGTGGACTCTGGAAACTTATTAAAAAATAATTCAGTGGATAGAAAATAGCAAAGCGTGGACTGAATTCCTAGCCATTGAGAACATTACTGCCTCTGCGTCGGTTGCAAATTCAAAAAGAATCAATCACGTGACATCGAGGTCAATCAGTGGAAAGTGGTTTGCTAATAAGACAGCGGCCTGCCTGCTACCATAGCAGCAGTCGTGGCCAATATTGCTCGACAAATAATTTGGAGATAATTATAAAGAATTAATATCTAGTAACATATATATACATACAGATGCATATCAATGCTAGCAAATATATAGGTTTTGTCTTAGTAACTTTGTGGTTCAATGCATGGGGTTGCAGAACAATAATATGAGAGACGTAAAATAAGAAAATTATAAAATTAACTTACTTTCTAAAATATCACTTCCAACTAATTAGTTTCTGGAATGGAATAAATATATTTTCCGAAGAAAACATAGAGAATCATTCCGCCGTGAGGGAAGACTATTCTTATCTAAGTATCCAGGCAAAGCGTGGACACTGGAAACTTATTAACAAATAATTCGGTGGATAGAAAATTGCAAAGCAATGGCTAGGAATTCAGTCCACGCTCTAAAGTGATATTTTAGTAAGTAAGTTAATTTTATAATTTTCTTATTTTACGTCTCTCATATTATTGTTCTGCAACCCCATGCATTGAACCACAAAGTTACTAAGAGAAAACCTATATATTTGCTAGCATAAGTATGCATCTGTGTATATATATGTTACTAGATATACTAATTCTTTATACATATATATATATATATATATATATATATATATATATATATATATATATATATATATACATATATATATTTACATGTATGTATGTATGTATGTATGTATGTATGTATGTATGTATGTATGTATGTATGTATGTATGTATGTATGTATGTATATATATATCTATATACATATATATATATATATATATATATATATATATATATATATATATATATATATATATATATATATATATATATATATATATATATATATATATATATATATATATATATATATATATATATATATATATATATATAACAACTAGTTATCGCTCTACATGGCTGTTTGCATGCCAACACAGGAGAGAGAATGAGGGGCTCATTTTACTGACATTACTTATAAAAGAGAATGTTTGCATAATTGCAAACAAATTGAATATTATTATCAATATTCGAAATACTCAGATTACATTTATATATATATATATATATATATATATATATATACACACTTATATATATATATATATATATACATATACATATATATATACACACTTATATATAAATATATATATATTTATATATATATATATATACAGACACTTGTTTTGGTAATTACATTAGATGTAACGGTTCCGTCAATGTTTCATGTATTCCAAAGAATGAAATTGATTTGGGGCATGTTACATTCTAGAAAAATCGTTGAAGAAATGCATGAGCCGATGATCTATTACAGGGTGCAATCGTACATAAATGTATCTCATTCATGTATTGAGAAATGTTATTGCAGTGGTCTTGTTCAATAATTATCGAACCTCCTTGCAGCATTATCGCAACTGCGCATTGGATGATGAATATTTGAATTTTATTATTTAGTTGCTGCTGCAATTTCAACGCTACTGATGCTTGTGGGCATTGATTACTAGACTTGGCTAATACTACCATTCACATGCTGCTTTCAAGGGACCTTCGATATTAATCTATTGTTCTTCTTATTTACTGTTGTTGCATATCGTGTTAGTTTTGTTTTTATCTTGCAGCAATCGTAAACATGATGTAGTTTTACAATGGTGCTATCATCGATGAATTAAAAAAAAAACAGAGGAGGATAGTAGAAGTAAAGCTAAAATAACACATATCAACGTCATAAAAGTAATTAGATTGATGGCAAGAGGAATTGCATCATGATAATATATGTGGGAGTGGGTTTTGGGAAGTATAATCTATGTCCTTGATAAGAACTGTACCAATAGGAAGGTGTGGGTGTATTAGTTGAGAAGCACTGTGAAGGCAAAAGTGAGCATAAATGGCGATATTAATGTAGACGAATGCTAGCGTTATAATACCATAATTTATATTCATATTGGATCACATACCGATAGGAAGAAATCTCTTATAGTATTATTGGATGCATGTTTTCTTTCTTTCTTTAGTGACGAGAGATATGAGATACAAACAGCGTTAAGGTTAAGAAGAATTAATAAAATTATGGCGACGTAATAAATAATATATGTCAGTTGATGATAATGAGAAAGAAAAGGAAACCATGTTTATGCCATTCCGATAAAATATCAGTAAATTAGCTGTATTCTCATAACGTTATTTATAGGTTTATATTTAAAAGTCACCTTCCAAACACTCTTGACTTGGTTGCATTCTTTAGCATCAACCACCAAGTAATTAATCTGTAAAGAATACATTCGTATAGACACCCTTTATTTGCAGGATAGGATTATATTTAATAACCGAGCTAAGAGTATTCATTTTCACAGAGAGAGATAGGAGGTGTTTTACATAGAGAGATATCTCTACTGTTTAGAAATATGGTTGTTAGTACATAGAATTGAAGTGGAGTGTTTCATTCTGTATGGCTAATGGAAGAGGTTATCCATTTGGTGGTTTTGACTAAAGTCGTTTTAATATAAAAAAAAACAACCACCAAATATACGTTTTTATTGAAATTTTCAATTGAATACATTTTCCTTCAAATTATAGAATGTATGTCATTACCTCATTCATATACATTTGATAAGATATAAATTTACCTAAAACATACTAACTAAATTGTTCAAATATGTCAACACAAGATATTATCTCAACGGAGGGAATATTGGAATATATAATTTGTTGTATGTACCACCGTTACCTGTTTCTTAAGTGGAGTCCACATTTTCTTATGTATTGAAGCAAATATCTTCCAATATCAACTTTTGTTACTATGGATATAGTCATTCTTATATATATACATATGTATTCATTTTACTGAGTCGTTTGTTTTGTTGTTTCTCTTTGCCCACATACACACACATATTTATATATATATATATATGTGTGTGTGTGTGTGACTGTGTTTGTGCGTGCGTGTGTGTTTGTGAAGGCATATAAGATTTCGTTTATGTATATCAGGAATGAATGCTTAAGCAAGAAAACAGCTTACCACACGCCGTCTTCTAATAATCGAATTCTGAAGCCGACTCTTTAGTGCAAACCCCTTGCAATTACTGCACTTAATTCAGCTTCCTGCCTTCCATCACTCGTGAACATGTCTACCTGCTTCAATGAAGCAGATAGACATGTATCTGCTTCATATGTACAGTGTTTTACGCAGACTATCATGCGAGACATAGTACCTTAGACTTCGCAGAACTTATTTCCATTCCAGCCGTGCAGAACTTAGTTGCAAACCAATCAAGAGCATATATAGAGTAACCTTTTGACGAATGAAGTGTACACCGACAGTTACGACGGTGAGTGCTCCTGTTAATACGAACAACAGAACTGATTGATCATGAAATTACTGTGGATGTGGCTTGGTATTTCACATAGAAGTATACCCTTAACGTAAGCCTCGTGGGGATTCAGTGTGAAGCAGAATATGCCAAGGCTGGCCCTTCAAATTACATGTAAAATTCCAGCCCTGTGAACTGGAGCAGTGTCAAGCCCACGCACCAACTCCATAATATTTATGATTATGCTAACTATATACTTTTAAAGGTTACATTAATATTATTATCATGATGTACACGAACGACTGAGTCACTGAACTGTTAATAAATTAAACAAATTTCCAGTAGCTATGTTGTTTTTAACCTTTTATTTTTTGGTATAAAATTCCGCACTGATATACTTGTCAATAAATGTAAATTAGGTATATAAAATGAGGTCCGGTTCATTTATTATGTTGCTTTTAATATATATTTCTATATATTTGTGTGGCACTATGCCAGTATGAATAGTCATTATTAATTTCCAATTTTTATTTGACACTTTGAAAATTTTGACAGAAATTATACGTACGTACATTTGTTTGGCAAGAATGGCCCGTTTGAATTAATCTATTCTGAACATGCACCTGTAGGCTGGTTAATTTGAGAATGAGAGCGGTGCCCTCCCTTATATCTGCGAAGCGTCGGGTGGTGCAGGATTGGTGGGGTCCCTGAGTCACCTACTGGGGAACTTTCATTGTTTTATTTTTCTTGTTGATTGTTATTGGTTTTTTTATGTTATTTACTCCATTTGTATATAAAAAACCCTCTGTCTCCTTCTATTGTATTGTTCTCTATATTTCGGTCCTTGATATTATTGTTGTTATTAATGTTATTTATTTATTTATTTGTATTATATTTCTGTTGCTTTGTTGTCATTAATATGTCGGACGCCATGCATTGAAGCATAGTTACGTCCCTTTGCAGTCTGAGTTCAAATCCCGCCGAGGTTAACTTTGCCTTTTATCCTTATGGGGTCGATAAAATAGAGTACCAGTAATGTACTGGGTAATTGCTGGCCTTGTGCCTAAAGTAGAAACAAAGCTAGCATGCAACCCTCGAAACTAATGCTGTGTGAAAATACTTTCGCATCCACCTGTTGCTACTTTCCTGAAAATTTGCAATCTACAAATTTAATATAGGTAGATAATATACAATTCTGCCTGCAAGTTTTTTTAGGTATCATTTCATTTGAACATTTTAAATATACGATCATGTCATTTTAAACGTTGTAAATATATTACTGTTCAGTTCACTTTTGCATATCCTTATATATAAATATTCATAAAGGTTTGCTATATCGATGTTGAAAACGTTGCCTTCATTTCTGTCACATTAGATATTGTCATATATATTATATGCAATCGTGTGATTTCTTAAAATGGACTAATATCATAGTACACTTGCATTGTCATTTGCTAAGGCAGGTGAATATTCATATTTATTTCAGAAATGTGTTTTTCATTTGGCTTGAATTGAATTATTAGATATATCTAGAAGAGTTTAGCTATCTTATTTTATTCAAAATAGTCTTTGACGAAAAATCTATTTTTTCTTACTATTCCGCGCACATGCGTTATATATTATCTATAATAAAGAAACTGTGGATATTTATTTTAATATAACCAGCAGTCATGACATGTGTCTTTAACCCGTGGCATTGCTTTTATGAACCATTCTGACTAAATTTATTTAAGAATTACAGAGTCGGGTTCCGCATTTTATATATCTGGCATGCCGTTAGTAGAAATATTTGCTATGTAAAAACCAACTTTTTTACTCTTTGTAGCTGATTTATCCCATTATACGTGTCTATTTCTAAGTTCCGATATAATTTGATTTATTGAGAGATCCTTGGAGTAGCGGTGACTACTTATTTACTAACATTTTCGAAAACATATAGCAGGCATTTGTCTATGATAAACATATATTCATAAACATTAGAAATCTTATTAAGTAGTTTAACGAAGATCAATTGGTCCCTACCATATTCTCTGCTTCAAATGAACAGTCGTAAAATGGCAGATATCCTCTGTTTGTGTGTTACGATTTAGTAGATGTGCAGTGTTATGGAGAACATAAACATAATTTGTTTTTTGCGCATAATACAACCGTATTATCGATTTAATTATACTAATCCTATATTGTATAAAATCCTATATTGTATGAAATAGCGTAGGAAAACATTTGAAGACATTCATCTCTTTTTTTATTTTTCCCATTCTCTAAGTTGACAAATACTTCAGCGTTTCATATCGGAGTTTATATATAATGTTTAAACATATCCGAAGGAGTACAACTAGTGGAATGCCGGTAGCTTCAATGTTTAAAAAGAGATCTTGTGACCTTGTGTCCATTTCTTTAAAAAATATTAGCAAATAACATTGACGTTAAATGGTCACATTTAGTGCGAATCAACGACTATTTCCATGGCTTCTTCCTCATCAAATTCAATTTTTTTTCCTTTTGTTTTTGGAATTATTACTTCATGGTGAATAAGAGTAGTTAAACTATATACATTCGCATTCTCATCCTGATTAGTTACGCATTTAAACGGACCATATAACAAACCTATATGCACACATCTGAAAATTGTCCATGTAAAATATTGTCTTTATTAGAACAGTCTATATTTTAAAACTTCAGCACTAGTTCTGAAAAAGAAAAACTCTTTCGACAGCACATTTTTCTACTATTACGAGTACCACCTATGAAATATCATATATGTGCCAGCCCACTCACATCTAGTGACTGTTGGCGTTGAAGTGCAAACAGCGTATCCTTTTCTAAACATATTTTCAAATAACATTTAATATCATTACATCTTGTATCCGTCTTTCAATCAAGATTATGAGAATTTATATATATGAAGGAACGATCGACTTTCGTCAAATCGGACCGAGGGAACAATGTTTTCCGTTGGTCTTTCCAATTGCTAATACTATCTATCGGTCGCACTCCAGGTAGATATATATATATATATATATATATATATATATATATATATATATATATATATATATATATATGTATATATATGTTTCCAACTGAACACTGTTGGGACTAATATAAGATAAATCTAAATAAAAATGGATGATTCTGTAATAATAGGCGTCATGAGTTTATTAGGATGGGTTCAATTCCTTGATGAAATTGCAGATTGCATCTTAATGGATTTAGAAAGCTCTTTGTAGTTATATCGGCCTTCTCGACCAAGGACAATGTTTTCATTGTAACATTGCTCTTTCAAATTTATGGCTACCTCCAATCATTTACATGTACAACTCCACATACCAAACGTTAGAGATGCATATATTACTGGTCAACAGACATTATATTTCATAATCTTTGTATAAACTTGGCTGAAGTACTTATCTGACCATCTACATTAAAAGCTTTAGCGTTTGATTATTAAGTAATTTGTTATTTTCCCACATACATTCAATGACATTCCCTTTTCAAATTAAATAGCAAACTAAACATAGGTAAACATACAATTATATCATGTGCCATCAATTCGTTATTTAATTCACTGCAATATGTTCATTAAATAATCATTGATTATCAACTAAACAATAATTACAATTTGCACAATATAAAAAACTTTAAAGCTTTGTTGGTGTTTTTCCTCCTTGATGATTATATTTAGTCTCTGCTAATCCACTAATAATTCTCCATAATATGACAAAATTACACATATGATAGTAAATGATTTGTGAGGTTTTCGGAGATATTGTAGGAGAATATTTCAAATGTGGATAGTTTTGAAAGTTTTCCAATTATATTTCGCCTGATTGTATTCATTTCTTTCTTTATCCGAGATTTTAAGTGCTATTAAACATATATCTTTATATGTTGTTCCCTTCCAGTCTTCATCAAGAGTGAATACGTATAACAAGCCACTGTCGATATTTGCCATGTGATGAAGGGGTACATCTTATTGGAGTTTATGTTTTAATCTAAATTCTTGTTAAATATAATTGCACTTTTAGGTCTAAATATTTAATTTATTTAGATGAGCGATTTGAATTTATGCGTCTTGTATTTATCGTCGAAAATACAATATTTATGTAGTATTTTAAGTTTACAACGCCAATCTTATCGAGAATGTGATGTGATGTGATTGTGTGTGTGTGTGTGTTGTGTGTGTGTTGGGTGGGATTTTGTATCCTTAATGTTTTTAATCTTTCTGATTCCATGCTGAAAATCACTTCCTTGGATTTAACAGTACGTTTATAATAAATCTAGAGAATATACCCAATTTTCTTCGTGATGAATGAAACCCGGATGTTAATTTAGTTAGCTGGATGATAGTATATGAGCATCGTATTTGATTTGTAGACGTTTATATCATTACGCATTAAGGTTTAGAGTGCTATCGATTTTTAATCTATATTTTCATATCATAGCCATGTTCAAAATATTTACTTTCCACTCATTTTACACATCGATACGTACGTATAGAACTATGCATCATATTGCTAGTGGTGATGATCTAATAGGACACTTATTTGACGATATTTGGATTCGAAAATGTACATGTAATTTTTGATAACTTCTTTGGTATGTGTCTGTGTGTCAGAGTATTTTCGCTTCCAAGAATATTTTCCATATTGATGTATGATGCTGTTATCTATAAGTTTTACGCAATTATTCTCCTTGTTCTGTTGCTTTCTGCTTTTATTATATGTTCGTTTCCATATGTTTTCTTTGTTTTCTATGTCGAATTACGTAATAGTCGTTTGGTACATAAATATAATTGTTGGGCATGAACACGTATATATAGTTAGCTCATGTACGATTTCTGCTCATTTTATATAAATATATGTTCGGCTTTCGGCAATAGCAGTAGCAGCTACGAAAGCAACAGTATCAACAACTACAAAATCATTAGAGACGTCAAAAACACATCATTACCCCTATCATTGCACCATCACGATCACCACATTAACTGTTTCGTATGAGTTTTGTATCAGCAGGTATTAATAATTGTTTATACTTTAGGCACAAGGCCAGCAATTACCCAGTGCATTAACGGTACTTTATTTTATCGACCACGTAAGGATGAAAGGCAAAGTCAACCTCGGCGGGATTTGAACTCAGATCGTAAAGGGACGTAACTATGCTGGAAAGCATGGCGTCCGACACTCTACCGATACTGCCAATCCAATTAATAATATCTCTTTATATTTTTCCTCTTGTTATAAACAAATACTTAAGATGCAAGAGAAACAAAGTTTCCGAATAAATTTTTTGCATGAAAAATAAAATAATAACAAAGGTCTGTTGTTTTAAAGTCTTTGAACACACACACACACACACACACACACACACACACACATATATATATATATATATATATATATATATATATATATATATATATATATATATATATATATATATATATACATATATATATATATATACATACATATATATATATATATATATATATATATATATGTTCAAAGACTTTAGAACAACAGACCATTGTTATTATTTATATATATATATATATATATATATATACCACCATATAAACTCAATAGATTTGTCTAATTTATTATTTACTTTAAAACAGAATAAGACAATGATCATTTTAAAGTAATTATGTAGTAATTATTTTAGCAAATATATGTCGTGTTGCATTCAGCGTCTTAAATGAGCCCCTATCACAGAAAACTTACTGTGAATATTATAACAGGGAATGCTAAATATCGTAGCCTAATTCACGAGAAGTAACTACGATTAAACATCGTGTTATCTGACATTAATATGAGAAACAACACTTAAAATCAATACTACATTAATAGGATTCACATTCAGCAAGATATGGCACATTGGGATATGCATGGCGAAGCGAAATATATTATCTATCGTGCAAATCAAATTGCACTAATTTGAATTTTAATAGATACCAAATCAGATGCCTCGGAATAACGTTTCCCTGTTGATGTGTAATTACTAATTAGATGAGAAATCATTTGGCAAAACTTATGAAAATGAGATCGACTTCACAGATAAGTTTATGCATGTATTGTCATTGACAGTCCATGCAATTTTGAGAGATATATGTGTGCGTTGTTAGAATTTGACTTGTTAAGAGATGCATGACTTTAATTACAGATATATTCATCAATCTCTACGTCAATATGCATTATAATTGTTTATCGAAGATAAAGCAACATATTCAATATAAGCAACATGCTCTCAGTCGTTTTGCAGAGCGTTTTGTGAAATAAGTAGATACATAAGAATTACAAACACAACGAGATAGTTTCGAGAGTTATATTTATTAAAATAAGAATCATAGAAAATAAAAGTAACTGAAATTTACATATTATGTAATATTTAATCAATGTATATGTAGGATATGCATATCACACAAAGTAAATAATTTACATTAATGAGGGATTAATACTAAAATACATTCGTTAATTTGGTGAGTTTAAGGAGTGCATATATATATATATATATATATATATATATATATATATATATATATATATATATAGGAAAAAGTATGACCCCGACAGCAGAGCTCAAGCCGTTTCGACGGCTATTTCTGGACTTAATTAGAATTTTTAGCCTGGTGAATAAATAGCCGAACTTTTCAAGGGGGTACTTCCTTATATGGGAAGAATGTAGTTGTTAAGCGGATTGGTTAAAATTTGTTGTAAACATAAATAAGTCTATCATGGCATTTGGTGGGAGGTAAGGGTGGCTGAACTTGTTGTAGAACAATAGGGGTGTGAGTGGAGCGGTCAAGGGTTGAAAGTGATATGTATACAGCAGATTCTAAGGATAGTGAATGAAGTGGAGGAGGGAGGTTATAGAACAGGTAAATCGAATAAGAGTAGGAGACAATAAAAGATTATAGAAAGAAATTAACCTGTAATTGTAAGATAGCATTGTGATTATTTTAATTCATTTCGCACTATCAAATTTTTTTATATATTTTTTATTTATTTCTATGATCTGTTATTGTCTCCTACTCTCATTCGATTTACCTGTTCTATAACCTCCCTCCTCCACTTCATTCACTATCCTTAGAATCTGCTGTATACATATCACTTTCAACACTTGACCGCTCCACTCACTCCCCTATTTTTCGACATGCAAGTTCAGCCACCCCTACCACCCACCAAATGCCATGATAGACTTATTTGTCTCTACGACAAATTTTAACCAATCCGCTTGACAACTTCAATCTTCCCATGTAAGGAAGTACCCCCTTGAAAAGTTCGGCTATTTATTTACCAGGCTAAACATTCTAATTTAGTCCAGAAATAGCCGTCCAAACGGCTTGAGCTCTGCCGTTGGGGGTCATACATTTTCCTATTTCCCACTCTACTACCCGAAGTATAGAGTACTCTGGTGCGTTATGGTCCATCTGGTTCCTTACCACAATACCTTTGTTATATATATATATATATATATATATATATATATATATATATATATATATAATAACTAGAAATTGATTAACATATATATAAACATGAATAATCACAGGAGATCATTTTTACAAGTTTATAATAAGGTATCTATCAAATTATTATAAGGTATCTATTTTTGAGTTTATTATAAGGTATCTATCAAATTATTATAATGTATCTATTTTTGAAGTTCCAGTCAACTTTATTTAGTTACCTACCTAGCTATGTATGGTTACACACTTGTAAAAAATTATCGCCTGTGATTATTCATGTTTATATATATGTTAATCTATTTCTAGTTATTATAACATGCTCGGACCTACTCGATAGAATCTTTCAGCTTATTTTCCGAGTGATATGGCGCATGCCGTTCTGTCATGACACCGATAATTTTGATTTAGATTAAATTCATTTAATTTATCTTAATTTTGGATATATATAAATGTATAATTACGTTACTTAATGATTAAGAATGACTGTCTAATATACAGTGTTGGTTTAAAAATGTAACTGGTTGAAATAAGAATCTACGTCAGTCTAACTGTGTAGACAAGTACTTGGAATTATATCTGCAAATTGATATTCACATACGAAAATATATACAATAACATGTACATGCCCATGTATATCCTTTCAGACAATATTATCATGAATATTTGTAGATATAGGGGATAAATATAAACGTAAACGTATGAATATGGGGACCACAGTGTAGTCATTAAAAGTCACATTTCATATCATATAATATTCAGCCGTAATATTGTATCTGAGTATTTATGTAAATAAATCTGAAGAAGTCTAAGTTAAGAATAACAGGCTAATAGGATTAAATAACAATTATAGGTTGTGTATATTAGAAAGAACAAGGTAAGTTGTTTAGAAAGTGTAGATAACTACACGTACAATCATCACACTCGTATTATGTCACCTATAGAAATAAATTATATATATATATATATATATAATTTAGTCCAGAATTAGCCGTCGAAGCGGCTTGAGCTCAGCCGTCGGGGTCTTACTGGTTCCTATTACCCACTCTACTACCCTAAGTATATAGTACTTTGGTGCGTTATGGTCCACCTGGTTCCTTACCACATTTCCTTCTTTATATATATATATATATATATATATATATACATATATATATATATATATATATATATATATTATATATGGTGTCGAGTTCGTGGTTGGTTGGCGTGGGGTGGAGTGGGTTGTCGATGTGGTAAGTGGGGAACTTGGGGCGGGTTGCGTGGGTGTTGTTATTAGTATAATAATTGTTTATACTTTAGGCACAAAGGCCAGCAATTACCCAGTGCATTACTGGTACTTATTTTATCGACCCCGTAAGGATGAAAGGCAAAGTCAACCTCGGCGGGATTTGAACTCAGATCATAAAGGGACGTAACTATGCTGGAAAGCATGGCGTCTGACCCTCTAACGATAGCCGTATAAACCCCTATCACGGACGAAATATACACTGATATTATACTAATTCCTGCTGCCAATAACCTGCGAAACATTTCTTTAATTTCTCATATTTTCAATTGCCACCGAATATATTAACACACGCGTTCATTTACACACACATACACACACTCAAACTCACACATAGACACACGCGCACGCACACACACACACACACACACACCCACACATATATGTAAATATATATGTGCTTATATTTATATATATATATATATAAATATAAGTTCCCCACTTACCACCTCGACAACACACTCCACCCCACACCAACCAACCACGAACTCGACACCAAACTCATTAGGTTAAAACACTCCATCTCTGATATCCTACACAACCCCCCCCCCTCCCGCGCGCACAACACACAACCTCACTAAATCTCAACTCATCACTCTGTCCCACCTGAAATCGAGGAACCTCATCTACCTCCCCTCCGACAAGGGAAAATAATTCTGCGTCATCAGCAGAGCGGCCTACAACACCCTGGCCCTCCAACGCCTTGACGATGACAACCTCTACTCCAAGTCACAGGAATCACTCCGCGCAGATCGAGGAGCACATCAACGCCAGCTGGACCAAAATCTGTGACCGGCGGAAGCTCCCGAAGAAGCTCAGATACAACCTCCTCACGAGGAAAAAGCAGACTACCCGCCTTCTACCACCTTGTGAAAATACACAAACAGGGACCCGACCTGAAGATCAGACCTATTGTATCGAGCGTGGAAGGAGCGCTCTATAAAACTTCATGGCTCATAGCCAGAATATTTAAACTCCTACTGAACACCTTGCCGGGACACGTAAACAGCTCCGAGGAGGTGTTGGAGCGCCTACATTAGATGGATCCCGACACCAGAACGGCTAACAGGTATGCCTTCAGCATTGATGTCGCCGCTCTTTACACCTCGGTCCCGGCGTTCCCGGCCATTGATATATTGATGGAACGCGTTCAATCTACCTACCTACACTGCTCGGGCTCACCCCCACTGACATCCACCAGCTCCTATCCGTCGTCATTGACAACACGTATTTCAGTTTTCTCGACCAAACAGACCGGCAAGCCTCGGGGCTACCCATGGGCTCAAGCCTGTCGGGTGTGCTAGCTATCGCATACATGGACAGCCTCGAGCGCAAGGCACTCAACACCTGCCACCCCAACGCCGTCGCCTTTTTCTTAAGGTACATGGACGACATCCTCATCGTCACATCTTCCAGGAGATGGCGAGCGGAATTTATGACACGGACGAGAATATTGATTTCAGTGTTGAACACCCCAACGACGACAGGTCCCTTGCCCTCCTCGACTTCCGAATTAACATCACGAAGCAGGGAGGGATCCACACCAACTTCTACCGTAAGACAGCCTGCAGTGACTTGTTCGTCCACTACAAGTCTGCCATCCCTAACAGTGCTAAAGAGCGTTGATCACGCGAATTAAAAACAGATGTAGCGATCCCGTGAGTGGTGTCACCCATACCAAGCGGTTCCTCAGGGTGTTGGAGACTAACGGATACCCAGCCTCGCTTACAAACAGAGTAAGAGACACCAGACACAAGAGGCATAGAAACACCCAAGGCAAGTTCTTCCTTAAAATCCCGCACCTGGGCGAGAGAACAACCAACGCTATTCGCAGGGCTATACGGAGTGAGGGCCTCGACATCCACCTGGCCCACTCGGGCCCCTCCCTACGGAGATGCCTCTCCAGGAAATCAGGGAAATTGAGTGACATGTGTTCCCTCAGAAACTCTCCGATGCGGCAAACGAACTGTTGCTTAAGCACATACGTTGTATACAGGGTAGAATGTGACAAGTGCAAACACTACTATATCGGTAGTACAATCCGGCCGCTACATATCCGGATCAAGGAGCACATCCACACCAGGGCCTCGTCTTTCCAGAATTACATAACCAAATGCGGAAACAAAGACGGAAGGCCCATTGCCACAGTGCTAGCGACAGAACGCAACGTCGGCACGTTACGAATCAAGGAAGCACTTTGGATTAAACGCCTAGGACCACAAATAAATAACCGATCCGAGAGAAGCGAGACTAGGTGGCTGGTGTAAACAAACGAGACGACAGCACACGCACACACACAGTGGCATTCGAACGATTGTTATTGTGTGTATAGCGCCCCCACCATCCACCAACCAACAAGCGACCAGACAGACTACTACACTACCAGTAACACAGACTGAAAATAAGTAATACAATGGATTGACAGCTAGCACCATCCCACCCCCACAATAAAGAGGAGCTGCCTCGACCTTTGGTTGAGCGCACCTATTCCGCGCGCACGTGCGCTCTACAGAATAACTCAGTTACATACAAACGGCAGACAAAAGAGGCCACGTACCCTTACCCTCCGACAGATAACTTTACCATTCGGAAAATCCCCCATTTGATGGATGCGAAATCCGAAATATAGGGACAATTACATCTCGGCCAAGGTAACTCTTGGTCCTGTGGTCGTTCGAAGCCCATATGACCTCGTGGATGTTCTTGTGGTAAAATAGTGACGAGCCGATTTTCATATTGTTCATGGCACAGAACTGGACAAACCTGTCTCCGTTGTCAGTGCGGTTTCCATAAGCATGGGGGCAAAGGACATGTTCAAAGTCAACCCTGCTTCCCCGGATCTGTGCGTTCATGTCTTCCATGATGATCAGGATGTCATGACGTGGGGCTTTGTTGACAACATCTTGCAGTTGCTGGTAGAAAGCATCCTTGTCATCGTCGTTATGTTCGTTGGTTGGAGCATAGCACTGAGCTATGGTGACCTTTGCATGGGAAGTGGTGAATCTTGCTGTCATTAGGCGTTCGTTGATAGGAGTCCACTCCTCAAGGGAACTACTGGCAGCCCTGTCCATGATGATTGCAACTCCATCTCGGTGGGTCCCGACCTGACGGCCTGAGAACAGGATGGTCTTGTTTTCATGGACAAACTTCCCAGAGACAGTCCAGCGGACCTCGCTGAGGCCCAGGATGTTAATTTTGTAGGCTTCCATTTCTCCGATAACTTGCGCAAGTTTGGATGGTTGGTACAGATTTATTATATTCCAATATCCAATACGCGTGGTTGTTTTTGCAGACAGAATTCTGGTCCTCAGGATGTCGGCTTCCTCATCGAGACTTTCGCCGACACACGTCATACAATCTCCGGTTAGAGACAACCGTTCTCCTGACTGCTTGGAATTTGAATCTGATGCACTGTGAATTGTTTTCGTAGCAGGAGAGTTTTTCCGGGAACAGGTCACTGACCTGAAGCCCAACCACTGACATTTAGTAAAGAGACAGTAAGTGGAGTAGTCTCTGGTAGAACTGCAAACCGACGGCCACGGAATATGGTGTGGGTCGCCTTCAGTCCTGGACCGGTGCCGAGGGAGGATTTCCTTCTGCTTTAACCAGTGGCTTCCTTGTTGAAGCTCATACGCCTAGTGGTGCCGTGTCAACACCACCTCCTCTCGTGGTTCAGTCCACCAGCTGAAGTGGTGTGCTGGGGCATGGCGCTTGGAGCCACACGTGAGAGATTTAGGGGATGGGTGGGGGCTGGTGATGACAGACCACCCTACCAGTTAGGGTGCAGCTGTCAACCATCAAGGGTGCTACCCCTGCCCAAATCCCCTATGCCCCATACGCCGCATAATTGAGAGGTAAAACAAATTCCAGAGGCCCCTCGCCATCAGCTTCATCGATTTCTCCAAAGTATTCGATAGCATTCATCGACCGTCAGTCTGGAGCATCATGCATGACTATGGTCTGCCCCAGAAAGTCATTTCGGCAATCAAACAGATTTACGCAAACTCCAAGTGCTGCATACGGACAGAGGATGGTTACAGTGACTGGTTTGAGGTGGTTACTGGCGTGCGTCAAGGTTGCTCGCTCTCTCCAATTCTCTTTGTCATGACCATTGACTGGGTACTAAGAAGAGCGTCTAAAGACCAGGGTATATCTTGGGTGGGAGAGCAAAACTTGTCTGACCTGGACTCTGCGGACGATATTGCTGCACTTGCAGAGAGCACAGCTAACCGGCAAATCATTGTGAACAATATCAATGACGAAGCAGGAAGCTTATGTCTCAATATCAGTGCCAAGAAGACCAAAAGCATGTTATCTGGGACACACCCATCACCAACTAGTGTCTTCATTTAACAGGGGGAGATGGAGATAGTTGACAACTTCACTTACCTAGGAAGCTCCATTAACAATGATGGCTCCATGGACAGTGAACTGCAATGTAGAATGGGAAAAGACTTCAGCAGCATTTAACCAGCTTGAGAACAGATCTGGAAAAGCAGGAAGTTCACCCTCAAAACAAAGATGATATTCTACAACAGCAACGTGCTCTCCACACTCTTGTAGAGAAGTGAAACATGGCACCTTAAGAGCAACCAAGAGAAGAAGTTGGACGCATTCGATTCCAGGTGTCTACGAAAGATCCTGGAGATTAAATGGAGTGACCATGTAACAAACCAGGAAGTCAGGAACGGAAACAACCAGCAGCTAGTCTCTTCTATTATCTGCAAGCGACGCCTGGGCTAGTTTGGACACGCTTTGAGACTTCCCCCGGAGAGACTGGCGAACCAAGTACTTAAATGGAGCCCGCAGGGAAGCAGACGTAGAGGGCGACCCAATATGAACTGGCGCCAGACAGTTGAGAGGGACCTGTGACCGATAATTAGACAATGGCAGGACGCTGTGCAACTGGCTGCTGACCAAACGCGATGGAACACTATGATTGCCTCATGCGTCGCAAGACGCGGGAGCTTCTGAGTCTGAGTCAAGGTAACTCTATCTCGTGTTATTATTTTTAGTTTTTACGCTCTTCCTACGTTACCATACACACTATACATCTCATTCTACATTTCATCTCACATCTCTCTCTCCACCACCGGATTCTGTTACCCGGAAATTTACCCATCTGCATTGTTGAGGCTTCCCAAACATTCAAACAATTTATTTAGTCAAAATACGATGAATATCTTCTAATTTAATAAAAGAAATGCACATACACACACACATACACACACACACACACACACACACACACACACGCATATATATATATATATATATATATATATATATATGCATATATATATATATATATATTTATATATATATATATATATATATATATATATATATATATATATATATATATATATATATATATATATATATATATATATGTATATATATATATATATATATATATATATATATATATATATATATATATATATATATATATATATGTATATATATACATATATATATATACTATAGAGTAAAGCATGTCCAGAGAATTATTTGATAATATATATACATCATCTCTAACCACACAAAAAATCAATTAGTCCAGGCTTTAAGAATAAAAGGCTCCTGTGAAGAAATAGTAAATAAGTACGCCACAGCGGCATCTTCGCGTCCAACCGCTATAGAATATTTACCCAACATTTCAACAGCACGTGGAAATTAATTCAATATACGGTCAACCCTACATAATTAGGTAAAATTAAAGTTAGAAATGCATATATACATACCAGGATTAAATAACTAAATCCCGACACATGGGTTTCGCTCACTTTTGAGATACCTTATTAAGGATAAATCTCGAGTTTTAGAGCTCTTCAGGGCACAAACTCGCTAGGACAGATTATTTTCCGAAGTGGCCCACGCCAAACACGAATTCAAAATGGTTGAGAACTGTGACGTGGCAGTGGTCAAGTGAGGAAGGGTGTGATTGGTTGCTTACGGCGAGTGGGCTGGTTGCTAGAAAGCGCAGCCCAATATCGCCCAAATTGTATCTCAACCTTATGGGAGATTATTAAATATAAATATTTACACATACACCAATTAAACAAAGTCACAGGTATATATGTGATTTGGCAACCATTCACGATGTGGCTCAATGAAGGATTAATAAATTAAACAATCAGAGCGAAATACTATAGAGTAAAACATGTCCAGAGAATTATTTGATAATATATATACATAATCTCTACTCCCAATCAGCATAATTAACCCCACCAAAAAATCAATTAGACCAGGCTTTAAGAATAAAAGGCTCCTATCAGGAAACAGTAAATAAGTACGCCACAGCGGCGTCTTCGCGTCCAACCGCTATAGAATATTTACCCAACATTTCAATAGCACGTGGAAATTAATTAAATGTACGGTCAACCCTACATAATTAGGTAAAATTAAAATATAAAGATATATAAATATATATATATATATATATACGTTATTCCGGGTTGAATCGGAGGTAACCACAGTAAGTAAGGTACTCAATACATAGCAGAGTATAAAAGTTTTAATATAGATGAGATTCTACAGGACTAGAACTGTTTCATTCATTAGAAATCATCAGGGATCAGGGATTCCTGATGATTTCTAATGAATGAAACAGTTCTAGTCCTGTAGAATCTCATCTATATTAAAACTATATATATATATATATATATAACGAAGGAAATGTGGTAAGGAACCAGGTGGACCATAACGCACCAAAGTACTCAATACTTAGGGTAGTAGAGTGGGTAATAGGAACGAGTAGGACCCCGGCGGCCGAGCTCAAGTCGTTTCGACGGCTAATCCTGTCGAAACGGCTTGAGCCATAATCCTACTCGTTCCTATATATATATATATATATATATATATATATATATATATATATATATATATATATATATATATATATATATATATATATATAGGAAGATGTTTGACCCCGACGGCAGAGCTCAGGGCACCCCGACGGCCATTTCTGGATCAGATATGGCCGGCGGGGCGGCTTGAGCTCTGCCGTAGGGGTCAACCATCTTCCTATTACCCACTCTACTACCCTAAGTATTGAGTACTCTGGTGCGCTGTAGTCCACCTGGTTCCTCAACACACCACACCTCCTTCGTTATATATATATATATATATATATTATATATATATATATATATATATTATATATATATATATATATATATATATATATATATATATATATATATATACATATCTTTTTTCCTGTAGCAATAGTATTTTCTCTGTTGCCTCTTGTCATATAACTGAGATTCAGGAAGATTCTTATCAAACGTTGTATTTTTAGGGCAGGTTTACTGTGCAAAGTAGATCACTCAACCGAGATCAACCGGGATAGCAAGGTAAGTAAATCTGTTTTTTCCTTATTGCGCTCTATTCCAAGTCAGTTATATGGAACTTATCCCAAACACATGTACATGACTACTGGGACGTTATATACGTAGTAAGTAGAGCACTCTCACCGTCTGCCGAAAATTATGTGTGTTGTATTCTTATAGAATTCCAGTAACAATCAGGAACTGATTTTACAGAGTGGACACCGGCCCAGCAGAAATTGAAAATTAGAAGTTTCGGCAGACGGGGAGAGTAGTGAGTTTTGGTAAGTACCAAATAGTACGAAACAGCGCTGTCAACTTATCTCCCCCCCTCCCCATCTGCCGAAAATGTAAGTAAGCGACAACGTCGCTACTTTAAAACAATAGCGTATGGTCTTCAAAATAATTTTAATTAAGCATACAGTGTATTGCAAAATACACTATATATTCATTCATATATATATATCGCTATTTCAGAGCACCAATTCTAATATATATATATATATATATATATATATATATATATATATATATATATATATATATATATATATACATGTGTGTGTGTTTGTGTGTGTGTGTTCTGGGTGTCTTTATGCATGTGTTTGTGAATAGTAATATCCATACTTAGAACAACATTTATATTATTCTCCTCCACAAACGTCTATAAAGATGACGAAATCTGTAAAATTGATAAAGCATTGATCATTAACATATATTGGAATCGAATATTCAATCAAAGAATATATAAATAAAAACCATGTCACAAATCACTCGTCAAACTACACAAACACCACATATATTGATCAAATATAAACAAATATCAAAACAGGTGTAGAAATCATCAAAACACTCACAATGAGTAATACAGTAATCAATAACTTACTACCAATAATACACTAATAATTGTTTCTACTTTTGGCACAAGGCCAGCAATTACACAGTGCATTACTGATACTTTATTTTATCGACCCCGTAAGGATGAAAGGCAAAGTTAACCTCGGCGGAATTCGAACTCAGAATGGCAAGGGCCTTAACTCTATGCGTCAAAGCATAGCGTCCGTCCCTCTACCGATACTGCCAATACACCGCCCTATAATGCAATAATAATCAAAATATTTACTACGTGTATATATGTGTCTGAGTTAGAGGACAAACATCTAATGTGTGTCATAAATTCTTTTTAGAAAATAGTTTTAAAATTAATGTAAGTAATTAACGCATTGGCTATGAAAGTTAAATATTGTGAATGATGACTAGGCGTTTACACAAAAACACAACACATACAAAATCTAGGCGTTTACCCCAACACACAACACATACAAAATCTAGGGGTTTACTCCAACACACAACACATACAAAATCTAGGCGTTTACTCCAACACACAACACATATAAAATCTAGATAGTATAAAACATTATAGAATTCGAAAATTGACGTTGATATATGGAAGCAATATTTATATCGGAATACAATGCCAGAATCAACACACAAACCGCAATACAATGATAATGGCACAAGCAGTATACGACCAAAATATAATAAGGAAGACAGAAGATGTATAATTCTAAGGAACAAGCTACAAATTCAGATCAGCATTATTTCTGCAGAATTGATGCAATATTTTCCACATAATATACATGATGTATTGCTTACGGTGACGTTTGAGATAATATTTTCAGCTTTTCAAGCTGACGCAAATTCATGACGGAAAACACCATCTTATTGGTAAATGTATGCCTCTGTTTATTTGTGCATATGAAAATATTCATATATGTGTATAAATGTATCAGATTTAGTGAAAATATGTGTGAGTCTCTTGGTTATGTCTTTATTCACGTGTACACATGTACATAAATAAATAATAACTATTTATCTGAGAATTGATATGCATTTCATATGTAGGTTTCTGTAAATATAATCATTTATTTTCATGTTACATACTTTTCCCCTAACTAAGAGTGTATTTATTAATTTCACTATTTTTTTTATGTTGGAAGAAAATATTTCTCATTCATATTGTAGGTGGAGATGTCATGTTTTTACATACGAACTGCATAAACTTATTATGTGAAATGTATTGTTTGAGCGTTAATATATCGGAACATGCTTTAGAAACCCATTTCACGATGAGAAAATCAATATGTCCATTGACTTAGTGAATTATTTGACCGCATGCTCTGGGTAACGTTAATATATTATTTATTTATTTATTTTAGGCTAGAGAATACAAAATAATAATATTTTCTCTAATGCATTGCGGAATTATAATATTTAGAAAAAAAAATGCAATTTGGTTTCTTTTCACTTATGTCGTTGCTGATATAATTATATTACTATTGGAAACATGTTTTGATTATTTGCAGTATAACAAACAACGCATTGTAAAATTTTCTCTGCATTCTGCAAACATTTCCATATCTTAGCTAACAGCAATTAGACGTAAATATATATTCTATACAGAATTAACCAGAGAAAATATACCGACTGCAACGCACAATTCTAAAGAACTACTCTTAAATGGAAACAAAAAAAATTATTTTCTGCATATAAACACATATATACATACATACATACATACACACAAACACACACACACATATATATATGTATATATATATATGTATATACATACATATATATATATATACATATATATACATATGCATATATGCATATATATGTACACACACACACGTATATATATATATATATATGACTACACACCCACACAAACACACAAACATACAGAGAGAGCACATACCACACACATCCACACACACACACACACACACACACACATATTTTTGGGGTGTTGTATGTGTGTGTGTGTATTACGTGTGAATAATGTTCAGATTTGTCCTTCGGCCCCGTTACTCCTATTCCTGATCTACATATAAATACCATTATTATAATATACATATGCGCATGTTATTGTTGAAACCTTAATTCACTTATTTTCCCTTCACTTCACTTCACACTCTGCTTATGTCCCTCCTTCCTCCGGTACTATATGGTTCTAATGAATGCATAACGATTCCACATATCCTCACGTTGTTTGAAGTTGTTTTTTGCGCTATCATTATAATCGTTAAACTGTGAATTGTTCTGATGCAACAGTAGTGAATTCTTGTAGTTTCAATATTTTCCTTTAGAGATCGCACTGCGAAATATGCTAGAATGTGTGTACAATTTAATGTTCAATATGTATATATTAACTTTCTATATGCAGAGAAGCGTCCCATACAATTCATGATATTTTTATATTGAGAGCCTAATGAGTCGGATTTTCTGAATTAGAAGATCGTCGGAGAGATCGTTGCAGAGATCACACTTTGCTTTCCATCATTCTGTGCTCAATAAAATAAACTATCAGTTACTTGAAGACTCATTTTTAATGGCATTTTTCTCATATGTGCGTACTATTTCTTATTATCTGAGGAAAAGGCAGGCTGGAATCTTTGCTTCAAGTGCAGACTTTAGTGATTTAGAGATGGCTCACTTACAGAACAGAAGTTTATTGTTTGTTTGTAGAGAGCTGGGAGCAATTGCGATATTTGTACAGCAGTAGTCAGATCTAAAATAACCGCCCAGTCTCCTAGTATCAAAACTCGAAAGGTGTAGAAAATGTGCGATAAGAATCCCCAAAGGCTAATTATACATAGCGTATCGGAAGAATGTTACATAAAGACCTTCGATACGAATCATATATAATGCGTAGATTCATATTTACAAAGAGGAGAGATTTTCGAGTAATTTCAAACATCAAGAAGCAGCTATGTCTGTTTTCTCTTATCATAAAAAAATAATTGATGAGGTCCAAAATACCAACCGAAAGAATGACACATGGTTATGAAGAATGCCAAAAGATGTTCCAACGGCTATGTACACCAATATTTCGGAAACTGTGATGGTTCTGGGAACCGTGACCAGTGAGGGAGATGTCACGCCTCCTTATGTTTTTAATCAAGGCTTAAAAAATCAATGTTGTTGATTATAATGAGCTGCTGGAGAGGATTCTTAGGATTTGGATAGAAATAAAGCTTGAGCAAAGAAAGACCAAACACCTACCAACAATACTCTGCACTGTAGCACGATGATAAGATGGCACAATAATGGATGAGTTACAATATCTTCGATCAAGTCATTCCAAACATATCGCTTCGCCTTTCTCCAAATCTGAATCAGATGGACTTCAAAGCCAAAATGACCGATCTATAGACTTAAATCTTCTGCATGCGTGACAAATGCAGTGACTATAGTGACAAACATACCAGCAAAGTAGGGCTTAGTCAAGAGGTAAATAAAACTATGGCTTCATAATACTTTAAAAGTATAATGAAGCAACACAAGTCTAATGTTTCAATATGTATTCATCATAAGAAATAAAATAAATGTGATCATTCACATTCAAGATATTAACGTAAAATGAGAGACTGCTCAGCCGAAATTTGAAATGTACAGATTTCGAAACTCTATAAAGACTGTTGACCAATAATCTGTCTATAGTGGTATATAAAGCTTCTTTATGAAATTGTTAATATTTAGCATTATAAAAGAAGGTACATGTTTTTATGTGTCATTTAGCTCAATGATACAGCGCTCAGACTAAATTTGAAAGGTACAGTGTTCGAA
>OZ024745.1:51861991-51936991 GCA_964016885.1 Eledone cirrhosa
ATATATATATATAGTATATATATATATATATAGTATATATATACATATATATACTGTATATATATATATATATATATATATATATATATATATATATATATATATATATATATATATAATATGTATATATTATATATATATATTCCTTTACATTTACTATGGAAATACTTAACACCCATGCACACGCGTGCACCCGCACACGCACACACACGCACATACACACACACACACACACCTATATATATATATAGAGAGAGATATACACGATGTTTGTCAGGATAGGGATTGGCCTGTTGCATCCCTAACAGTTTCTCAATTTTAGTCTGTCGTGTAATAGGCACACGGCAACGAGCAAACCAGAAGTTACAATTCCGACTGGCAAAATCTTCATTAGAAGCACTCGAAAGGCTGCACCATTAATACGGAGACGAGACGATTTCACGAACATGAGTTTTCGAGTGAAACAAAAGATTTAAGACGATCTCGTGATCCAAATACCTTAAACGAGAAGGGCTTAAGTTAACTTTCAGCGCGTAAGGCGGGTGGTTCTTGGCGATCCTCGACTGACTGTTCGACTAATCGCAAGTGAGCTGAGCATGAACCGTGGCAGCGTTTAGAATATTTTCATCGAAGACTTATCATGTAGAAGATCTGCGCGATGATATATATAAATACGGGCTTCCCATATTTATCTTTCAGTTTGAGCACAGAAACAATTTGACAAAACGTATAATGAACATTTCTATATATTGTTATTCACACATATATATATATATATATTGTAAAATATGTAGGGAGTGGTATATTTAAAGAAAACATTAATGGAAGCGTGCCAGTGTAAAATAAATTTACTAGAAGCCTTTCACGTACACAGATATTAGCCTAGGTTATATTAACAATAATAATTGTTTCTACTTTTGACACAAGGCCAGCAATTACCCAGTGCATTACTGGTACTTTATTTTATCGACCCCGTAAGGATGAAAGGCAAAGTCAACCTCGGCGGGATTTGAACTCAGATTGTAAAGGGACGTAACTATGCTGGAAAGCATGGCGTCCGACCCTCTACCGATACTGCCAATCCACCCCCCTTATATTAACAATAATAATATCAGATGTTAACAATACTTATATACATACAATTCAAATGTAATATATAGTAACTTTACTTAATACAGTATTTTCCCCAGTAATTTGTAGTGTTTCTCTTGATTTCTGAAGATTTTAAGCAGGAACTTCAAGCTTGCATTCTGGCCCTCTAAATATTATGTACATCCATGTTAATTTTAACCAGCAATATTAGAGGCAAATATGTGAATTGGCAGTATCGGTAGAGGGTCGGACGCCATGCTTTGCAACATAGTTAGGTCCCTTTACGGCCTGAGTTCAAATTCCGTAGAGGTTAACTTTGCCTTTCATCCTTATTGGGTTCGATAAAAATAAAGTACCAGTAATGCACTTGGATAATTGCTGGCCTCGTGCTAAAAGTAGAAACAATATTACATGCAAATATGGCATGAATGTCATTTTCAGTGATTACTCGGTCTTGTTATATATCAAGATGTCTACAAATTTCCCTTCAAAAGACAGACTAATTGAGGATATATTAAACACCACGCAATTAACCGTCCGCCAAAGCTTTTAATGCAAATATACATAATGATGAAATTAATTGATAATATGAAAGGTTTTAGCTACAAATTGAAAACGCTAAAACGTTGAAAACAATCACACACAAACGTATAGAGATTATCATATAAACAGAATAATGTGATTCAGAACACACACACGCATAGGTACACACACTGGGACACATATATATATATATATATATATGTATATATCTATTTATATGTTTTATATGTATATACATATATATATATATATATATATATATATATATATATATATATATATATATATATATATATATATATATATATATATATAAGTGTGTGTGTATAGATATATAGATATTTTTGTATATATATATATATAGTTATGTAATAAACAACATAAGGCAATTATTTCATTTACCAGTGGTTTCTTAAAAGCAAAACTAATGTTTAAACTAATGTTTAAAAAACCCACACGTTTTTAAAATCCAACGTCAATAAATACGCCAGGATTTTTTCATTCTGATGATTGAAAGCAGATTTTTTTTGCTTTTAAGAAACCACTGGTAAATGAAATAATTGCCTTATTTTATTTATTACATAACTATTAAGCTCTGTTACGTACATAGAGCACTCTTTTTTCCTGGACTTTTCCGACGGAATTACTTCATTCATATATATATATATATATATATATATATATATATATATATATATATATATATATATATATATATATATATATATATATATATATATACACACACATATATATATATATATATATATATATATATATATATATATATATATATATATATATGTATATATACATATATACCGTGTTTGTGTATATATGATATGCATAACTATGTTTGCGTATTTAATCTGAAAGGAAGTATAACAAACATTCGCAGGAGTTATCTATTGTGAAACATACAGATTCCAAATTTAACTGGGTGGGGTGAAGTTAAATTTTCCTGAATACTAACTCGAGTAATCCGTGAGATGTAAATTTCAATTTTTATAAGTGTGAAGGTTGTATTTTATGTTTGAGTGGAATACAGTTAGGCATGATATTTGCTTTATCAAGTAACTTGCATCATTTTAATTTTAGTTTCACTACCCCAACATTTTCTCGGATTTACACAAAACCCGATAGCTCTTCAACACGATTAACGAAATTATGAATTGCTGAGACATATAGAATATGGCAATGTTCACTTAAATTTAAAGAGTAAATATATTAAGTGAATCCAAGTGCTGTGTTCAATTATATATTCTGATCGGTATCTGCAAAAACAACTTCTTAAAAAAGATTTTAATATAAACCTGGTTTACTACGAATTGTTGCCTTTCATCATACGTTACACTCACAGAAATCCATGTGAAAACATATACATTTCTAAATAGATTAATAAATCTAACGTTAGAGAAATCGCAATTATATTCCAATAGATTCATTCCTAAACATAACACTGATCAAAAACACTTTTGTTTACTTAGGTTGTCTTGTTATTTTTAGCTATTGTTGAGGAGCTGATTTCAAATATGGCAACAATTTTCCGTGACATCAGATATTCATTCTATAACACACACCTATTTCATTATGCACTATATGTATTATATAATTGACTTAGTATAGATACTCATTCTTATAGCTTGAAACCATAAGTTATACTATCTATAGAATATGATGTGATAGATGAAATATAAGATAACATCATTTATTAAATACATATTTTTAGTTCTCAAAAGTAATGGATAGAGCATAAACAATCGTACACCAGCAAACATTTTCATGGAACAAATTTTCGCTTACAAGAGTGCCTAGAGTATTTCATGTCTACACAGTATCTTTGAATCCTCCAACAGTAGTCTGCTATCATGTGTGTGTTCCATCGACCTTGATATCTCTCCTCCATAACCTTGATATCTTGATGAAGGCAGAACCTCTAACACATCTATATTTACCTACCTTTTACTTGCCAATAACCAGCTATATTATTTTTAATGAAAACTTCAAATATATTAGTCATTTTCAGAAGCTGTAAGTGGGTGAAGGATGCTACGGACGTGTGTCACAGAACTGTTGCGCGGCTGCTCATATACATTATTTGAGTGAACTGAAGGCCCTTTAAATGAAGTGTATTTCTCAATAAAACAATACAGTGATAGACATTACGACTATTAACGCATCTGTTATCACATATTAGCGTGCCTTCACTATCTGTAACACGGAGAACTTTAATATCATAGGCGCTGTCAGTATTCCCATTCTCATTTATTAACATGGGAGGCTGTTGCAGAACATTTCCGGTATTTAATTAGAAGCTATATTCTACATCTACTTATTTTAAGATAATATGCTCTAATATTCATTTGTAATGTAGGCACAAGTCTAATTTGAGGATGTTAAATTTGATTAACATGAATAGTATCACCCCGTGAGATGGAATGGCAAGTTGACCACGGTGGCATTTGAACTGCTAAGCATTTGTTCGATGCTCTAAAGACTCTGCCAATACACTGCCTTCTAACGACACTGCCAATTCATCACTTGTAATATTAACTAGGATAATGTGTGTTAAACGGATATGAATATCAAGGTGTCGAGTTGGTAGATTATTCATTGCAATCGTTTTAATCTTTGTGGTTTCTTTTTCCATTCAAATAGTATTCATTATATTAACATTATTTTCCATTAAAGTGTACAGCAAATTTATGTTGTGAAAATTCCAGTGTCGAACCATCCAATCACGGTAAATCATGCCTGATGCATGCTCCTTATAATGGAATGGGAACGAGGTGATATTTCATAAACAATATGGAAAGTCTGAATCATTCCAGAGAAAACCATGAATCAAAGCCAAATTGTTGTAGTGAATTGTACAAATTAAGAATGTATTATAACTTCTATTTTTCAATAGGCGGTATATAAACACACCAGTTTTCTTCTACCACACTTTGACACGTATGACCAAACTTCAGCAACATTTTACAATATAACATGTTGCTGATTGTAAATTGTATATCATCGTTGCGAAATTATATTTCATATAAATGCTTTCAGATATCATTGAAGAAAATAATGGTTTTTCACACATTTTACAATAGTTTCTTACACCTGTATACCAAATAATAACACATACCTCAATCGATTCCTCGATTATGCCCCCATCTTAAAGGTCTCTTTATCTCTTTCATATTCTCTACTTTATATCTAGAACATTGCTTTCATTTTCTCTTTCTCTCTCCTCTCAATTTCCTCCCCATAGCCAGTCCTCAGCGATTCTCTCCTTCACACTTGCTCTCAACATTTTTCTTTATATCTCTATTGTTAAACTTTGTCAAGCTTCACTGTGCATTCTAAATAAGAATATTATTAATATACTTTCAAATTTCATCGCAAGTTTTCACACACTTAATACAACTTTGAAAATCTTCAACACTTTTATAATTGAAACTAACATGTTCAAATTTTCAAGCAATATCTCCTTCATATTTAAATATTGGGCAATAACTTTCAGAATATAAAACACACAGAGGCACAGGACTTAGACGCATATATATTAATACATACAGACGCATATACATTAACACGTTTGTTCCAACACACGTACGTGATGGTATACATAAATCATCATTTCAATGAACACTCTACAATGTTGTAAACACAACTGGTGATATCCAAGATTGCCACAAAACTAGGTATATTTTTTATCGTGGTAATACGTCCCGTAATGTTTAAAGTGTAAACGGCCATAATCCGTGATGCATTTTTACAACATCATGAAATTAATATTTGTATATGGTGAAAAAGAATATATAAACATTTAAATATTAAATGTTGTTGATAAATGACATCACAGTGGGGAAAGAATTAAATGTATTAATTAACTTATTAATTCATTGTACTAAAACTTTACAGAATTATATACTTGAACAGCGGCGAAACATCAGCACAGCCATCAAGTGATTCTGTGGTCATATAAACCAGGGGTTCTCAACCTGGTCCATGTGGACCACTAGTGGTCCACAGGAAAATTCAGGTGGTCCACAGAAAATTTTCAATAGCAAATTCTTTTTTGATCCATGCATTTGACTTAAAGCGCTGTTCTTATTCTTCGCATAAGTAAGACTTCAGCTGTTTATTTACGTAGATTTTTAGGCACTGCGACATGATAATAGCATTTTCTAATTCATTGAAAAAAAACATCTACTGATGCTTATAAGTAGCAGTTCTATTACAAAAGATTTAAAACTTTAGGTGGTCCACAGGAAAAAATTACTTATTTTGGTGGTCCACAGCGAAAAAAAGGTTCAGAAGATTATATTTTGTCGTTTATATTATAAACGACAAAATATAATCTTCTACGATATTTTAGTTATTAATCTGTTTGACGAGCATCTGTAACTTACGATATTTCAAAGCAATCAACATAGACGCAAGACGATTCTTAACAAATCTAAGCCAGACAAACGAGGAGATGAAGACACATAGAGGTGCATACACACACACACACACACACATACACAGACACACACACACACACATCCTCCATATATATATATATATATATATATATATATATATATATATAATATATTAACAAATGGAAACTATATTTATAAAGCCATATTTATTTCATTATACATATTTCAAGGACACCAAAGCAAATTATGGTGCGTTTTCATCAGATAAAATATAATATCGATCAGTTTTATAAACAAATATTAACATACCCTTAAATAATGCAACCATCCATCTGTTAATATATTCTATTTTTACTCCAACAATTTGTTGAATGCTTTATATCAGTTAGGAAAATATTTGCTTATTGTATCCCAACAAATTAAATATAACTTCTACATATATATATATATATATATATATATATATATATATATATATATATATAATTTTCTTTTTATTTGCCACCAGGGCATCAACAAGTGGGACAGGTACAATAGGGGGACTTTACATGAAAAGGCGTCCTCAATAAGGGGAGGCAATAACAAAGTATAAAAATAAGATAAAATATAATAAATTTTTTAAATTTCATAACAAAATCCTCAATAGGGAGGAGGCGCCTTGGGCGTCGCACACACAGCTGAAAAAAAGTGTGCAACCCTTCTCCTCAGGAGCACAGAGAGGGTGTGCTCCCTTGATCTTTCATCTTCCTCACCTATAGTCTGATGTAGAGTGAAGGCCCATTCACACGGGCCATTCTCGCCACTTTCACCCATCTTTCATAAAAACGGCTGGGGTGCAGCACCTCTTTCTCCATCCTGATCTTTCTTCCGAAATGATATCGGAAGAAGCGGACCAGTTGTTGGCCAGAGAGAAAGGTGTCTGATCTCAGTCCTTTCAGACGCGTCAACCATACAACCCCTTTCGCCATGGCAATTACGCACAGAAACACCGCATCTCCTTCGTTACAATAGACTCGGTGGTCAACCGGATCGGTCCCAACCTTGACAGCAGTTGTTCGACATAGCCGCACAGATCGGCAATGCCCGAGCAGTGTACCAATGCGTGTGCAATGGTTTCCTCATCGCACACGCATCTCGGACAGATCTTTTTCGAGGGGTCTCTACCCGGGCGCCCGTGTCTGTAGAGCCTTTCTCGAACGGGCAGAGCCCCTCGTTAGCACTGCCAGGCCAGGGACCTCTGGAAGTTATCCATGGGTCCCGGGCTGAATGTCCTACCGAACAGGTTGGCCAATTCGTCTTCCTCCATGCCTAGGGCTTCTCCGTGGGCGTCGTCGCACCTGCTAACCACCAGCCCTCTATAGAATGACAAGGTGGATTCTCCACTGACAGCCGGTCTTTGCTTGACCCAGGATTGCAGCTCGGTGAGTGAGACGAGTCTGCGAAAGGCTCGCCTCACAAACGGGGCCCACACCGGTTGAACGGTGAGGAATACCCGGCAGTGCCATAGCGTTAATGCGTGGTTTACGTATCATTAGCCACGGCATCCCCAGCTCTCCTTTCGAAGGGTGTTGACAGCAGATGGATCTCCTCACCATAGGAGCCTGCTTCTTCCAAAGGAATTGGAAGAGTGCGCACTCCATTTTGGCGAGCATTTCCCTTGGGCAAGGCACAACGTTTAGGCGGTAGTAGATGAAAAAAGCTATATAAGTGTTCGCCACCCCCGCCCAACCTTTTAGGGACAGTTTGCACTCGGCCCACTTCTGGGTCAGTGCAAACACCCTGTTCGTTACCTCACCCCAGTTCTTCTCCACCTGGAGGTCTGGTCCGAACCAGACCTCGAGCAACTTCACCGGGCCCTCCATCCAGCGCCTGAAGACGCCATCAGAGGGCATCGATCTGCCCCTCCACGTGCCGAGTTGCAGACCCATCGAATTGTCCCGGTTCAGCTTAGCCCCTGTAAACCTTTCGTACTCCTCCAGTAAGGTGCCGATCGTCCCGATTTCCGCGGCCGTCGACACCATTACTGTTACTACATCGGCGTAGGCCGACACCCCTTTCCGCAATCCCGGTTCTAACGGGATACCCTGCAACAACCCCAACTTCCGCAGCAGTGGCTCTAGAGTCATTACATACAGAAGGGAGGAGAGAGGTCACCCTTGTCGGATGGATCGCGCAATTTCGAACAGCTCCGAGAAGTAGCCGTTCACCTTGACCCTAGAGCAGATGCGGCTGCTGTGCATGGCATTGATCCAGCCCCTGAAAACGCGTCCGAAGCCTGCTGCCGCTAGCACCGCATCCAGGTAACCATGGTCGACCCTATCGAACGCCTTAGATTGATCCAAGTTGATCCGGGCCCCACCAAAGCCGGGTTCGTTCCCAACCCTCTATATGATGTATCGCATGAGGTTAAGGTTGTCGTGGATGGACCTGAACGGGATAGCACATGCCTGCGCCTCTCCCACCAGGTTGCCCACGACAAGCGCCAACCTCTTTGCGAGCACCTTGGCCAACATTTGTAACTCTGTATTTAGCATAATTATGGGTCTGAAATTATTTATATCGTCCCCCTTGTTCTCGTCATTCCTCACTAGCGTGACTACGCCCTTAGTCACAGCACAGGGAATTTTCCCGTTCTGTTGCCAGTTGCAGTCGACCACCTCCAGGAGATCGGGGAACAAGTCTGGCATAGCTAGATATAGTTCGTATGGAAGACCATCGAGACCCGGGGATTTGCGTTTGACGGACTGGCTCAGCACGTCCTCTATCTCAGCGGCTGAAATCGGCTCCTCGCAGGACTTCGCCTCCCTGTCCGAGAGACGCGGCAAGCCGTCGAGGTATGGACCGAAGTCCAACTTCCCCAACCGCCTCCCCGCCCCTTCCGAACAATCTGGAAAAGTGCTTTTGAAAAGCCTCGCACATCTGCTTTGGCTCAAGGTTCACCCGTCCTTCCTGGTCTCGCAAAGAACGGATAGTGGATCTACTCCCTCTTTTGGCTTCTGTCACGCACGCCCAGCTAACAGCTTTGATCCCCTCGTTTCCCAGAGCACGTATTTTGCTTCGGACGATGCCGCCTTCGTGTTTCGCGTCGAAGAACTGGCCCAGGGCCGTTCTCAACGCTAGCACTCTGGCCACGTCGCCGCTTCTAATTGCCTCTTCTACACTATCTACCAACTCCCTTTCCTTCCTATTTCTATTTGAGGCTAACTCTTTACTAAATTCTATAGAGACTACTCTAATCTCTCTTTTGAGAGATCCCACCACCTGCTGTTGACGATGGCGCCCGTCAACCGCTCCTTAACTAAAGTGCTAATCCGGTCCCTGTAAGCCTTACTTGCCGGTAAGTCAAGTTGAGCTTCCAGTAACCGGGTCCCTGTCTATGCGTTCTGTCAAGGTTGACCATGCAGGTCACTAACTTGTGGTCTGAATAGCCAAACATGCGCATTTTTGGACAACTTAAAAAGTCCTTATCCTTATTTCTAACTAAGAACCTATCAAGGTACGACCTAGATGATCCGCTGCGGTTTGCCCAAGTCCAGGTTGGCGCAGTCGGAAAATCTAGTCGATATCTATCGGCCAGGTCAAATCGACCGATTAACCCTTTGAGGCTATTACACCCCTCTCTATCGGGACAGGCCCCTACGTAGTCCCAGCGTGCATCTAGGATACCATTCCAGTCCCCCACTAATAGCAAGGAGTGGGACGTCCCTAGAAAAGTCTCCAGATGATGGAAGAAGTCCGGCCGCATTGACCCGAAAGGGCCGTAGACGGCTACCAACTTAAACGCTACGCCTTCACCGCTGCCAAGGTCCAGAACCACTAGTCGACCCTCCGGGTCTAAATGTACCGTTTGTGTGGCCAGACCCAGATGTTTTTGCAGCAGAACTACAACCCCACCCCCACCTCCGGGCTGACAGAGAGAAGCGTGCATCTCACAGTCATCAAAGGTGGGGCCAGCTGTCGCACGTTGCTGATCCGGGCCTCGCAAATAACCATCACATCTATACGTTGTGACCTGAGGTCATTTAGTAGCATTGTTTGCTTCCAAGTTGAGCCCAGACCACGCGCATTTAGACAGTCTACTCTTAGCATAGCCATGTTGGTGGTGAAGAGAAAAGTCACTTACCTCTCTGCGTCCCGGGTATCGGGCTGCACAATTTCCATGAGGGTGGGGGATGGGTTGTGGAGTGGGGTGGTGGTTTGTGGAAGTGTACGGGCATCAGTGTGTTGTGTGGTTTGGGTGTTTGGAGTTGTGTGGGTGTTTGGGGAGGGGGTGGGGTATTTTTTTAGGCGGACGCGGTTAATGGGCCCGACGCGGGGGGGGGGGGGGGCAGGGCACGTCCTCTTTAAAGTTGTTTATTAGTGTTTTATATGTGTCCTCTGGGGCCTTAATCATTATGAGGTGGGAGGAATCCCCTGCCTGGGTGAAGTTAGGCCCTTGGGATTCTATCAAATTGTTGTTGTACACAATGTTTAACAGTTTTTTGTTTCTTGTGTTTATGTATGTGTATGCATGTTTTTGTTTTTGTGTGGTGTTTTTTGTTTGATGTTGTGTGCTCTTTTGTGTTGGTGTCAGTGTTATGTTTTGGGGAGGGTTTTTTTTCATTTGTGTGTCTGATGTGTGTTTTCTTTTTTTTCTTTTGATCGTGTGGAAGTGCTCTTCCTCGATTGACGACGAACGAGGGTCATCTTCCGCGTTGGAGGGGAGGGGTAGATTTTCGGGTTGTGTTTGCGGTGCGGGGTTTTGGAAATTGTTTTTTTTTTAGTGGGGGGGATGGGTTGGACATTGTTTTGTTTTTGGTTTGAGCTGTGGTTGTTGTTTTTGTAGTGGTGGTTGTGGTGATTGTGTTGGTTGTGCAGTTGTTGGTGGAGTAGGCAGGATTGGGATTTTCTTATTAAGTTGAGGACAGACAGCCCTCAGGTGACCTCCCGCTCCACAGAGGTAACACGAGGGCCGCCTACCCTCAAGGGTAATGTTGATAAAAGTTTGATCATCCAGTATGACGCGTTCAGGGATCTGGGCGATCCTTTCGGGCCTCATTTGAACTACAAGTTCGAGGCTCGTTCCACTGAACGCGTCACCCGATGCCTTTCCCATGGATATTAGTATGTCCTCGTCTAGGTTCAGGAAACCTGTCAAAACCCACCATATGTCCATAATCGGCAGGATGGTGTGGATTTTTATTTTTTGTGTCCCTCTACCCATGTACGTAGGGTAGAAGGTGTATGCGGTGGATGTAATTGGTTTTATGGACAGTTTCACTGCTGTGTCCCTGTCCTTCATGAGAATGGATAGACTCCCGTAGAGTATATCCTTCTGAATGAATGTGATGTCTTTCATGACGTCTTTTAAAACCAGCTCTATCTCACTCTATGATGGTTGAGATGGTTTTTTGCTTTTGTTTGAGACTGTCCTAAATATGACAGTGTTTAGGAGTCTCTGGCTGTATAGTTCCGGGGGGGGGGGATCGAAAATGATCCATTTTCCCCGTACATTATGTATTTTTTTGGCATCTGCCAGTAGCTCCTTCGCTTTGGTTATATCTACTGGCAGATAGTCGAGGGTTTTCCTTGCCGTCTGGGCGAAGGAGACTTTTCTTTGTGTGTGTTGCCGTTGTAGTTGGTGGTGTTGTTGTTATCATTGTTGTTGTTATCACAGTTATTGGTCTTGTTGTTGTTGTTATTGTTATTGTTGTAGGTGTGGTTTTCGTTCGTAGCATTGTTGTTGTTGTTGTTATTGCTGGTGCCGCTGGTTGCTTGGTTTGTTGCCATGGCAACTCTCATCTCGGGAACAGTTTTGGATAGCGCTAGTTCGTAATTTAAATTCAAGAATTTTATATTCTTCGAATGAAAAGAACCTTCTGACCAGAATCTTTCTTTGCAACGAAGGCCGTATGGCCTCCGTTTATTTTTGGGATTCGAAACCGATCGGTAAAGGTAACTATAGTAGTTAAAGTCAATTTTTTAAAATTTATTTTGAAACTTTTTCATTATTTGCTAAACCTTGTTTATATATGTTCTGGCTCGTTAATTTATTAACCTGCCATTGAACCACATTGGCATTTGGTTGGACAATACATGCGTCCCTTAGCGCCTTGTGCGTGAAGGAACACATATCCTATTATTATTATATATATATATATATATATATATCCAAACTGAACCTGAGCCGATAAGGTCTGGTTTCTTGGGTATGTCACCATTTATGAAATAAATTTTGCATTTTATCTGATGAGGGCGTACCGAAATGTTGGTCCCCTTGAAATATATATAATAAAATAAATATCGTTTTATAAATATGGTTTCCATTTATTAATATCATTGATATTATACTCCAGAAAATTTGTTGAGTGCTTCGAATCTGTTTTAAATAAATTTGTTGAATAACCAACAAATTATTAAATATCTCTTTGCTTATATATATATATTTATATATTTATTTATATGTATACATATATAGATATATATAGAAAGAGAGAGAGAGAGAGAGAGAGAGAGAGAGAGAGAGAGAGAGAGAGAGAGAGAGAGAGAGAGAGAGAGAGAGCGAGAGAGAGAAAGAGAGAGAGAGAGTGTGTGAGAGCGAGAGAGAGAGATAGAGAGAGAGATATATATAGAGAGAGATACAATACTTACACATATACATATATAATATCTCCCTCTACTGAAAATGCTTTATCTCATCCAGCAATGAGTTGAAAGTCTGTACACGTTTCCTCTCTGTCTTTCTATCAATAGAGATGTTGCAGCTTTAATTCTTTCTGAGAGAATTCTGTTGGTGCATAGAGTTGGCACATATTCACTAATTCGAGGATGATATGTAGAAGCTTCCGCATATTGCTATATATTATAGAATATGACCACCTCCATTTCCAACATATAATGTGTGCTCTAATTTGTTGTTGTTTATTATTGCTGCCTCTTGCATATAGAGGAACACCCACGTAGTTGCCTATTCCATGCATATCATTGATTCATTGTCTTGGCACATTACCATGCAATCATAGGGAATTTGAGAATTCAATTAAATCATCTCCAACTAACACCTGTGTATATCGACTGCAGCGTGTGTTCATTTGAACCCCAGTTTCCGCCTTTCATGGGTTTGAATGGAAAACGGAATAAAACATCTTAGTTTAAAACACCTACGAAACACCCTTAGAATATTTCTTCTTCATTATGCATATTCCTCTCCCCTCAAATTGTTGGCATTCGTCCTAAATCAGAAACCATTATTATTATTACTATTTGTCGGACGCCATGCTTTGAAGCATAGAGTTACGTCCCTTTATGATCTGAGTTCAAATCCCGCCGAGGTTAACTTTGCCTTTCATCCTTACGGGGTCGATAAAATAAAGTACCAGTAATGTACTGGGTAATTGCTAGCCTTGTGCCTAAAATAGAAACAATTATTATTATTATTATTATTATTATTATTATTATTATTATTATTATTATTATTATTATTATTATTATTATTATTATTATTATTATTATTATTATTATTGTTATTGTTATTCCTTGAATCTCGGTCATTGATGTTGGTTAACTGGAAAGTCCGTTGGATTGAATATCAAGCCACTACCTGCAGCCTCAGATATTCAGGACGTATCGGAGGGTTCTTGCTGTTCCAAGCAAGCATGCCTTTTGAAGCGTTCCAAAAAGCGTGAAGGGGCCGATTTTCTTTAACCATCCCTGGAAACCTTTGGAGATAGTCCCCAGTGCGCCTATGACAATCGGGATCACTTTGACTTCATGGCAGTTCCAAATCCTTTTCACCTCCCACTTTAGGTCCTGGTATCGGTTAATTTTCTCCCTCTCCTTCTCTTGCACTCTCGTGTCGAACGGGCAGGCCACATCCACAATCAGGCACGATCTTTTTTCTTTGTCCACAACCACCAGGTCGGGTCTATTGTGTTCCAGTTTTTTGTCCGTCTGTATCCTAAAATCCCACAGCACCTTCACCTGACTGTTCTCCATCACCGCCTCTGGCCTATGCTCATACCATTTCTCAGAATGTGGTAGATTGTTTACTTTGCACAGGTGCCAGTGGATCACCCTGCCCATCACATCGTGTCTCCAGCCCTTATAGTGGGTCTGGGCTAGGTGTTTACACTCGGACACAATGTGAGCCACCGTCTCCTCTCTCTCTCCACAGATCCTGCACAGTGGGCTAGCCTCCTCCTTGTAGATATGGTGCTTCAACCACTTCGTTTTGAGGGCCTGCTCCTGCGCAGCCATTAGCATTCCTTCTGTAGCCTTTTTGAGGTCTCCTCTTCTCAACCAGTTCCATGTCTGTGGATCTCTAAATTCAGTTTTCTCAAAGAAGGTACTATGAAGGGATTTTCCCTTAAGGCTGCTCTTCCTCCTTGATGTTATTTCCTCCTTGGACATCCCCTGGCCTACTGTCCCCTCCTTCAGTACAGTTCTGAGCATTGGCTCCTTACTATAGGTCACGTATTTGTATAGGTTGTTTTTCTCCATCTGAACACAGTCCTCTATGCTGATAAGACCTCTTCCACCCTCAGATCTCCTTAGGTAGAGTCTATCGACATCAATCCTCTTGTGGAACATGTTGTAGATAGTCAATAGCTTCCTAGTCTTCCTATCCATTTCTTTTTGTTCAGCAACATTCCATCTCAGAATTCCCGCACTGTACCTAATAATAGACACAGCTCGGGAATTTACTGCGCTTATGGCATTTCTGCTGTTCAGATGTGACTTCAATACGCTCCTTACTCTCCGAATGTATTCAGTTCTTAACAATTCCTTCATTTTTTTGTTCTTTATGCCATCAGCCTCCAGAACGCCCAAATACTTGTATCCTTCCTCGGAGTCAATTTCCTTTATCATCTCACCTGTTGGTATCTGGATCCCGTTACTTCTGCTCAACCTACCCCTCTTCATCACAATGACTCCACATTTACCAATACCAAACTGCATACATATATCACTGCTGAAAATACGGACAGTGTCAACAAGCACATCCAACTCCTTCTCACTTTTCCCGAAGAGCTTAAGATCGTCCATGAAGAGGAGGTGATTGATGGTAAGCTCTCCCCTTCCCAACTTGTATCCTGCTCTCACCTTTCGCAGCATAATGGTCAAGGGCATCAGGGCAAGGACAAACAACAGAGGGGACAGGCTATCTCCCTGGAAGATACCTCTCTTGATCTTCACGCTTCCCAAGGATACTCCAGTTGATGTCAACTCTGTCTCCCAGGACCCCATACTCCTGCCCAGCAACTGTCTGATGTTATCTGCCACCCTGAAGATCTCCAGGCTTTTGGTGATCCAGGAATGAGGCACCATGTCAAATGCCTTTCTGTAGTCTATCCATCCCATGGCAAGATCAGTGTGTCTCCTCCTGCAATTCCCCATTACCATCTTATCAATAAGCAACTGGTCCTTTGTACCACGTGACTTCTTTCGGCATCCTTTCTGTTCGTCCGGTAACAAGTTGTTTGTGTGGAGGTGATGGTAGATTTCCCCAGACACAATGCTCGTCAACAGTTTCCACATTACGGGCAGACATGTGATAGGTCTATATCTATTATTATTATTATTATTATTATTATTATTATTATTATTATTATTATTATTATTATTATTGTTATTTTGCTTTTGCATCATGGTTTCCACCTGAGAGATCTGAACAAACTGAGCAACAAGTCTGGCGACCTCACATAGTGTGCACGTTTCGCACGAGATGGGCTGAGCGAAAAAGTGCTGATATTTTAAGGCAGTAAATGTGAGGTTGTACTCCAATTTCTTCTAATTTCTTATCTAATTCCTTTGGTATCAACCCCAGTGCACCAATAACAACAGTACTCGCATAAAAAAGAAGGGACAAAAGCTAAATATTTTGGGCAACAAATACCATCATCTAAACCAAAGTCACCAGCACCTACACCAATTCCACCTCCACCACCATCACCAACAACTACCACAATTAACACCCCAACAGAAACCGCAGACACCAACATCATCGCAAACCAAACCAAATCCACATCCACAACAAAAGAAAATCTAAAAGAAAGAAACAAACCTCTGTTATTATACAGCAAAAACACAATCTAAACAACTACACACAACAGAACACAAGCATTCCAGAAACACACGACATAACCCCTGCGTTATCAGAGAAGGCGTATGATCTTAGACACGAGGGGACGAAAGAGTCGCTTAGTTGAGGGGTGTTAACTAAACCACAATATGGTCTTTGGCAGACCACAACAGACGCATGGTATTTGATCCCAAGCACCATGAGGTTTTTCAGTGACAATTCACGCAAATGAGGGATGGATTTCAGAGCCTACCTCGATTTCCTACCATGACTCTTGGCATTGGAGGCGGAGTGTTGCTAAAAACCGTTAACAGCCTAGGAAATATGGGTCACAATGGCTAACTGCACGAGTGACAAATCCCCTGGTTTAGATGATCTGCCATACCAGATTTACACAAGCATGCCAGACGTGTTCGGCGACATACTAGCGAACGTCTTCGCCAACTGTATATGTAACTCATCACCTTTTAACTTTTTACCTGTTTTCTCTGTTTACGTTTTTCATTATATGTAAGTCGTCACTCTTCTTGTCTAATGACATTGTCGTTTTTTCTTTTGGCCCTAAAGAACAATAAAGAAATAATATTTAGCTTTGCCTTTTATCATCACGAGGTAGACAGAATAAATTACGCACTGAAGCCGAATTAAATGACTTTTACCTTTCTTTCAAATTGCTGGCCTTGTGCCAAATGTAGACACACTTATTATTATTGAAATAATAATTTTATTTTGTTTTATTGCTAATCATACTCTTGCCGTTGCTGATGCTTTTGATAATTATATCCTATTAATTTTATTTGTTACTGTCATTTATACTATGATTACCTTTAACAAAACAAAACGCTACAGTCAGAAATAATAACATCGTAGGAAACAATACGATAGTTAGAGCATTTCCATTATATACAACTAGAATATCACTTGGAATGAATTCATGATTTAAATACATAACGAGCTTATATTTTCAGATATGTATGTAATCCTATCACTATCCCCGAACATAGGTTATACCTGCCAAGAAATACTTCCAATCATTTCCGACTGGCATATTTCCCATTGAAAGTGAACATCGGCAGTTGTGTTGCCTAAAAGTATATAAATTAATATGATGGCATACTAAATAAAATCGATCATCTACTTTTGGCCAAGGAAGCTATTAAGTGCTTTATACATACAAACGCACACACATACACAGGCAAACACACATACAAACACATACACACAATCATACGCATATAATTATGTGTATATACAATTTAGTTGATTACTCAAGGAAAGAAAAATTAGAAAGCATTGTAACATTTCATAATATTAAGGTACTAAATTTGGCACATGTTGCACGAAAAGTATTCTATATAATTTATTATATAGGTCGCTTCGTACATTTGTATTTAGCAGTTCGAATTTCGCTTGATTCATTTTATTATAAAGCATGCCTTCAGTAGATGGCACGGCTATTTTCTTCACATATGTGTAGTATCATTCTGATCGGATTCTATTTCTCCTATAAGAGAGTGTATGTAGTTTAAATTAAGTTATAATACACTGAAACAACCATCAATATTTCTATATTACTATTAGCAGATTTTGAAGAAACAATTTAGCGTAACCAATTATAGCTACATTTACTAGGTATTGCAATCTAGTAATATATTTGATAGACATATGGTCCTCTCATTGCAAGTATTAGAAACACTAAAAGAGATTGTGTTATGTATTGTCTCATTCCATAATTCATGTCACGATGGTAAATAGTTTCTGCATTTGACATTATGCCCGAAATTCCAACGGAAGTCGATTAAACCAACTGTAGTACTTTACTGGTACCTTATTTTCTCGGGCAGCAATTGGATCTAAGAACGTAAATGACCGTAACTCTAAAGGTTGTCCGACACGTTACCCATTCTGACAATCTAACGATCATACGATGAAAAAGAGGGAGTAAAATAGAAATGCAAGTATATTTATAAACGATATTGAACGGAATCTTTTCGGGGTGGCACAATTTGTCAACGAATCAGATTCTGGAGGATTTGAAGGCAAAAAGTGGTAGGAAAAAAAGAAATAACGAAGGGATAAATATATTTAGTAGAAGTTTTTGTTTTGGAGGGGGGGGGGGGTATGATGTTTCCTTTTATAATGTTTGGTGGTGGTGGTGTGTGTGTGTGTGTGTGTGTGTGTGTGTGTGTGAGTGAGTGTGGTTGCAAATATAGAGGTTTGCTTACAGATTTGCGTAAATTGGTTATTCCCATCACATATACTGCTGACGTCATAGCTGATCTTGCCTAAACTGATAATATCTTGCTTTCCGGAAATACGATCGAACAGCACAGGATCTCTTCATCTGCACCTGAATCCTTCTTAGATTCAGAACCTGCAAGCATCAGATACCTCAGATATCGAGCATATATGTTATTTCAAATATCTGATAGGGTCCACTGTCTCCATTCGCAACATGGATGTCAGGAATGCTCAATCATGGAGAGCACTTCACTCTTTACAGAGGGTGTCGAATGTGGCCATCTTCAAGGACACATAAACAATGGTTTTATGAATTGTTTGGAATAGATCCCGGAGTACAGTTCGGAGTTGTGGATGATTAATACTCTTTGCCGCAACAGACTCAATGATACTTACCTCAGGATATTACGTGTGGTATACTTAAACTCATGGATTATGCATCCCCCAAAGAATGGTTGTATGGATCTCTGATGTTGTGGCATGTCGAAGTTTGGCCCTTGTCGGCCTTTTTACTCATTACGATGAACCCGATGGATTCTAGATACAAAGTGATGAGCTGGTCCATATCACCTTGAAATCAATTATCAAGTTATTGACATCAACCAACAAAATTTTGGCATAATTTTACAAGTGATCCTTATATTAGACGTTCATTCTCAGATGTAATACCATTTTCGGCTCCCATTAATGATTCATTCAATCTGCTCCCAGGGACTGCCGGATTTAGCTTTTTCCAATCCACGAAGAGTGAAAAACGTGTCGTTGAAATGTCGCATTCGTCTGCTTGAAATTAAATTGCAAGACGGTATCTTACTATCTTAGTCCGTTAAAACCTAATATCAGGCTTCATTTTGCTATGGTGCCCCACTATATTAAATACTTACCTGAAACCAAGTAAACTTCAAAGAAATCAATAAATTTCATCATCTCCGTTCGCACTTAGGATGCAATATACCTTAATTGACATACCTAATTCCCCCATAACCAACCTCTTTGTAATATCTGTGCTAATTTCTAGCAATTCCTAATCAGAGCCTGACAGGATTAGTTCTTGAACTACAGACCAGTATATCAATCGTGCCACTTGATCTACCTCTACATTAATATTACAGTAAGGCTTCTTTTCTGTGAACATATAGACAATAAAACAATTATTTCCGCAGCTGGCAGATTAAAATTGCAGAGAGCTTATTCAATCGACATAACATATACTCTACTTAGATATTTTCTAGATAGCATCAGCTGCAGGTTAACTACGGATCATTCGAAATAAACTAGGTTACCAATTTAACAATTAGAAAGGCCTGAGTAGATTTCGTTGATATTTAAACACCGATACCAAATCTAATAATGACCATCCCTCAAACCTTATTTCTATATGCCATTCCTGTATTCTCTTCCTCCATATAGTTGGAGGTTTCTAATTAAACTTGTAGACACCCCAAACGTTTACGTAGCCCGTCCTTATTTGAGTCATAGATGAGCATTAGATAATTCACCAATGTTGTTGCTGCCCACAATCAGTAATATTGACTTGCCATGCGGTCTATTAAGACGCTCCATATTGATGGATGCACACATCACTCAAATACCAGATCCAGACGTACCGCACGAGTAACACGGCACAGCAGTGGCTAATATACACAAGTTTATATCGTGGGAGAGGTCTTTAAAAATATAAGTGTCATGGGTGGTATGCTAGAGTTGAATATATATACGTGCGAAGAAATAAAAGGATCAAGTCCACATTTCTGCCGGTTAAACTACTACATCAATATTCATTTAACAGGTGAAGGTAGCGTTTTAAATGAGTGATAGTTTAATGAATTATATTCACACGTATCTCACTGTATTAAATCTATGACTATGTTGACTATTCAAGCGATAATGAATAATGTAATCAAGGAAATCTAGCGAAATTACTAGGTTGCATTTTCTGCCAGTTTCACAGGCCTTTGTTCCTTGTCTTGGCATGTGTGAGTCGACATGTAATGTGTTTCTATTTATCTTAGTATTAGTCTTTAATAGTGAATTTATCAATTATGGTTAATTAACCAATAAAGGAAATTGCATCAATGTGTTGCTTCCTGATTTTCTGTTCCCATTATTACAATAAATTATTAGTTAACATGACAAGAATCATATGCGTGTGATGTTGATCTTATCAAGCATAGCGTAAGCTCAAATATTATGTCACTTAGAAGTTGCATAATATACATCAGAATATAGCCAACTGCATATCAGGCAGATTATATATAATTGACATAATTTCATTATAAATGATTTTTAAAAATTTTCTAATTTAATTTTCTTTTATGATACTATATTTAGACACGAAAAGAGAAAAAAAAAGGACACGTCTAAAGACTTGAATTGATTGCCTAGTGTTTAATAAATAATTATACTGAGTGCAGAGGCTTGAAATTCCTATAAAATTCAAATAAAATTACATATCGAAAAAGCAATTTCTAACATAATTGCAAATATGTGAGAAACTGATTTCTCAATTAATTTACGTATTGCATACACGCGTACATATTATTCAAGCTAAAGCTGAAGTTAACGTTGGCGAATTTATACGCATGGAGTTTAAACGTCTCGGTGTATGTTCTCACTTGTATCAATTCTTCATTGGTTGTTACAAAATATTTCTATAGTCTGTTATTTCCCTAGTGGTGTGTCACATTTGTAGATAATGAGGATTTATTTCTTCTTTATTAAAGACGAACATTTGGAAGTTGGAATAGTATTGGTATAATATAAAGCATTGGTATAAGAGAAAGAAATGGTATAAAAGAAGGAACATTTATATTGGGAAGGCAAAATTTCGTTTTGATATGACTTATCAAGGGTAAGCAATATTCATGAAGCCATTAAAGATACAGCTATATCTACAAATACCTAATGGTATTTTCTCTCCTCACGTTCTATCAATCTCTCTATACATTTTCATATTTCAATGTATTCAATAATATGGGTTTATGCGTATTTCCGTCGGGCTAGTCAATGTTTATCTAACAGTAACTTTAATACATACACCTTCCTCAGCATATTACAGGTAAAAAAAAAGTGATATATAAATATGTGATATGATACACCGATGTACATACGATGTTCAATGTTCTGAGTTGAATCTCAGTTTTTCTCAGCATGTTGGTGTTCGACATTTAAACATAATCGTTGGTTCGAACTGCTTTCAACGACATGCTATATATTTGTCTAAGGCATCCGGCCATCACCAGATTCATGGATATCGCCAACAATCATTCAGCTATCGGGAGTGATAAAGATAACTGATAACGTGGTCGCTAAGTTGCATTCCCTAATAAAGTACTCGTTATTTCATTTATGCTTAAATGGTCAGTTTATTCCATAAATTGAAATAGGAAAAGTAGAAAATTGACTTCATATTGATTGTATTAACAATATTCCGTTGTGTCGAGGTTTACATTAAATGGATTGGTGTAGAAAATATTTGTGGTCAGTATGTGGTGAGCGATTGTCGTCCCCCATATAGGCTCATGTGTTATGGTGGATTGCCTTTATCATGATTTGTGCATTATGTATAGTTTAAAAGATAATGTATTTCTGCTAATGAGAGGTGTTGTAATATGCTACGTTTCTTAGGAACTACGGTAAAAAGATTTTCGGTTGATACTATCTATAATTGTTAAGGACGCTTGTAGGTAACCAATGGGAGCTTGTACTTAAAAGTCGGATCTATTGTTAATTACTTGTGTCCCGTTTCTAATTATTGAAATATAAGAGCCACATTTGATGGTTGTTCGGATCTAATCTTCGACAACCAGTAATTTCTATACTAATTTCGATTCGGTTTTTCTTTTTTTCTTTTCTAGAAACTGGGTAAGGAACACATTAACGGGAAAAACTTTGACAGCAGAAAAACCAGGTTGAGATGGAATTCAACCACCTTTATTACATATATATATATTGTTATATTTAGGGAGGGTCATATTGTTATTATATTGCAGAAAGAATAATTTAAAAAATCTCACCGTTTGGTTTGGACTGGTTTTCGTTTCTATATATTTTATATCTCTATAGTTAATTTAGCTGGCAATCAATGTTTAACATTGATTGACCAACGGTTAAATATATATATATATATATATATATATATATATATATATATATATATATAAAGAATTAGTATATCTACCAACATGGACATGGACACATGGAACTTATACAAAAATAATTCAGTGGATGGAAAAAAGCGAGCGTGGACTAAATTCCAAGACATTGAAAAAATCACTGCCTACTCGGTCGGTGGCAAATTCAAAAGAATCAATCACGTGAGATCGAGGTTAATCAGTCAGGAGTGGGGTGTTAAAAAGACAGTAGCCGAGCCATTACTATTAACTATAGTAGCAGTTTTGGCAAATTTTTGCTCAACAAAATAATTCGGAGATAAATTATAAAGAATTAGTATATCTACCAACATATATATACAGATGCATACCTATGCTAGCAAATATATAGGTTTTGTCTAAGTAACTTTGTGGTTCAATGCAAGGGGATGCAGAACAATTATATGAAAAACGTAAAATAAGAAAATTATAAAAATTAACTTACTTACTAAAATTTCACTCTTACTAATTAGTTTCTGAAAGGGAATAAACATGGTTTCCAAATTGAGAGCATGGAAAAGCCTTTCGTCATCAGGAAGTCTGATCTCAGATAAGTTACCAGGCGATGCGTGGACACAGGGAACTTATACAAAAATAATTCAGTGGATTTTATAATTTTTTATAATTTTCTAATTTTAAGTCTTTCATATATATATATATATATATATATATATATATATATATATATATATATATATATATATATATATATTCATTAGTTAAGAAAAACAAGGCCACAAATTTCATAAGGAAGACATTATTAAAAGATTGTCAGCATATTTTAGTTTGATGTAAGGAATGTAGAGAATAATAATAATAATATTAATAATAATAATGTCCGTTTACAATTGTTTCGCTACTCCATATAATATTTCTGTATCAGATGACTATATATCATTATTGATCTGGTTCAGTTGAAAATAATTAGCATATTTAAAAACAGAGCGGCTCATCGGAATTTCAAGGAATATACATTAAAATAAGGAGAGAATGTTACATAATATAGCGTTCCATATATTGGTGTTTCACTATGGTATCCTGGTTGTATCAGTTGTCAGCCATAATCAAGCAGTATTCATCTGTCGAGGCTGAGATCTGCCTATGGGTAACAAGATGGCCGCCAAAGGACATATTTACCTTACTAATTAGAGGGTGGTTTCAGGGGAAGTAACTCCTCGAGAGAGGGTAGTTTATAGTTAAGTGCTAATTTTTAATTTTTTTTAATTGACAGACAATGTAGGGGAGGTAACTTATAATTATCTAAGTTAGTTATAGCTATTTAACTTATTAGCTACAAGTTAAAATGGGGCTAAGTGACTATGTTGGGTCAAATATTCTATTGGCGAAGGAATTAGCCCTTCGATGTTGACAGCTCATAGTTACCTCCGTTCTATCGTTAATTGGTAGCGGTCGTGATAGTGTTATGTAATATGCTTCGGTAATACAGAGATCACTAAATTTTCTTCGTCCCTTGAAGGGTTGGACCCTAGCTACGATATCCCATTTTAGTGAGTGTTCAATGTTGCTTAATTTAAAGTTTTTAATGAGCCTAGCTAGAGATGTCGAACATCTGTTGCTAGGGTCTCGGAAGGAAAAAGAGACTGCGTTATAACGTACCTTAAAAGGGTTAAAGGTAGACCCGATATAAGAGCTGGTATTCGAAGCAGTTTCAACCGTGCACCTATAGACTATGTTGGGTGTCAGGCAGTGTCCATTTAATGGGCATGCATTAGGGTAACGTCAGTTGCAGTTGCTTCTGCGGTTAGTGAGAGTAGGGTAGTTTAACCTAAGCGGTTGGTCAGGGCTAGAATGATTAGATGGGGGAGGTGTGCTACTAGAGTAATTATTGGTGTAGTGGCGTGGTGCATTTGATCGGGGTGGTGGTACCGCGGTGTGGGAGTTATACTGTCTTAGTTTATGATGGTTACTGAATGCGATGTGGCTGCTAGCTAGGTTAGGTGTTGTGGAGAATGAGATTTTAATTTTATTTTTATTAAAGAGTTTGTAATATCTATGGTTGGGGGGATGTTTAGATAGGATAGAGAAAAAGTGTTTAGGGATATTAGTGGCTAGATTATATGAGAATGTGTGTGTGTGTGTGGGGGGGGGTTAAGCCAGGTGATTTTTCTAGGTCTATACCTTCTAGGGGTTCTAGTGGAGTTAGTAGGGGCCTTCCTAGGATTATTATTACCTGGGGATTTGTTATTTGTCATCCCATTTCTCATTCCTATTCTAGGGTTGATTTTTACTTTGCTACTTGGAGTGGGGAGCAGGCCGCTGCCACCATTAAACCTCCATGTGTAGGTGCTGTTACTGCAAAAATTCCGGCGAATCTGGCTATATACTAAGGTATTTCTAGTTCTAGTGTTAAGTTTATTATGGTGAATTGCTGTGTTATGGTATGTAGTAAATGATTTAGAAAGAGCCTTATTATAATATTGTGCATGGTTTATAAATATCTCCTCATTTGCTGATAGCATGGAGATCCTATATGAGATAGATTTGATTACTGCTCTAATGACTGCCGGTGGGTGGTTAGAGTGTGGGCTAATATATGTGAGTATTTCACCTGGTTTATGGTAAGGGTAATATAGGTTATTGCTGAGATCCAGGGTGACGTCTAGGAAGCTTACTACTTTATGGTTCGGCTCGATGGTGATAGAGAGACCGTTATTTTTAGTAATTGTTTTTTTAGCAAACCAATGCCCCGATTAGTGCAATTGTGGACTGCAAATAGGGCGTCGTCCCTGTATATTCCGCCTTGCAAGGGTTCGATTTCGGCTCTGATGTTATGTAATAGGTAAATTCCAACTAAATCTGTGCTTTGCGCAGAGCCCATCGTGATGTCAAAGTTGTCTGTTCTATCCTTTCTAGTCCAGAGTGCTCCGTTGAATTCAATGATTGTCTGCCTATGATTTTAATCTCATTATTGGTTATGTCCGAGTTGGTGCTGGAAAGGGTTAATGCTTTGTTGAGCAGTTCCGAGGTTATTGAAACGTAATAGCTGTCGATGTCAAATTGGATGAACCTCATAGATTGCTTGGACCTTAGATCGGAGAACCATCTAATGACTTGGCCGGTGTTGGACCACAACTTGTAGGTGATGTCATCCCGTAGCCCAGGGATTATCCTTTCAAGGATGTTCTTACTGATACGACCCAGGTAGGATGTGGTTGGGCTTATAAGTCTAATAGATGGCTTTTCTATAAAGTTTGGCTTATGATCCTTGAGAGAGAACCTTGGGGTTGTTGGTACATAAGGGTGGGTAAATCTATCCAGATGCAAGTCCTTAACCAAAGCCTGGGCCTTTCGGTTAAGTACGTTTACACTGGAGGGTATAGTTTTTTATAGTATTTATTAAGTTCCTTAAGAAGGAAAGAGTTGTAAGTTTCAGGTGTTATGGTGTATAGATTTTTAGTTTTGTCATACATAACATGTAAGAGGTGGCTATCTTTATATACTTTTATAGTTGTTGCTAATTTAGTGAGGACATTATTCTTGTGTCTATAATGCTTTTTAAATTTAATGCTCCTGGCGAAGTTGAATAGAGCTTTCTTATGAAATGTGTGGCCTTGTTTTGCTTAACTAATGAATATTTCCAGCTCTACGCGCCTAACTTCTGCATAAACCCAGCCACCTAGCTGCTTTCTACTGCATATTGCACATTGAGCACATGCCTTTACGCTTTGGCTTCTAACTTATTCACCAATCTCTCCTCTCCTATTTCCTCTCCTATCTCTATCTCTCTCTTTAAGATTGGTTACTCTTGAACTGTATATATATATATATATATATATATATATATATATATATATATATATATATATATATATATATATATATATATATATATATATATATATACATATATAGTCTATCAAGATTCTTTCATCCCACACTTGTGACATCATCAGTGGTAGTATTATGTTTTTTTATGTATTGAAATGCCTCCTCAATTCTTTTTCTTGTTTCTGTTTGCGCATGCGTTTGTGTGTGTGTTGTCTGTTTGGTGTGTGTTCGTGTCTGAGACTGTGTGTGTTTGTATTCTATCTTTGTTCACTAGTGTGTGTTTATGTGTGGTTTTGTTGATGTACCTGTGTATATTTATTTATTTATTTATTTATATTTATTTAGGTCAATATTGTGTCTTTCTGTATGTTTGTTGTGTTTATTCCATTCATTTTTTTTAATTCATTTTTTTTTAGTTTTCCCAGTTTTATTTCAGTTGCTTCTCTGATCTGTCTACCTGTTAGATCATTCCTATATTCAGTTATTATTTTAATTTCTGTTGTGTCTATATTACCATCATGACATTGTCTGGCGTGTTCATATAGTACCGAACCGTCCCTTTGTCCTTTTAGTCCTCCCAGTGCTTCGAGCTGTGTCACTTACGTATGTCGTTGTCATGTTTCTGCAAGTACCCTCTGTACATCACATGATATACTCTACATTTCTAGATTTACAATTTATTTGTGGATTTATTCTACATATATGTCTGTATATATATATATATGGATATTTGTATCGTTAATTCCTAAATGCAATTATGCGGTCACAGCTAAATTATGAGGTTAAAGATTTACTCACATGTTCACACACAATATTGTTCACTTAATACATGCTAAACACTAAATTATTGAAACATCTTATCATTTTCTAAAATGTTTAGATGGTAGAAAAGATAAATCTTGGTTGATGTGCAATGGAGAACTTTTCTCCCAAATTTAATTACTTCTAATTACCTGTACAGCTCTACTAAAAACATTAAATATGTTTCTTCATTAATAAAACGCATCTGAATCCGTTCCCCATGGATACTCTATAGAATACTACTTGAATGGAAATTTAAACTGAAATGTTATTTAATAGTCTGACTCCGAAATATATTGAAAATACATGAACGGACATCCGGACAAGTGTCTAAACACACACACACACACACACACACACACACACACACACACACACACACACACACATATATATATGTATATATATATATATATATATATATATATATATATATATATATACATTACATATGTATTCTATACAAACACACAATCATTATATTTAATATTTATGCTTTAAAATGATTCAAATTTATGCCAGTTCCTAGGAAATGGGAGATGCATTCAATATATTCTAAATCTATACTAATTTCTATACGTGCCAGTTTTTCGATTTTTATTTTCTCTTTATGAAATTTATTTTAAAGTGAAGGAAATCTTGTGCTCATCACCTTCCTCGGCGTTACAGTCTAGTGAATATAAATCATGAAATCAAATACTATTTGAGATATTGACTGCTTGATAAACGTTTATTGAGTTGCAACGTTTAATCAGAATCAACCATTCCGCAACACGTTATGCATGATGCTCGCTGAAGTAGATTCCAAAGATTACAAACCTCAAGAGATAGTTTTTATTGTAAAAAGGTTAACATATATGTATAGACACACTGAATATACTTGCCAATTATGTTTATTCAATTATATCATATGTGCGAAGCAGTGTAAATGACCGGCGGTCGGTAGAACATCGTGGAGTATACACTGATTTAACTAGATTGTAGCAAATTAATACTGTTCATAATGTTTGCTTACGCACTTATACTAAATATTACCTTGCAATTACGGACACACACACATACGTACACGCACAAGTCTACACACACACACACACACACACACACACACACACACACATACAGACACGCACACACACACACAATTTCTCTCGCTCTCTTTCACACACACACACACACACACACACACATACACCTATATATATGTATGTCTATATGTACATGTATGCAAGTATGTTGACTAACTTGAGTTGATTTTACAGAGCTTCAATGAAAATGAATGTTGAATTTGAATGAAACTCACACAACGTAATATATATATTATTCCACTTCTGATGTGGTAACCCGTGCCGCAGTACCAGTACAGTAAACATAAATTGCGAAGGCTTGACTTACTTAATGTATTTTATTTACAAAGTTGTTGTAATACGTATTCCTGTTGCGTTATTAACTATGTAATGTTGGCATAACGAATTTATTCACACAACTTCTTCAGATAGCATCTTAGATCATCATTTGTTATGTGATATATTTCTAATGCAATAAAGGCTATTGGTAAGAGGAGGGACTTGTATTTGATGTTGCTCTTGAAAACGTTTTTCCACGGGGCAAATGTAAATAATTGTGTGTTGGTAAATATGTATTACAGTGTATTAGGTAATAACATGAATTATGTGAATCAAGATATCTCCTACATTCATATATGACCTCGCATTCATATCGTATATACCTCCATAAACATTCGTATTATGAAGGAGGCAGAGATAGGGCTACTGCTAATTAATTCTACCTAGTCAAGTACATATTATATGGAAATGTTTTATACGAAAAAGAAACAAACAAAAAAACATCATGTAAGCCTATCACTTATCGTTCTCTAACTACGGAATGAGTAAATATCCCCGATAATAGATAAAGTATCCAAAACACGTTTCACATTCTTGCGTCTACTGCGATATCCATGATATGATCGCAGCTTAAATCCTTCTTAGAGGGATATCTCTTTCTGTCTCTCTATCTATCCCTCTCTCTCTTATATATATATATATATATATATATATATATATATATATATATATATATATATATATATATATATATATATACATATATGTATATATTTAAAAGAATAGAGGTGTAACACACAAGTTATGATATATTGGTAAACGGAAAAGAAAATGCTGACAAATTGTTCACAGTGAAACATAGTTTAATTAGGAATAAGTGAGAATTAGTAATAGTATTGGTTAGTATTCAGTTCTGGTTTTACGTTTTACCGGTTGCGCATTTCAAATGCTTTTCAAAAATAATTTTGAGCTAGAGCGTCCGTGATCTTTGCTCCTAATCTGAGCAACATCACGGACGCTCTATCTCAAAATTATTTTTGAAAAGCATTAGAAATGCGCAACCTCACGGACGCTCTATCTCAAAATTATTTTTGAAAATCATTAGAAATGCGCAACCGGTAAAACTTAAAATCAAAACTGAATACTAACCAATACTATTACTAATTCTCACTTATTCCTAATTAAACTATTTTTCGCTGTGAACAATTTGTCAGCATGTTCTTTTCCGTTTACCAATATATATATATATATATATGAGTGTATGTGTGTGTCTATGTATGCATGTTTGCTAAAGTAAATGGAATCAACAAAGCAAACAACACCTCACAATAAAGAATTATGTATATATATATATATATATATATATATATATTATATATATATATACGTATCTATATATATATATATGTATATATATAGATAGATAGATAGATATGTTCGTATGTTTGTTTGGTTGTGTGTGAGGAGAGAAGAGATAATTGTAAATTTCCTTTGCTTTGAATATTGCTCTCTCCATCTGCTCTGATTTGCCGTCTAATCGTTCATCTTCACTGCCTTGGCGAGGATTTTATTTAATAGTATTGACATATCGGTACATAACCAGCGCGGCACTGATGTATTATGCATGCCTTACTTTAGATCAGTATTATAATCGTGCGGTGTCCAAATTCACTCATATATTATATCAAACATGCCGAGAAAAAATCATTACGCTAAACCTCTTTCTTGTAGTCACATCTTGTTGAAATTGAATTAGGTCGTTGATTTGAAATTAAAGGAAACTATCACCGTTTAGGTTCATGTATTTCTCTATCAATATATCTAATCAAATCAGAATAGCTGATGACCTCATCCAAAAGAGCGCATTAATGAACAAATGTGTTTGTCAGTTGTAATATATGCAATGAGATTAATTTTGATAATTAAAAATTTAATATCCATTACATCGTACGTAATTAGAACGATATGCACTACTTTATTTACAAGGAACATTATCCGATATTCATTCAAATTTTGATGGAAGAAATTATTGGATTATAGCTATTGATCTTTTGAAGAAGATGCATCTTATTTAACCCGAAATGATGATTATATGACCAATTGATAATTCCTCATTATATATATATTACGGTGTCGAGTGAGGCATTTACACGGGAAGTTGAAAGTGGTTTCAGTCGGCGAAATAATATTGTTTCAAACTTGTATTATCTTACAACATCTGAATTGAGCAAACCATCATCTTTAGTTCAATTAGAAATGTAATATATCTCACAAAAGCAACTGGGTAAACAGCTTTCGATGTTTCACATGTAAAAATCATTTAGAAAAAAAGGTTAAATATATCGCGTATAGACCAGCGTCCCAGCAAAGCAATTGTGATACACATAAAAATAGATAGATATTTCAGCGCATATATGTACTCGCTCTTGCATACATGCAAAGAGGGACACACACACATCTCTCTCTCTCTCTCTCTCTCTCTCTCTCTCTCTCTCTATATATATATATATATATATATATATATATATATATATATATATATATATATATATATATATATATATATATATATATATATATATATATATATAGTGTGTGTAAAGACTTACAACACACCCAGGAGTTGGACATATCGATGTATTGGCAGAGTGGAACACACTTCAACAACATGTGTACATGTTTTTCCACACTAATTCGGACTGCCTGAAGAGAAGAGGTCACAGCCAATAATACAATAATAGCTGTCACCGAAATATCTATAGCAGAGAATTTATAATAAACGAAGCCTAATTGTACATGTTTGACTTACTTATTTTATATATATATATATATATATATAAAATAAGTAAGTCAAACATGTACAATTAGGCTTCGTTTATTATAAATTCTCTGCTATAGATATTTCGGTGACAGCTATTATTGTATTATTGGCTGTGACCTCTTCTCTTCAGGCAGTCCGAATTAGTGTGGAAAAGACATGTACACATGTTGTTGAAGTGTGTTCCACTCTGCCAATACATCGATATGTCCAACTCCTGGGTGTGTTGTTAGTCTTTACACACACAGACACCCACAGCCGCATAAACATACGTCTATGTTTGTTTGCATATACCTACTTATATGTATGGGTATGTCTATATTTATGTAAGGTTATCCAAAATAGAGATTTCAGAATAAACTTGATGTTGCAAAGAATGACACACATTTCTCCTTTATTGAACATTATTACCGAGATAAAATTTTCATTTTAGGATTTCAAATCTGTAATTCATATTATGAAAACATATAACTAAAGAAATAAAAGTGAAATAATATATATATATATATTACGTCCTTTTATTGTTAATACAGAATGCTAATAGGTATTTTACTTATTTGAAATAAAGCTAATGATTTTTCTAATTGAAATAATTCAGAACGAAGAATGAAAGTAACTAAAAGAGATGCAATTACTTTGACATACTGATATGACAATATATTGTTTGACTTCTATAACATAATATAATTACTAAATTACTAACGTTTTTGGAATTTCGATATCGTTTTCTGTACAATCAAGGTTAGTTTATTACATTGCAGTAACTCGAATAGAAATTAAGGCAGCCAAGCCCGATTACTCTTGTCTTATATATGACAGATTTTCATTAGTTAGTTCTAGTGCCATTAGCCAGAGTATTTTATAAACAAACATGCATAGGTATGCATACATAGCCATGAGCCAACACTCACACTTATATATATTAGACTCACACATACACACAAACAGACACACGCGCACACACACATATCTATATATGTATATTATACTAATGTTATGTAATGTTGCGTATATATATATCTATATGTTATGTTTATGAAGAAAATAGGAAATATGTATATTCATTCCATTTATAACGCGTATCTACAAACTTTCTCTCGTTTTCTCAGTTTATATATCTTTATAGATCTGTTTAAGTGAGTTTTCTGCAATGAGACATATTCACTGAAAACGTCCAATATAGTCTATATAGTTGTGGTATTATTAGATTTGCAGTTCTTTGATCACATTATAATACGAAAGAATTTTTAATGACTTTTAGCCTTATCACTTGTAAAATGATCAAATAAGAGTGCTCATTCGTTGTGGTTTCAGTAACAATCCGGTTGCTTAAAATGATTAGCTAGTGGAATTTAATTGTCGAACAAATCAAGAATACGTAAATATAAACGTGTAATGGCATGTTAAAATCTTCATGTTTGCGACATGGATAATATCAAACATTGTCCTCAATTATCATATGAGTTTATGAGAAACGAATATTACATAGTAGGTTGAATATAATATATCAGGATGCTGGTAACATAATTTTGCAGAAAAATATTGCACATTCCCACTACGCTATTTAATTAGTTAACTCTTCTTGAGGTGTGAATTTTTACTTCCCACCTCAAGAAGAGTTAAGTAATTAAATAGCGTAGAAAGGATGTTCCGCAGAATAATAATTACCAACATCTTTCGAAATCATTGCACCAGTGGCTTCTGATATTCTCTGTTTAATGTACCTGATTCAAATGAAGTTTTAGGCTTCTATCATCTTATCTCTTCACCCACTCGACATGATCAAAAGCATTGCGTCATGGGCATAGAGGCATGTGTGGTTTTATAAATTCTATATAATGGATATCATAAATATACATATCACACATACACGGTTATCATTTCTATGAATTAGGTTTTCAGAAAATTGACTAACTACCGCAATCCAATATTCTAGATAAAATGGCTAAAATGCTCTACATGGTTATCAATATATAACCTGAAATTTATTTACAGTTTAATACAATGTGAAGCCTTGTGGCCAATAAAGTACTTTCTTGTAAGGGTCACTTTTCATTGAAAGTTTGTATTATATGAATACAAAAAGCTCCGAAATTATCGTCGAGCATTTGTGACATTTACATTTGTAGATTTCTTTTAAAATATTAAGTTACAAAATTGCAAAAATAAAACCCACCATAATAACAACAAACACGGCTTAAGTACGATCAACTCAATAACGTATAGGCATCCTGTCAAAGAAGGATCGAGAATCCATCACCAGAACAACCGCTTTCAAAACAATAATATTAACGGAAACATATACAAAACCGATTGCAGAAACAGTTAGAGCACGATCCCCTACGCAACCAACACTTCACCGTCCAAAAGCAGAACCAAAATCTCAACGGAAAACTCCACTTGTTTATGTTCTTGTCTTATCATATGTTCTTGTCGTCTATTATTTGATTCCAGCTTATTAAAATCAACTTGTGATGTAACATAATCTAATGCATATTAAAATATATAAACGTTGCCGTGAACATTAAAACTGTCACAAAAGTTTCTATTTTATGTGAATGAGATTCTCAAGCATACATCTATATGGAATACGCAGTTACAAAATTTGTCAAAAGACCTTATTTAATCTTTGAGAAGAACACTAACTCTCAAAACGAATTCAATATCGTCGACGTTTTTATAAACATACGGAAAATTGAAACTAAATACGAACGCGAACAAATAATAAATATAAGTGTGTAATTGTAGGCGTATTTATTCCCGTGTATATTTGTGTATAATTGTCTCCATTAACATCAACGGTTTGCTGTTTTGTTATTTATATGAGCATTCTAACTTTAGCTTTTAAATCTGTTTCATAATATTTTCTATTCAAACCAACATTATTCTACTATCGCATGTATTTTTATGCGTTTCTCTGGGAATAATGATACAGGGGAATCAGCTATAGCTAAAAGCTAACGTAGAAGCAAATATATTGTTATGTACAATATGTCGTCGAAAGACGAACAAAACTATTGTTTATCAGCTCAGCTTATACTTACATAGAATTAATTAAATGTTTTGGGAGGATAACAATTTGTGTGTGTACATGTATGATAGATAAATAGATACACAGGCACACACAGGCACACACACACAAACCCCCCCCCCCACACACATATATATATATATATATATATATATATATATATATATATATATATATATATATATATATATAGAGAGAGAGAGAGAGAGAGAGAGAGAGAGAGAATGAGAGCTAGTGGAAAGAAACTGAGAGGGATATACACAGAAATTTAAATCTATTGCAGTTTATTTCAAATGTAATTCATATATCTCCACGGGAAGAGAATCGTATTTGATTTCAAAGCATCTCATTAAACGATGTTGATGCTAACATACATCGTTGTCAGCTTTCAATGAAAATATATAATTAAACTATTTTTTATATCTATGAAAGTACATCGAATGAGTATCTGATGGCAACATACTGCTGCGGCAGAGAAATTAAGATGAAGATTAAATCTATAATGTCTTATCGATTTTTAAACTTTCTGATTTGTTCAAATATTTCCTTCTGTTGCTCTTGCCAACATATCGACAAAACATGAAATTGTGTGATTTTTAAAATATTCATAATTTCTCTTCTTTGTCTTCGATAACTTTTAATAGAATATATTGATTTTGTACGTATTTTTTTCAATAAATTGCGAGGAAACCAACAAAACATGACAGGTAATTCTCTTCTAGAATTCTTTTTCACAATAAAAAGAATATAAGTGATACGTGCGCAACGTAGAAACAACACAATACAAAATTATAGAAGAACATTCTAAAGTGTTCAAAATGGATATTTTAAATTCCATGTCTATATCAAAACATCTACTCTTTTACGCATTCACTTGCAGTTTTTCTATCATCCCAAACACCATCAAAACGAAAAATATGCAATAGGAATTCAACTAGTGACGTATATCTTAATTTATTCTAAAGCCTTGCAGATGGGATTAAATCAAATTTGAGCAAATTTCACTTGAGACACAAAAATATGTCTGGTTAGTCAACTAAAATGTATGAATTATATTAAGCATTCATTTTAGCTATGGTTAGACTCCGAATATTTTCATAAAGAAGGTACGGTTCTCATAACCTGCTCTGGCGAAATATCTACTAACATTATATTTCACGGTTGCGATTTAATTAATGTTAATTAGGAAATGATAGATATAATAAAATATCGATAATAATAAGAAGCAAAGGCAGTGCATATCAAGATGATGACGGCCACTTTAATAATAATTTGCTATTAATAAACATTCTATTAATTGGATTTGCGGATATTACAAACATATTGTAATTCACCGAATTGTATTATAATTATGGAGTCTGAGTGGTGAACAAATCTGTTTATTTTGTACAGTATTGCCTGGATGATGCCATAGCTGCTGTTGTAGGGCATCGTACAATGTTGTGCAGAACCAATCACCAATAGAAATAAAAATTATTAATTACTTTGCCGTAAACTATGCTCTAAATGTTAAACTATCCAATAGCTAGTCAGGCTCACGGATATTTATTTGAAACCAGTCTATTTAAGTTGTATGCTTGTCTGTCTTTGTGACGTTTTGCCTTTGTTTATGTCCTGTATCGTTAGGATTCTCCAAACGAACGACCAGCCGATATAATCCGCTCAAACAAAGGGGTGTCCTTGCACTCCTACAGTAATAGAGAGACAACATCTATTTAAAAGATATAGCAAAACACATATAGGGGATAAACTAGAGAAAGATTTGTTGGTTTGAGTATTTGCAACTAAACCGAATTTACGTCCTATAATGAATACCATTTCTTTCCTTTTCTCCGTAGATGCAAACATTTTCAATATATATGATTCACAGATTATATCAAAATTCTTTTAAAAATATTAATATTATGTATATTTTTAATGGATCATGAACAAATGTTTTTTACAGAAACATTTGTCAAGATGAGGATTTTTAATTTCAGATTTTCTATTTGTTGCATTATTACATTTCTCCTCTGTGTTATAATAGTATCCGTACAGCTTATCCATCTTGATTGATTCTTATCCGAATTCAAAAATAATCCAGTTGATAAGAGATTCATTTTATTTCCAAATGTAGATATACATTAAACTTAATACATATATAGTACAATAAGTATGAATTCTACAATGATACCATCAAGAAGATATTCGAGTTTCGATAGCTAATAACTAAAGCGTTCAGTCTGGCAGTTTGTAATAGATTTATTTTGGAGAGGTTATTGATGATATAATCGATTTCTAAACCTCTGTAACTGTTGTTACCTCCCGATTCCCAAAGGAAATCCCCCAAATTATATATATATATATAAAGTTGAAAACGTGGAGAATAACATGGTCAACAGTACAGAAAAGCGAATTTATTTACAGTCTAACAATTGTTTCTATGATTAAGTCGTCTAAAATTGCTGGACACTAGAAGCAGTGCCCCTCAATTTCAAATACAATGCTAGGTCGATCAGACCTTCAGAAACTGTTACAAAAAATATATATAACCAGCAAATTTACAAATTCAAATTACATCATCAATAATATTAATAATAAAGATAGGTAGAAAAAAAGAAAGAAAGGGAGATAGATACAGGAAAAAAGGTAAAGGAAAAAGAAAAAAGAAAATCAAAACGAAAAAGAAAAAGAGAAAGAAAAAGAAAAAGGAGAAATGAATACAGAGAAAAATATAGAGAGAAGAAAATATATGGAGAAATGATGGAAGAAAGAGGAGAGACAATCATAAGGAGAAATAACGTAGGAGAGAAAGAAAAATTAGAGGGAAAATAATGATATCAGCAATAAATGAATAAACGTTAATACATGAATAAATGGAAATAAAAATAAAAATAAATATATAAATAAATAAACACATGAATAAACAAGTAAATAAATAAATAAATTACATCTAATCTATATATATAAAACTGAGGTTATCTGTCTACTAAAACCTTCGGCACACATCTCCTCTTAAACCGTACGTTCAATTTCGGTGAAATTGCTACACTTATAGATGAAGGTCCGGCGGAGCCATCGGTCAAAACAAGTTTCAAATCGACCCACGCCAAGTGTAAAAATGGAATTTGTAATGTATTGATTTTTCAGTTCAAATGTATAAATAGGGATGAGAGACCAGTTATTTCCCTTTTATGGCGTCATTCTGTCTAATCTATTTACGTTACGAACAAACTACACGTACAAAAATACGCGAACAGTTTTCGGGCCAGCAAAATTTTAACCTGCAAAATTCCTGAGTTCGAAGTTTCAACATTAAGCTTCCATTTTGCTTCATTTCAATTAAAAAGTCTTTTAAAACAATATTTCAGCGCATCAGCCTCGCCATCACCCGAGGCAACGCTACGAGTGTGCTGGTTTGCCTCAAAAATCATTAGAGAGGTTGCCCAGTATTCGTGACGTTGCTGTCTTTTGCTCTGGTGTTGGCTCCGTTGTTCTTCTTTTACATTTTCTTTAATATTGTAGCATTGAAGGAATATATCTTTCATTGTATCATCCTTTGTAGTGTTACCGAGGCATTTGTAATGTTATTTATGCATACATTTAAAACATATTTGTTATGTTATCCTACTGTAAATTTATTTATATGCTGTTTATATTTTCATTCTCAAAAATCTACATACATGTTGCAACTCTCTCTAAGAGAGAGAGAGGGGGTATGAGTGAGTGAGTGAGAGAGAAAGAGAGAGAGAGAGAGCGAGAGAGAGAGCGAGAGCGAGAGAGAGAGAGAGAGATAGAGAGAGAGAGAGATAGAGAGAGAGGGTATGAAAAAAAAGGGAAAGGGGTTGAGAAAGAAAGAAAGTTTAAGCAAAGAATCGTTGCTGTCAACTAATAAATTCAATCTGTTATCGCAGAATTAAATATTTCGAGAAACGTTGCAGCCGAAGGAAAACAGGAAGACGATATTTTTGTTCGTGAAGACGTTCCCTGGCAATGAACGGAAAAAAAGCGAGGATAATACGTCTTTATGTGGATTGAGAAGAACAATTTCATGCAAAGACGAGACCAAGTTTATGGTGTAAATGGAGCCGTTACACTAATATTCTATTTAAAATAACCGAAAAGACGTTCCCTGGCAATGAACGGAAAAAAAGCGAGGATAATACGTCTTTATGTGGACTGAGAAGAACAATTTCATGCAAAGACGAGACCAAGTTTATGGTGTAAATGGAGCCGTTACACTAATATTCTATTTAAAATAACCGAATGATTTCCAGACCCGGAGTTTAAGAATGATGTAAATAAAATTGTAAACGAAAATGACAGAAGTTATTAAAATAGTTGTTTCTACTTTTGGCAGAAGGCCAGCAATTATCCAGTACATTACTGGTACTTTATTTTATCGATCCCGTAATGATGAAAGGCAAAGTTAACCTCGACGAGATTTTTAACTTTGCCTTAAAATAGTAAAAGTAAATAGTGAAGATTTAGGCCAGTACATACGTATGCGCCGACAGACATACACATACATATACATACGCACACACAAATACATACACACACACACACACACATGTGTGTGTGTAACCCTTATGCATTTCGCCAGTATTTTCACCAAACTTAAGACATAGGTTGCTTATGTACTCCGGATTGTCATGTGCACTTTCATTTTTCCAGATATTGATTATAGGGTTCCCCGGCAGATAACCCCTTTAACCACTTTAACCACTTCCTTGGAGTCGACTGAAGCACTGCAGTGCAATGTAACACAACGTCATAACTTCTGGAGTTCGCAACTGATTTTCACAAAACTTGACACATGGGCTACGTTTGGTCTATAGATGAATGTGAACTCTCAGAATTGACACATATTAAGTGGAGGACCCCGGGGGCAGGAACCCCCTTTTGGAAAAAGCCGATGATATTGTAAGATATAGTTTTCGAAGCAGCACTGAAGTATTGACATAAATGGTATATATATATATATATATATATATATATATATATACGTGTGTGTGTATATATATATTTATCTATATAAACATATATGCAGAGGTTATATTTAATTTGTTGAAATTCAACAAGCTTAAACATTTTTATAACTGATATAAAGAACTCAACAGTGTAGTGGAGTAAATACACAATATATTAATAAATGGAAACTATATTTATAAAACCATATTTATTTTATTATACATATTTAAAGGGCAACCAAGGCAAATTATGGTGCGCTTCCCTCAGATAAAATACAGATTTGTTTTATAAATAAATATTGACATACCCGGAAAAAAAGACAACCTTAACGGTTGGAGCTTCCTGGATAGTGGAGGTAATACATTTATTGAGGGTGATACAAAATTATGAGTGAGTATGTAAATGAGTGTCCGAAAGGTTGAAAAGATAACGGTTTATTTAAATTAAACTGTTGGAAGAAGGTGATTTGTAAGGGAGAGAGAAAAAAAGAAAAAAAAAAAAAAAGAAAGGAGAAAGATAGAAGAGTTAAAAAAGAACGATTATATATATTGATAGTGAAAATAGAGTGCATGAAGAGATGAGTTTCAAAGTATAAATATACACAGCGTAAGTATATCTAAGTGAGAGAAGAAATGAGAATAACGTGGAAGAATAATATTTATAATGCAGGATTCATTACGTTTTGATTATAATACTTATAATGATAGGTTCAAAAATTACATTAAAATTAAATTAAAATTAAAAAATTAGAAATCAAAATTAAAGATTAAAATTAAATATTAAAATTTACCTTAATAATTTAATAATGTAATATCAATAATTAGTTTAAATGTGTATGTTAAGGATTATAAATTATTTAAATAAATAAGATAAAAATGTTTAACTTTTTAACTTTATAACATTTAATCCTTAGAGTCATCTGAGTTCTTTCAAAAATCACTTCTAACTTCCTTTACACCTCCTTACGGTTTTTATATTATAACTAAGTGGTTATTCCTTTGTAAAATCTCGTCAATTTTTCATAAATTTACAATTATTTGGATGTTTAAATTTTTGACTTACAACTTTTAATAAAATAAACTATACTAGATTTGCTCTAATGTAAAATACTATATATTTATTTGAATAATGTATAATCCATAACATACTCATTTAAACTAATTATTAATATTAAATTAACAAATTAAATCTTTAATATTAAGGTAAATTTTAATCTTTAATTTTAATCTTTAATTTTGATTTCTAATTTTTTAATTTTAATTCATTATTATCTAATTTTTCAACCTATCATTATAAGTATTATAATCAAAACGTAATGAATCCTGCATTATAAATATTATTCTTCCACGTTATTCTCATTTCTTCTTTCACTTAGATATACTTACGCTGTGTATATTTATACTTTGAAACTCATCTCTTCATGCCCTCTATTTTCACTATCAATATATATAAACGTTCTTTCTTTCCTCTTCTATCTTTCTCCTTTCTTTTTTCTTTTTTTCTTTTTTTCTCTCTCCCTTACATATCACCTTCTTCGAACAGTTTAATTTAAATAAACCATTATCTTTTCAACCTTTCGGACACTCATTTGCATACTCACTCATAATTTTGTATCACCCTCAATCCAGGAAGCTCCAACCGTTAAGGTTGTCTTTTTTTTCCGGGTATGTCAATATTTATTTATAAAACAAATCTGTATTTTATCTGATGGAAGCGCACCATAATTTGCCTTGGTTGCCCTTTAAATATGTATAATAAAATAAATATGGTTTTTTAAATATAGTTTCCATTTATTAATATATTGTTTATCTAGATATATATTTATATATATATATATATATATATATATATATATATATATATTATATATATATATATATATATATATATATTCAATGGGTATTGTCCAGGTATACAAACAAAAGAAACAAGAAAGTTCTCCTACATACACCATACTGGAATATAGCAGCTTTCTTTCCTATGTTTGTCAACACAATGGAGGCCGTAGAAATTAGGTGTACTTTAAAAAACGTCCAGAAGCATTCGACTGCATATTTGAACTTAAATTATATATATATATATAAATATATATATATATATATATATATATATATATATATATATATATATATATATATATATATATATATATATATATATATATATATATATATGTGCGGATGCATTCATGTATATATGTGTGTGTCCGCATGTATCTGTGTGTTTCTAAATATATTGTTAATAACTCCCTCTGGTCGAGCAATCTTTGAAGTGTGGGGACAACTGGAAAGCTTCCATTACTCATACTTCTCGCCTTCTTCACCACCTCTTCTACGGCCTCGATATGAATACCCCCTCCGCCTCCGTGGTTTTTTTTCGTGGTTATAAGAGATTTAGCTCTGTTTCTCGACCGTTATATCGCGTGACTATCTCCCCCTCCGCCTTTTGGGATTCTTTCTCACGTCGTGTAGACGCGTTCTTGAGACTAGTAAAATGAGGTATCCTCTTGATAAGTCGGCAGACCTCGCAAGGACTCTATATCTTTATGATATATTGTTTTTGTTTATACCACGAAACTACGTAGTCGAGGAATTTAGGAGCAGTTTAGGTATGATACATTTTATTACTAATTATATCTAAATGTTTCTTCTCTCTTCATAATGTATTTTTAACTCTGATACTGGTTCAGTCTAGTTCAACTGAATTGGTCTGTCCCAGTCATTCATTGAGCAACATCGGTGAAGTTGGCACCCTTAACTCACAGTTGGGTGCGGATGCATTCATGTATATATGTGTGTGTCCGCATGTATCTGTGTGTTTCTAAATATATTGTTTTATATATATATATATATATATATATATATATATATATATATATATATATATATATATATATGTTGCTCAAGGACACAACGTATCGCCTGGCCCAGGAATCGAACTCACAACCTCAACATTGCGAATCAAATTCTCTAACCACTCAGCCATATATATATATATATGTGGCTGAGTGGGTTAGAGAATTTGATTCGCAATTTTGAGGTTGTGAGTTCGATTCCTGGGCCAGGCAATACGTTATGTCCTTGAGCAAGACACTTTATTTCACGTTGCTCCTTCTACCTGGAGTTGTGACCGATAGATAGTATTACCAATTGGAAAGACCAACGGAAACATTGTTTCCTCTGTCCGATTTGACAAAAGTCGATCGTTCCTTTATATATATATATATTGATATATTGGAACATGGTATACACCGAGACATAAACTTATAGATAGTTTAACTCTTGGATATTTAACTTAAAATTAAATTTAACTTTAAGTTCAAATATCCAGTCGAATGCTTCTGCACCTTTTTTAAAGTACAGCTAATTACTACGGCTTCCATTGTGTTGACAAACATAGGAGAGACAGCTGCTATATTCCTGTATGGTGTATGTAGGAGAACTTTCTTGTTTCTTTTGTTTATATACCTGGAGAATACCCACTGAATATCCAAATCCGGTGAAGGTGTTACAGCTGACTGTTTGAAAATTCAAGTTTTTACGTAATTATTATTAACTTTCAGCTTTTCGTGAAACTGGCGCTAGATTGGTTAATTATCGACTTTTTCTTCAGTCCTTTTACCGACTTACCCGATTATCAATTATTTAACGTTAGCTGTAAATTTTGTTGACGACGATAATTAATTTGTGGGATATATTAATGAATGGATTTGTGGGATATATTATTGGAGGATTTAACGATCGTTAAGTCGCTGATCTATTGAACTATTCTTGACTGCACTGATGGTTTGTTAAATGTTAACACCTAACAACCACAATCTGTAAAGATATAGTCTGCATCTGTTTAACCAAAGGTAGCATTGAGTAGGCCAGTGAGTGGAACGATATTGCAGTACCATATATAATAGCTGCCTATACATAGAGTTTTTATTTTCGTATTTCATCTGAAAAAGTAAATGAATTCATTTGCTTAAGCTTCTAGTTCATATATTCATGGAAATTGAAAAATAATTGCTTAACACCAACATCATCTGTGTGTCCATATGTGTAATTAATTCTTAATATTTCCAATGTTTATACAATTAGTCTGTTACTACTTGTGTAATTGCATCAAACCACCACTTCCACTAATAGATTCATTGAAAATGATTCTAACTTTATCACGAATGATCGGGCACCAGTAAGGAAGCAATATATTTAACTGAACCCTTCACTATACATGCCGGATAATTAATTCTCTATATTTGAGCCATATAATGTGAATCATCAGTCGGTGTTATTTCATTTCATAATGTATCACAACAAAGATAATTGCCATCTTTAGTACTTGTTCTAGAATATGTTAGTGTGATGTACTGTTGATATTGCAATTGATATTAATGAACAGGGAAATTAATAATATATAATGGAGAGAAGGCAAAACTTCATTACATAATTTAACTAAGGATGTGGTCAGTGTCCATAAAGTATGTAGATCATTTTATACCAGGACCATCGATCTAGGCTTGCTCAGTTTCAAATACTGTGCTTCATCGTATACGTATAATTTCTGCGCTTCATCGTATAACTTTGAGGTGTGTCAGAAAAGTTCCAGGACTGATGTCACAAAAGATTTATTGCAGACCCAAATTTCACACTAAGACTTTTCTCCTTCAAAGTAATCCCACTGGAGTATGTAACTGTAAGCTTAGCGCTCGGCAGCGATCAAACTTTCTTCTTCATTATTTTATATACATGTCCTATATTTCAGGTCGTCAAGGAATGAGTACAGAGCAACGAACAAACTTGAAAACTCCGTCAGAAGCACTGGGATTGCTGCGGCAAGGGTATGGAGGTCAGACGATGTCGTGCTCACGTGTTTGTGAGTGGTGCAAGAGGTTTAAAGAAGGACGCGAGGACGTGGAAGATGACCCCAGGGGCGGAAGACCCTCAACAACCAGTACTGAGATCAACGTTGAGCGCGTCAGGAAGATGGTGCGTAGTGATCGTCGGCTGGCTGTTCGATTGAATGCAAATGAGCTGGGCATGAATCGGGACAGTGTCTGGAAGATTCTCACTGAAGATTTGGACATGCGAAAAGTCTGCACGAAGATAGTGCCAAAACTGCTGAACGATGACCAGAAGGGTCGACGCAAGCAAGTGTGCCAGGACATCCTCGAGGGTCTTGAAACCGAAACAGACTTGCTAGTGACAGTCATTACCGGTGTTGATCTTCGAGTACGACCCGGAGGAGACCTGTTTTGAAGACGTGGACGATATCAAAAACGCCGTGACGATGGAACTGCGGAGGATCCCGGAAGAATCCTTCCAGGAGTGCATGCAAGCGTGGCAGAAAAGGATGGAAAAATGCATTAGACTCCAGGTGGATTACTTTGAAGGAGAAAACTCTTAGTGTGAAGTTTGAGTTTGAAATAAATCTTTTGTGACATCAGTCCTGGAACTTTGCTGACGCACCTCGTATATGGGCTTTGTGAATGTACGCCATATATTTTCCTCTATTTGCATTTCTTTTCATAAAAGCAGTATATGACACATATACACACATCCTTATACTACAGTCTTCCCACAGAATGATATACTGTATAACGCTGTACTGATGGTATGTGTGTGAAGGCTAAAATGTAACAAAGGAAACCTGAGATATCTTCACGGTGAAAAAAGACTCATAAATGAAATGAAAGATATATTAAAGAAAGTAAATGTTGTACTGAGATATTAATACATTTTAAAAGGAATGCATAACTCATTTAATTTTATATTAATTGTTTCTACTTTAGGCACAAGGCCAGCAATTAACCAGTGCATTACTGGTACTTTATTTTATCGACCCCGTAAGGATGAAATGCAATATTAATAGCAGATGACATCACTCTCCGGCCAACAACTGGCCTTTTTTTTCAAGTACCACTTTAGAAGAAGGACTAGAATGGAGAGAGAGGTGCTCTATCCCAGCAAGTTTTATGAAAGATGGGTGAAAGTAGCGAGAATGGCCCGAGTGAATGGGCCTTCTCTCTATATCAGCCTGTAGGTGAGAGAGGAGAAGAATGAGAATAGGAAGGAAGCACCCGCTCTTTGTGCTCCTGAAGTGGAGGGTAGCACATTTTTTCGGGGGTGTATGCGACCCATGTCAACGCCCCTCCCTATTGAGGACATCGATTGTTAAATTTAATTTGTTATATGTTTTTTACACGGCTTTTTAAATGTATGTAAACTCCCCCCTTTGTATTTGTCCCAATCTTTGATACCCTGGTGGCAAATAAATAGAAATATATATCTACTACAAGGAACTCTCTTCCAATCCCTCTCTCTATAGCAAGTAACATTAAACTCTCCCTCTCTCTATATATCTACTACATGGTACTCTTTTCCAATCCCCCTCTCACTTTCAATTAGCATTAAACTCTCCCCCTCTCTATATCTACTACACGGAACTCTCTTCCATTCCCCCACTATATATCAATAATTCATAGCTTTGAATTAAGCCTTTAATAATACGTTAACACACTTGGCATAGAACTTTCTATGACTTCACTGCTATTTATATGAATGATATTTTACCATCTAGCAAATTCTACTGATAAGATATTCGTCTGCTCGCTTCCATAGTAAATATCAGTTTGTCATGTGGCCGTGCATAGAGAACTAGCATTTCTGGACATTGTTTTGAAGTGAATATCTTCAACACAAAAATCATCTTATAAGTTAATGATAGCCGTCAACAGAATGACTGAACGCCATACAGTAAGAAGAATTCTTATCGACAGAAACTTAACATAACATAGTTGTTGCATTACTTAGCTTTGAGAAATGACTGATATTATTTATGACTGTTACTAATGTTATTTTATTTATGAAAGTTTTATCTGAAAAAGTATATCCATTCTTCGGTGATGTATCTAGAAACTCATAATATTACCATCAAGAAATCGATTAATCTCAGCACGTAGTTTCATTAGATAATCAGAGCAAGTCAAGTTTCAGTTATCTAATTAGTGTTACAAACCAAAAGATAAAAATAAAGAGGTATATGATGTGAATAAATAAATATGTAAACTTATATGAACAATCGTTGTTGAGAGTGTGTTACCTATTATTTTCATTAATGCTTATATATATATATATATATATATATATATTATATAACGAAGGAAATGTGGTAAGGAACCAGGTGGACCATAACGCACCAAAGTACTCAATACTAAGGGTAGTAGAGTGGGTAATAGGAACGAGTAGGACCCCGACGGCTGAGCTCAAGCCGTTTCGACGGCTAATTCTGGACTCATTCTGTCCAGAATTAGCCGTCGAAACGGCTTGAGCTCAGCCGGCGGGGTCCTACTCGTTCCTATATATATATATATATATATATATATATATATATATATATATATATATATATATATGTGTGTGTGTGTGTGTATATATACATATATATATATATATAGAGAGAGAGATAGAGAGAAAGAAAGAGTGGGGGAGAGAGAGAGAGAGAGTGAGAGAGAGAGAGAGAGAGAGAGAGAGAGAGAGAGAGAGAGAGAGAGAGAGAGAGAGAGAGAGAGAGAGAGAGAGAGATCTGGGTTTCACCGGTTTTTAACAAGTAAAATCATTTTTCGGCAGAGTACTCGTTACTCGGTATAGTAGAGTGTGGCTATATTAGAGTGAGGCGGTAACCGATAGCTGAGTTCTTGCCGTTTCATCAGCTAATTCTAGACACAATCTGAAAATAGCTATCGAGACAGCAGGAACGTATACGTCGGAACTCGACTCTCTCTAATATATGTATATATCGGGACAAGAAATAGAAAGTGACCTAGCTATTACCATGCTAGTCGACATATAGATCTACCACAAGCAATCAACCCTCTGAAATTATCGTAAATCAATGAACTAAGTAACTGTCTTTTGTTTCATTGTTATTGTTCAATAGCCACACATATATACATTAATGACATTGTAGCTTGGGCAGATTGTTCTTCGATTAGGATTCACCGCCTAATCTCTCTGAAAGTACCTGTCCAAGGTCGCATAGAGTTCTAACAACACTATCGGCCATGCCACAAACAGTTGGAAACCAATATACATATCGCCGGGAGCCTCCGTCACGATTTTAGAACCATTCTCTCTATCTCTGTATATCTGTGTATATATATATATATATATATATATATATATATATATATATATATATGTATATTAAAATATAAATATTAATAAAATAGATGTTATTTTGATCAATTACATTTTATTATACATATTTCGGATGTACAACAGTACGTCCTCTTCAGACAAAATATAATGATACATGACATACCCTGAGATGTTAAATGGTTAATATTTAATCAAGGTAGTGATTAACCTAAGAGAAAATTTAACATATATAGCCTAATTTTGAGAAAGTGCGAAAACGTAATAAATTCAATAGAGAATATATGAGTAAAAAAAACGTTGCTTAATGTAACTGCTATAGAGATTTTTAAAAGAATGATATTACAATATATCTAGGAAAACATGTCGTGAATCATAACAGCCAGTGATACCCCCTGGAAAAGGAGTTATAAAGAGGGAAAGATAAATTGGTGATATATGCAGAAGGAGATTTTTTCCCGAAAGTTAAACGGTTAATTTTGAAAATATTTAATTTATAATATTAGGGTGAAGACTCAAGATTTCAGGATTTATTTGCTGGTTATTTATATATTAGTATTATAAATTCTATAAATGTGTTAACATTTCTAAGCTTCTGAGTTTTATGAGGGTAACATTTAAAGGATTTAGCTGGCACATCAAGAATGAAAGTTTTAACCTGTTGATTATTTTCCTAATTTTAAACTTTAAAAAAGATACCAACATATTAGGTATGTAAAGCTTTTGAAGTACTTATTGTTAGACATATTTAAATAACATTAATATATATCCATATACATATTAATGAGCCAGTATATTTTAGGTAAATAATAACGAAAATAAAAATAAAATAATAGATTGAGGCATGTTACGGTTAAATATACACCTATATATAACAGGGTGTAAAGGCATTAATTATTCTTAGTTCAGAGTGTACATAATCAAGAAATTTAAAAGTTAACTAAAAATTATGTATAGGAAGATATGGGGAGGTTAATAGATATATATTAGGTATTAGTGGTGCAGTATACTTTAGGTAAATGATAACGGTTCTAATTTTATAAAATAGAGTTCAACGTGTTACATTTAAATACATATATATATATAAGAAAAACAATAATAAGTGCATAGATAATTCAGAGTTCAAAATCATGTCAAAATACGCACACATGTATTGCACATTGATGGGTGCATACATACATCATTTCACCTCTTTTATTACTGATGTTATTGAAGTTCTTTTGAGAGAATCGTTTTTGCAAATGACTGAAAATATCGAATAATGTACGCTATTTTTACCAGTACCACAGAAATTCTGTTCCATCCACACACACACAGATACACACATACACACACACACGCATGCACACGCGAACACTAACATACACACACACACTTATCCATATATATATATATGATGCCTGCAAAATTTGCTAAGAGTATTGCAATCGCTTGTCAGATTATAGAGTATGGTGCACTTTTAACCAATCGACCAAGTTCACGAAAAGGAGAACTGGTTAATATCATCGGATGCTTCTGAAACTGCAGGTTTTTTATTCAGAGTTTCCCTCACCTAAAGAGGTGGAAAAAAACTATTTGGATGGCCGTTGACTCTGCTGAGTTCCTTCGGTCTTTGCCGGGTCTTGTATTTCATCCCGCAGGCTGTCCAAATATCACCCTCCTCACTAAGATAGCTTTGTGGAGTTTAGTCGGCGCCGACCCGACCATGAGACAGGTCGTATTGGGTTACATGTTACCAGTAGCACCAGAGAGCGACCTGACATAATATACGGATATTAATACGCACCTAAATAAATATCTATACACACACACACACACACACACACACACACACACACACACACACACACACACACACACACACACACACACACACACATATATATATATATATATATATATATATATATATGTATGTGTGTGTGTGTATGTGTATAGGTAATTGGGAATTTATGAGTGGATACGTAAGTTCTTGATTTCTGTATGACTCAATATTAATATAAATATATATATTATTATGAAAGTGTTTATATTTTATATCATGTCTATAAAAAATTAAGGATTTGTCACATGATCCACACCGTTGACACACGTTGAAACCCGCCGAAGATTTCGGAGTGGACATCTATTCTGTAATTGATTTACGTAAGTTCATATATAATAGACAGTGGCTCATCAGAATCCATGTTGGTCAAGGTAACTATCCATTTATCAATTTTATTTTGTTCCTCCCATGTTTGATCCAGCTAAAATCTAAAGGGAATCACTCTGGCACATTGAATACGTTTTTGTTTCACTGAGTGAGTGGATGTTACCTTAATCGTCTTGATTCATCACTTGATAAGATAACATCGTTTAACTGCATATTATCTATAGATTTGATCAGACACTCCTTACAGATTAATGTAAGTTATTATAAATCTTCTTCTTCTTCTTCTTCTTCTTCTTCTTCTTCTTCTTCTTCTTCTTCTTCTTCTTCTTCTTCTTCTTCTTCTTCTTCTTCTTCTTCTTCTTCTTCTTCTTCTTCTTCTTCTTCTTCTTCTTCTTCTTCTTCTTCTTCTTCTTACTGAGAGGGTCGTGGGCTAGACTTTTCAAACACTCTTTCCAAATGGTCCTGTCAGAAGCAACCGTCTCCAACTGGATCGCCAAGCCAGACCATCCAAGCTCATGGATGCTATCCAATCATCTCGTTCAGAGTCACCCCTGAATCCCTTGCCGGTTGGTTTTGCCCGTACAATCTGTCCTGCGATTATTTCCTGAGGCATTCTAACCATTTGGGAACTTTTACTCCTATCTCCCTACTTCGGATTACTTAATGTTGAAGCTGGCACCATACTGCACCAGCTCCTGTAATACTTGCTCTTAATTCTGTCTCTTGCCTCAAACACTCGTGAATACGGCCCCAAGATACCTGAAATTCTCCACCCACTTCAGTGCAAGGCACTCCAATCACATGTAGAGTACACTGTGCATTCTTCCTTGCGAGGACGCGTGTATCACTTTTCACATCACATATTTTCATTCCAGTTATGAAGAACTCGGCATCAAACCTATTAGGTATATTATTTTTATCAGGTTCTGAAATCCCTATATATCTCCACGCCTCTTCCGTTGCTGTCAGAAAGAATGAAAGGTATTTAAATACGCTTCGACTTTCGGGATTGCTGAATGTTTGTTTCTTTACATCAATGACGGCTTGCGCTATTACAAGCAGGATCAAGCTGAAAACCGAATAGTTGCGGTGTACAATTCTTATCTACACACCCTTGCGCTTAAACATATAGTTAGTTTCCAAAATTTCAAAATATAATTTGGATATAAAACACGCGTGTAAGCGGTTTCTAAAATGGAAAAAGTTCGGATTCATTATTCACACGATTTTTCAATTTTAGAACATGCATGTGACAGAATATTCATTTAATAACAAAAATAAGCGCATATAAATACCAAATTGGATAGTGATATAACCGCATTATGTCGATGTGTGTCGACAATAAAATATCTGTGACAGTGAGTGACTATAGCTGATCGTACAATCATCAATGACTGAATCAGTTCCCATATTTATCATATTGCCTCAACATACCTCAATATTCTTTGATGGATGGGAGTTTATGTATTTGCAGTACTTGTTTTAAATTGAAACCTTGGAGTTGCGAGATAATTGGTTGATATTTTATTCTGATATCATAAAATATTACCAACATAAAGCCTCTTCTAATAAATAACTTATTGATCTATAATGTCATGAAACAGCCAATCCTTTTTTTTATTGTTAAGCGACTCATTTACTCTGATTGAAATTAGTACTTAGGCTACTCCATTATTTGTATGTACCCTATTCATCTGTTTTACTTTAATGCATATCAAACGAAAATTACTTATGAGTCATGCATTTTACGGGAATTTATCAAGAGGAAACAAACAGTTGCTATTCTATGCCACCAACTGAATATATGTCTTACAACGCATGCACATAGAAATACTCACACACACACTTATGTGTATGTGTGCGTGTGCAGCGTTTTGTGTATAGTTATATGAGGATAGACATGTCCTCACAATATATTTCTAAAGTTAAAATATGTTTATGTATAAATATATTGAAAGACGCACATAAACATATATACATATATATATATATACTTGCGTACATATGTGTGTGTGTCTTTATGCGTGTGTTTTTTTTATGTGTGTGTGTGTGTGTGTGTGTGTGTGAGTGTGTGTGTGTGTGTGTGTGTGTGTGTATGTGTGTGTGTGTGTGTGTGTGTGTGTGTGTATACAGAGAGAAAGAGAGAGAGAGAGAGAGAGAGAGAGAGAGTGAGAGAGAGAGAAAGAGCGAGAGAGAGAGAGAGAGAGAGAACGAAAGGAAGCGAAGAAGAAAAGACGAGTTTTGCATGAGCTAGTTTTTATAGTCAACCTATGAATAGGAAACATCACACATGGCACAATATATAGAAATGCAAATACAATATAATTTCAATTAGGTAGTTTACCGCAGCTGAAACACGAATTCACACATGTGATCCACGTACGCATACAATTTAATTTCTCTATTAGGTTTCTTCTATATTTTTAATACAATCCCGCTGGTAATTTCCTAGAGGGTATTACTATTTGCAGCAGAAAATATTTCACATTTTGTTTTCTTTCCGTTTCTGTGGAATTTTTAGAAGATTTAATAAAATGACATCAAATGACAAATCTTAGTTTGACCACTGAACCAGACATATGCATTGACCTGTATATATTGAAATATTTGTGTCCAGTTTAGCATGTTATACATGCTTCCCAAGTTTCAATAGAATATATCTTTAAGTATTTATTTTACTTCATTTTATACCATTAGTCATATTAGATTATTTTTATGTTTTATGTGTTTCATTTCATGTAATTTATGAGGAAAATGTAATAAACAGGCTTTAGAAGCGACAGTTGTGACATACATTTTCCCTGTTATTCTAGCATATACCAATGTTTTGTTAGCCTCACCATGCGTGTAGAATATGTTAAGTAGACACTGCATTCTGTCTATGTTGATATTTGTCAAAAATATTTGAATGTAATTCTGTAGAGTCATTCGAAATAAGTGCTTTCCGAAATTTATACTCCTTAGCATTTTAAATCTTTCGGTTTCGAGACTCGTAAAAATAACATGATGCATAAATACAATACTGTTTAATAAAGTGTGAAGTTTTGCAATTGAAATCATTTTTGTTATCGTTGGGGAGGTGCAGATGTATTTCTATGCATTTCGTTACAAGTTTACTATCGAACAAATATATATTACACACCTATAATATACTCACAATTAAACGTAAAAAACACGCATACACATAAACACATATTCACTTTCTCAAGCATATGCATATATGTATTAGAATTCCTTCTTAAAATGATTAATACGGGTAACTTTGATACCGTTAATATTCCTTTTGTCGTCGAATTCAATGACATCTGAGAAGGGAGTAAATGTGAGATGATTCATAATCTTGGTATGGAAATTTGAGCATGACATTTATGTCTTACTAAATCTGGAAATGGATCTACTGTTATGCATTCGAGTGCAAAAAACAAATTAGACGGATGATTCCGGACAGTGGTGGCACGGAATTAGATATTTTATATTTCACTTAATATTTGTAATGTTGGTATTTGCTATGGGTTAAAATAAATTGTCTCTCCATTGAAGGTTTACGGATAGATTAGGCAAATTATGTAAATTGTCCTTGAGCAAAATATTTGATTAGTGTTCGGGTTTGTGGAAAAGTGTGAGGTTAATAAAACAATGTTCATACATACAGCGATTGTATTTTTTTTGGTTGAATTGTATGCCTCATATATGAACTCATTAAATGATTGTTCCAATGTTTCTGTTGATAAAACAATTGTAGGTTCGACAAAGGAATACTAATTGCCCTAGATTAGAGGTGAATAACATTTCGGATCATTCCAGTAAGATTGGGTGGAGCTTCTGCTTACGGCGTGCATGGGAAAGTATGGGTAAAATTCAAAAATATGCCTCTACACCAGTATAATGTTATCTAGCGAGAAACTACTATCCCAAAGACATTAAGCGGATTCTGGCAGTAGGCTGGGAATTTTAAGTTGTAATTCGTATCCAAGTCATAGTGTAAAGTTTTGGTAATGTCTATAATATAAAGATATAAAAGCATGTATACATAATATATAAATGTAGCCGTACTTAGAAGATCAAGAGTCAGAGAGTAAATATTGTAATATGATTAATGCTTCCTCTATATAATTGAATGTTTTTGTCATGATTGATGACTCATAATATAGTAATAAGATGACGGATTTGTAAATAATTGTCTGTTCAACTGCGTTTTACCTATTCATTTAATAATTTTGAAGAAAGAAGAATGAGTGCAAGTAGCAGCTGGGGTTCAGTTCTGAGGCCGCATGTCGTCCGGTTCCCTGATGCGTCTCTTAAAATCAATCACCCAGCGTTCATGAAAATGCATGTGTATTGTGCCATAACTTGTTGAATAATAGATTTATATATGGCATTGGTATTAGGACGAATGCCATCGCTGGATATTTGTCATTTCACTCTAGACATGTACGATGTTTAAGATGTGTAAAAGCCTAAAATTAAAGGATTTAATTAAAACGATTTTATTACATATTGCATTATTATATTTTGCATTATAAACTGGATTGCATTTATCCATAACAAAAGCACTTATGGGAGTTTCAGTTGTAGAAAAAATTCATGATAGAATCTTTTTTACAATAAATATCTTCCCAAATCCAAATCTACAAAGAACTATTCAGACGAAAGATGCAATACATTTCAACAAAAGAAACACTGTACTGATAGAAATTTTCTTCAGAGCTCCAGTTTCTATGTTCTATATAACAAATGTCAGGTGTTTCTATTAACATTTTTATTTTTATTTCCGTGCGCTGCTCAACTGTCTACTAAATACTTATATATGTTTATAATTGATTTGATATCTATTCATTTTCACACATGTGAATACATATATTACTTTATTTTTGCTTCGCCGTTTCAAAATTTCATGAACGTTTTCTATTGTATTTAGGCATGTATGTTTGTACACAATGTTTCCATATATGGTCTATCGATGAACAGGCATTTACAAGCACATTTTCTCTCCAAATCCCTTTCACCAAGTACCTTGCTTTTCCCTTTCTACTGAAACCATTATTGTACATACAAAATACGAACAACTATGAGATTACCTGTGAGTGTTTTCGAATGTTAGTTGCGTAAGATGACAGTCGGCGGGTCAATTATAAAACATAGTTACTATTTTCCAATGACCCAACCATTTGATATGATACGAGATCCCTCCATGCAAGGAAAGTTTTCGTAATCTCTAAGGGACCGCCTACAATTCGAGAGGCATTCAGATTAACAGGACCTGAAATAAATGATTACCTATTTTCCATCATAACATTTGATACTGCAATAAACAGACACGCACTCCTATGTAAATATATGTAAACATATATATCTGGTATTATAGATAATTTCTCAACACAGTTGTCTACTTGTGCGTATGTGTATTTATATGTGCATAATTGTTATAGCTTATTGTTTTTAATCGTTTGTGGGTGCAGTGTATATTTGCCTGAGACATATTTCTTCTTTTACAATGGGTGTAAAATACCTGGAGAAGTATTATTACATGCAGAGAGGAGATATTATGTTATGGGCGGGAATCTTCTAAATATTTCACTTTTTTTATTATTTATTTATCAGATGATTTCAAACACAAACTCTTCAATTAAGCACAGTGAACAGCTTTTAGGCTCAGGATGTTCCATTTAAACGGAAATACATTTATCCTTCAGCTTTCATACTAGGTTTGTCAATGCTATGTGCATCTGCATGTTCTGGTGCTTGAAAAACATGATACGTGAGTAGTACAGTTGTTTAAACCGGTTCTGTATCATACCCACATACAACACACTGTTCGTTTTATGGCTGGTTGTAACTAGTGAAAAAGATGGCTTCATAAGCGATCGACCTGTGATTGCATCTTTGTTGTAGATCAATCATCTTTTATCCTGCATGAAATCTCGGGTTTACGTCAGGTTCTTAATTGAATTGTTGAAGTATAGTTGACGAAATCCCATCAGAGATAAATCGATTCTCATTTATAGAAATTAATGTTTTATCTAAATTAATCGACTTTGGATAACATTCCAGTATGCTTTGTTTCAGTATCAATATATATGTTCATACATCCTTGTGGAATGGAATATTTCTGTGTAGATGATGTAGATTATTGTCTATTACAATTCATCATGAGGCGGAAGGCAAGGAAACTCTACAAGACAATAGATTTGTCACAAGCATGCAGAAATGTTTGCGACAACGTACACTGAATATATGAACATATCATTTCTGATGTGAATATAAGATATTCGTTATACCCACAATTTTCATAAGACATGATATCTACTTCACATACCTCACTAATTCAAATGGTAATCTGAATATCTGCACAGAACTAAAATTCTTTAAAACATGATATTCCTCTTTGGGGCATACATAGCAAAGTAAAGCATTCTGTTAAAATATTTGGTTGCATCTGCGTTAGTTCTTGTACCAATATAATTGTTTCTACTTAAGGCACAAGGCCAGCAAATTACCCAGTGCATTACTGGTACTTTATTTTATCGACCGCGTAAGGATGAAAGGCAAAGTCAACCTCGGCGGGATTTGAACTCAGATCGTAAAGGGAAGTAACTATGCTGTATCGTAAAGGGACGTAACTTGTACCAATATAATAGGTAATAATTATGTTAACACCTGCAATCATCAGGAACACGCTGTCTCTGCGGGGCATTATTATGCTTGTATTGGCAATTTGTGGATATAACAGTTTCCATAATTGACAATAAAATTATAAAAAATATATCACAAAAGTCTTTATCATCGTTGATGCAAATATAAACATGATACACATGAATAATTTCTTTCTACATCTGCATAGATAGATACATAAATACATACAGAGATAATATAAACACACAAACATACACACACACACACGTACAAGCATACACATACACGCACACATACACACATACACACACACACACACACATATATATATATAAATGTGTAAATAAATAAATATATATATATATATAAAATGAATTCAACTGAGTTGTCGGCTAGTGCAATATTGTATGTATGTATGTCAAGGGGCAAATGAGCTCTTGAGAGTCAATGGCCATCCAAAAGCACCGGGAGAGATGACCCCTTAACCTTTGTCAAGGCAGAATTCTAGAAGGAAAACTCTGATATAACACCTGCAACCCTGATGGTATCCGATGATGTTGACTTGTTCTTCTTTTTGGTAAATATCCTCTTGGTTAAGAGAGTGGGACTGGCTTTGTGCAGTGCCTTTGCTCACTATAAAAGCTTCACGGCATAGGCATTGCTTTATATCTGGAGATCTCTCTGCACATGTCGTCACATGGTGCCATGGGACCAGCACTATGTGTCAATAATTGTCACAAGTGTAGTGTTCCATAGTTTTCAAGTCGCTGGCTGGACTAAAAAGTCACGCTCGTTCAGCGCATCAGTAAGGGTTCTCCTACATGGATATAAAGTAGTCGCCGTGCTCGAAAACAAGTTGGCAGCCACCATATATATATATTTATATATATATATATATATATATATATATATATCATAAATCATGTCCTTAGAATTATTAGATTATGTATATGTAAACCTTTATATATATATATATATATATATATATATATATATATATATAGTTTTGCGAGGCTTTTTATATAAAATCGTGTGTCGAAACAAATAATGTTATACTTGGGGAGGGTCATTAGTTCTGGCAATATTATTACACAAATATGACATTCCCCTTATATATATATATATATATATATGTATATATATATTAGAAATTGAGGTTTTTTTACAAAATGAAAAATAACCGAGGTGTCCTACACGAGTGAAAGTATAAAGAAACAAAGATGAAATAGAAAATGCAACTGGAGTCTTATTTTAAAAATATATATATATATTTATTTGGTTCCTTTACCGGTTTCTCAGTTCTTCTGCTTTTCAAAAGTAGAGTTGAATAAAGGAACCAAATAAATATATATATTTTTTTTAAATTAAAACTCCAGTTGCATTTTCGATTTCATCTTTTTTTCTTTATATATATATATATATATATATATATATATGTGTGTGTGTGTGTGTGTGTGTGTGTGTATGTGTCTGTGTGTGCGTGCGTGTGTGGATGTGTATGTGTGCGTGTGTTGATGTGTCTGTGTGTGTGTGAGTTTATAATATTGATAATAATACTATTATTATTATAAGTTGAGCAATGAAACTATACCGGAAGGTTGTAAGCTCCAAACGATCTGGTTCACGCCGAGCTATAATATACCTTTTTAAAAAACACACAAAAGAATATAAAGCATTTTTCAACTCACATATGATTCAGCCGACAAAGATTTGTCCCGGTGTCATATAGTTACACATTTTAAATTCGATAATTAATTACTTTTTTTGATTTACTAAACATTTTTTTTTTCGAAAATTTACTTATGGTTTTGCGTTACTCTTTGGAGGGTCATGCAAACAGACAGGTTTGCAAGAGGCAGAATCATAAGAGACACAAGCACACAGGGATGTGACCTTTGCTGGTGTGTCCGGACATGATCACATACGCGTGCATACGTCAGAAATGTAGGATGTTGATAGTTATATACGTGCAAAGTTAGATGTGCATTTGGTGGTATATACCGATCTTGTAAATATAGGCGTATGGTATCGTGGTTACTGTTGTTAGTGTGTAAGTGTGCCTATGTCCATGATTGCGTGCAAAGATAAAGGGTAGTTATATAAATAGACCCACAAAAAGAACACTGGAGGCCATTGACGTTGTTGCTAGAGGTCCAAGTGAAGGTTTGGCGAATGCAATAATAATGGTTCATACCTAGAATGTGGTAAGACCTCTAATATAGTGACAGGTTTTACAACAGATGCTGGAATAGGGATGGGAGCCAGGTGAAATACTAAGGAAGGGGGACGAGTAACTGTGCACAAGTTTTTCACGGTGAGTAGAAGTGAGAATTGATGGGTTCATTAAAAGAGGTTTCAGAAGCAATGAATGATGCAGTGACTTAGTTGTAATGTTGACGGATGGGAGGTGTGGTGGGAAATAATGCGTGTGTTGGGATGGCAGTTGAAGGTAACAGGCCTGTGGTGCGCTCAATATCACGGAGGTGGGAAAGGGCAGCTTGAATCACGGTGGGAGGATATACACCCCGGATGAAGCGAGAAGCCATGCGTGGAGACACGAAATCATGGTCCTGAGTGCAAAGCCGAAGAAGACGGAGGAATTGGGAGTAGGATATACATATATATATATATATATATATATATATATATATATATATATATATATATATATATATATATATTTATATATATATATATATATATATATATATATATATATATATATATATAAATATATATATATATATATATATATGAAGTGCACCATCAGCTGGCGTGTATGATAAATTATATCTGTATACTTTGAGTGTGGGTAACCGAGAGTACGCCAATAATTATGTAAATATACACTTACTTAATATGCACACTTGAAGGTATGCGCAATTCTTAAGATATTTGTAAATTAACTACCATTATTTCAGAATAATACTAACAGCGAATGCATTTATTATCCCATCAAATACATGTTTCTTTGTCTTTGTTTGTATGTGATTCACGCCTTCTGATGTAACTCTGTGGTATATATCCAAAATATGAATTTATCCCTGTATACGAACATAGATTATAATATAACTTTATTCACATTTCTAGATTAAAGTTTGCGGGTGTAAATATAATGAAAAACGAGTAAATGCTCTTCAAATTGATACACTCATTTTGTCAAAGTTGCCAAGAACACCATAAATTATCCAGAAATCCAGGAAGAATTTTAAACAATTTCAATGATTTATGTTTGCCAACTGGCAATTTATTTTCGTTCATGTTAACAGAAGAATTGAATATAAATCGTTGAGATATCTAACAAGACATTTTTTGCCAGTTTAGATACAAACATTTCATTTGGATCTTATGTAGCAAATCTAATTAAGAATTTACAGAAGCAAATTTAGATTATTGCAAAATTACACCATTGCAACGTGCATGTATTTGAAACTAATTTAAAACAAACCCACATTTGTTCCTTTACATATATTTGTTCAATCCTAATGGATGCTATTCAATTAAACTATATTTACTTGATGCATTCTACTCATCAATACTCACCACGTAAACTCAAACACAACTATTCACCTGGCACTGCCTTATATATATATATATATATATATATATATATATATATATATATATATATATATATATATATATATATATATACATATATATACATATATATATATATATATATATATATATATATATATATATATATATATATATATATATATATATATATATATATATAAATATATATATATATATATGTTTTATTTCCACTTTACACTGTTTATCCTTGAAGATTTTGGTTTGATACTTTTTTGTTTTTATATATACCTTTTTCATATCTCTGGTATCTCAATCATTTCATGTTTATTTTTATTTTTATTTCAGTTCAATATTTTACCGCTGGCTATTTGTTCTATTGTATTTCACTTTATAATGTTTGGCATTACCTCCATCCCCTACCTGTTATTTATCACGCTTTCTTTTCTTATCTATCACAACTTACTTATTACCTTCTTTCCACCATCTTCATGAACCTTATCTACTATGTTCATTGATAGTTTGTCCAACACCTCATCTCACCCTGTTCTTATCATTAGCTCAATCCCACAGTTCTTTCCTCAATCATACTTTTTTCTTGCCTTTCTCCTTTTATCTCCATTTCCTCTACTATTTCCCTTATACTCTCCCTTGTCGAGTAGAAATGTTGAAATGGGTGTGAAAATTTATTTACCATTCCGTCCCAAGAATTGTTAAATTCCTCCAGTAAACCACCTAAGACTATTAATGTCCATACCGCATCTATAATTATAAAACGCAATGAAACATATATATATATATGATGAAATGTTACGATAATTTCTAGCCAACATTTTAAAGCATGAATTCTCTGAGTATATAAAAATCCCAGTATATAAAAATTGTCAATTCAGACATGATCTTTGCACGGACACACACCCAATATATCCTGTCTCTACATTTGTGTCAGCAATTCGGTTGAAACTCTGGAAACGAACGTTTGTTTTATCCATGAAATTCATGAGCTTGCTAAACACGATAAGATCTTATATACACAAACTTTCATATCATCTTGCAGGAAAGTTGCATAAATAATGAGAATTAGCTGTCCCTTTACTTTTACATTAGGCATTATGTGTTTCTGAGAAATGTGGGCTTCTGATTGTCATTAGAAAATTACATAGAGTTTGTCTTCTGTGTTTCTTGATATGCGGTATTTAATAATATTTTCATGGGGATATTCCTATTTCAGTCAGTTGGATATATTTCAAATGAAAGGTGACATATAATTGCACATGGTGAAATTATATATTAATAAAATGAGCAAAAATCCCCTTGAAAAAATAAGAACAGAACAACGAATATATTAAAGCCAAGCTAAGAGTGCAAACTATATTGACAAATCAATAAATATTAACTATGACTGAAAGTGAGAGAAGTGGAAAGGGAGTCTCGGACATATCAGTGGCGTATTTTAAGAACATGTATAGAAGAAATCACTTAGCGAATTAGTAAAATAGAAATGTTTAATTCAGCTTTCTAGGACATAAAGTGACAAATTGAAACTACAACACTTGAATATTTTTTGCTAGAATAGTATTAGTAAACATAAACTTCCGTTTGAATTATTCTTATATTTTTGTCGAATCTGCGGATATGCAGGCTGCTTATATAGTTGGAGTTTGTCCTGGTGACGAGTGATTTGGTTAGAGAATTTTCATTCCAATTCTGCTTTTAATATATGTATTCCGTTGCATTAAAACCACTCTCATATACATCCAGATCCAACTTTTAGGATGAAAAAAAGTAAAACATATAGGAGAAACATTAATATCAAAAAGCAATATATATAGAGAGAATGTAAAGTTGACACAAGACAAATGTCCAATCAAGATCTTACTACAAACCCGCATGTCCAATGATTCAAGTGAAAAAAATGAGGAACTTAAAGACAATAATATCGTTTAAAAATTACGCCCCCAATAAAATTGGCTCAATAATGAATTATGTCTTTGGCCATTTTGCATCTCTCTCTCTCTCTCTCTCTCTCTCTCTCTCTCTCTCTCTCTCTCTCTCTCTCTCTCTCTCTCTCTCTCTCTGTCTCTCTCTCTCTCTCTCTCTATCTCTCTCTCTCTCTCTCTCTCTCTCTCTCTCTCCTCTCTCTCTCTCTCTCTCTCTCTCTCTCCCTCTCTCTCTCTCTCTCGTGTTTTCGCGTATGCTTGTGTATGTACGTATTTGGATGCGTGTATGTATTTAATTTCAATTACCTCTGTATTTTATTTACTTTATTCTTAACTGTGAAGCCGAGAATCATTCGGCTTCCTAGTTAGAATTTTAGTCTACGACTTCAGTTATACTATTTGCGTGATTTTGTCTTTGCGTGCAATTGTTCTCCCCGGTCCACATATGACGTATTATCTTCGTTTTTTTTCCGTTCATTGCCAGATAATCTCTCTATGAGTCACCTATACCATAAACGTGGTTTTGTTTTTGCGTGTAATTGTTTTTCACCGCTCCAAATAGTGACGTATTATATTCGTTTTTTCCCCTTTCTTTGCCAGGGAACGTTTCTACGAACCAAAGTATCGTCTTCCTGTCTTGCTCCGGTTGCAATGTTTTTTGAGATATTCACTTCTGTGTTCACAGATTGATTTTGTTAGTTTCAGAAATCCCGTGAAGGGTGAAAGCAGCGATTCTTTGCTTAAACTTTAATCTGTTATTTTAATAAATAAATATATATATATATATATATAGAAGGATTTAAATGGATACAGTTCAGTAAAACGAATTTATTGACACGTGTTTCAATAACAGTTATATAACCTGAAAACAGCTGCTATCTACAAAGTATTAATTATGCATAATTAATACTTTGTAGATATCAGGTGTTTTCAGGTTATATAACTGTTATTGAAACACGTGTCAATAAATTCCTTTTACTGAACTGTATCCATTTAAATCCTTCTATTTTCTCCGGATTACTTTTTAAACTACAACTGGAACCGTCGAGCAAACCCTACGTGAGCTGTCCATCTACTGTGTGCAATATTCATATTACAACACTACGGAAAATACTATATATATACATATATATATATATATATATATATATAAGTGAGTTAATTACTATCTATCATTTTCTTATTTTACGTCTTTTATATAATTGCTCGGCATCTCTTTGTATTGAACCTCAAAGTTACTAATACAAAACCTATATATTTGCAAGCATAAGTATACATCTGTATAAATGTTGGTATATATACTAATTCTTTATAATTATCTCCAAATTATTTTGTTGAGCAAAAATTTGCCTAAATTACTACTATGGCTAATAGTATTAAACTTGGCTACTGTCTTTTTAACACCCCACTCCTCACTGAATAACCTCGATGTCACGTGATTGATTTTTTTTAATTTGCCACTGACCAGGAAGGCAGTGAAGTTTTCAATGGCTTGGGATTTAGTCCCCGCTAGCTTTTTTCCATCCACTGAATTATTTTTGTATTTGATCCCTGTGTCCGCGAATCGCCAGGAATCTTAGACAAGAATGACTCTCTGATGAAGAAAGATCTAATTAGTTGGAGTGAAATTTAAGTGAGTTAATTACTATAATTTTTTTTATTTTACGTCTTTTTTATATATATATAGTTAGGAAAGCAGAACATTTCTTATTGTAATCCACTTTGTGGTCAGTTTTTTGGAGGGTTTTAGGGGTAACACCACAAGTTTGCAAGAATCTGGTTAGTAAATCCCGTTCAATCTTGTAGTATAAACAATAAAAGAGAAAACACAGGTAAGCATTAAAAAAAGAATTTTATCCAGGTATTTACGACCGTTTCATTGGTAAGCGCAACCTTATATCGCTATACTGCAAATAGCAGCCAATCGATAATAACTGTTATTCACCTCCAAACTTTCAAAATAATGAATAAGTTACTTGTAAAAGGTTCTTAATATATAAAAAAGCATTTTTGAAAAATCGTATTTACTAATATAGAGAGAGAGGAAGCGGGAGAAGAGTTAGGAAGTAGAGGGACAAACGGTGATGGTGGGAGGGGTAAAGCTGGAAGTATTCCTCGATCAGTTTTGATTCGTAAAGTTGATGTCGTCAATTCACAGTGTAGGGATTTAAAGAGAATTAAATTGTTTATAGTGGGGGGAGAGGGGGGGAGATAGAGATATCAATATATGTATATAAATAAGGAAGAAGAGAAAAAAGAAGAAAAGAAAAGCGAAGAAAAAAGAGAGAGAAGAAAAGAAGAAAACGAAAAAAGAAGAAAAGGAATGAAGGAGGAGAGAGGGACATAAGTATTGGTTACTTTGGGTAATTAAAGGGGTTAGATTCAATAAGAGGGTAGAAAGTCAAAGTATATGGAGTTTGTCAGGTGGTAATAGGAGGGTAAGGGTTCGATTTGCACTTGTAGTGCGAACATTTTTCTTTAAGTCTATGGTTGCAATAAATTGATCTTTCCATTTTATTGTTGAATAACTTATTCTTCGAACTCAAAATGTGGAAGAGTTCAAGGTCACAAACCGACAGCTTCTCATACCACTCCGATATGCAGGCGCGTTCGATAATTTCTTTCACTTCAGGGTGTACTGATGGTTACTTTCCCTCGGTTGCCAGGTCTTGTTCGCAAGGGTAGTTACATAACGATGCTGGGAATGTTTCATTGCGTAACGATGTGTATACCAACGATCTTTAAATGTATTCCCAGTCGCTCCGATGTAATACCACTTCTGGTTGTGTGATTCTACCGTGCATGTGTAAACCAGGTTAGACTGCGTACATTCATAATGCAATGGACTTTAACTTCCTACACTGTAAATTGACGACATCAAGTGTAACAGTCAAAATTGATCGAGGAATCTTTCTATCTTTACCCCTCCATTCATCACCCTTTGTCCCTCTACTTCCTAACTCTTCTTCCCTTTCCTCCCTATCTATACTAGTGAATACGATTCCCCAAAAATGTTTTTTTATATATTAAGAACCTTTTACAAGTAACGTATTAATTATTTTGAAAATATGGAGGTGAATAACAGTTATTATCGATTCGCTGCTATTTGCAGTATAGCGATATAAGGTTGCGCTTACCAATAAAACGGTCGTAAATACCTGGATAAAATCCTTTTTTAATGCTTACATGTGTTTTCTCTTTTATTGTTATATATATATATATATATATATATATATATATATATGCACACGTGTGTGTGTGTGTGGGGGGGGGGGGGTTGCGTGAACCTGTATTTTTATCTGTAATATAGTTATATATATATATGTTTCTGTGCTTAGGCGGGATAGCAATTTTAATCGATACCATTTCATAACGGTGAAGATTATATTCTAATTATTCGAATTGGAAAAAAACATCATTACGTATTTGTTTTGATGCTTAATTACACATTGTTTAATATAATTAAAAACTTGGTGGTTAATTAATGCACGCGCATTAATACCCAAACTTCAGAAACCAATGAAAGCAATCGTCCATAATTGCTTTAAAATAATGAGAGTTTACAATCTCATAACCAAATTTAATTATGAGCAATTTGAACGAATCTAATGTTGATATTTTGGCTATGTTGCGGCAGAGCTTAGTATGATTTATAAGAGACAGTTTTATTAAATTTCATCAGTTACAAATATTATTTCTTTAGTGAAATGAAGGGATACATTTATCCTTTTGAGGGGTTGGTTAGATATGTAATACATGTATAATATGTTGGACGCCAATTCACTGTTAAAATTATGTTTATCTCCATGCAGCTAAATTTTACAATAATCTCATCGTCACAAACACACACTCCCCCTTCCACTCTTTCTCTTTCTCTTCCTCTCTCTCTTTCTCTCTCTCTCTCTCTCTCTCCACACACACATATATATATATAATAAAATAACAGGAGGCTGGACTGGTGTAAATCCTTGAAAGGTTTATTATGATCATTTCAATGACCGGGTTCGGTATGAATCCGGTGATATCATCAGGTAATCGAAATATAACAAAGGAATATAACAGATACAATCCATGGGGCTGAACATCATAGACAAGAGGACGACCGACCATCTAGCATTTTCTATCTCAGTCGGTCGCCTTCAAGTGTTGGCTATTCAGTCTACTTATGACCATCTGGTGAGGGGGCGAAAGCTTATAATGTACTACTACCTCCCCTTCGAAGAGAAAAAAGAAGAAAGAAAGAAAGAAAGAAAGAAAGAAAGAAAGAAAGAAGAAAAGTCAGCATTAAAGTCATGCTACAATCACGCTAGAAATTGCCGGGAAAAATGTTTTTCCAAAGAACCTATATCTTAACAGAGGCATATATAGTGGGCGTCTGTATGGTATAATGTGTGAACAGAAATTTGGAACGTCAAACTTATGTTTAGAGTGAAATTTAAAACATTTAAAACGTTTATGCTTTGGGTTGCGGGATTTAGTTAAAGAATTTACAGAGAGAGACTTTTATGAAAAAGTTTAAGTGTATTATAGAGATTCTCGATAAGTTTTCAGGGTGGGATATAAAGTAAAGATTAAGCCCTTGTTTAGCAATCAATAACACGCGATGACTGCAGATCCCGGCTAGCCCTTCCTAACCACGTATCATCCTTTAATAATTAACTCCGTACTCGCACCATCAACTACACAAACGAAGACGGGTGAGCTGCATTACGTTGAGTACTCTCCATAATATTACATCGAGATTGACGATACGGAATGACCAATTCTATCCAGTGGTGAACCAACAAACCTAAATAAATATATATGTATATATATATATATATATGTATATATATATATATATAAATATATATATAAATATATATATATATCATCATCACCGTCATCACCGTTTTACGTCCGTTCTTCCACGCTAGCATGGGTTAGACGGGTTGTCCTGTTGTGGGCAGTGTCTGGTCGGCTGACCATGCCTTGCTCATACAGGAACTGATCTGGCTTGATTTCTACAGCTGGATGCCCTTCCTAACACCAACCTCATTTACAGTGAGTGCTGGGTGCTTTTTCGTGGCGCCTACACGTCCACTTTACAGTGTGGGCTGGGTGCTTTTTTGCCGTGGCACCTCCACGGCCACCTTGCGGTGGAGGGGGGGGGGGCATATTGTTTATATGCTTCAGCATGTACCCATGGGAGGTCGGGTACCCTGTATTACTGCGTGACGCCAGAAGTCACGGTCGTGTGTCATTGACTTTGAGAGGTGTAGTTGGGTAAGGTCGGCTTTTATCACCTCATCCCAAGTCATCTTGGGTCTCCCCACTCCGCGGTTTCCATCAACTTCTAGTGCTCTGCACCTTTTTATGCAGCTGTCATCCTTCATACGCATCACATGTCCATACCAGCGTAACCGCCTCTCCTGCACGCAGCATTTGATTCCTCTTATGCTCAGTCTCTCTCTCAATTCCTTTATGCTTTGTCGTTCACGTATATTACTGTTACACATCCATCGGAGCATGTAGGCTCGTTTCTCTCTAATCTACGTAAGTCTTCCACCTTCAGCGCCCAGGTCTCACTACCATGCAACATCGCTGTTCGGATACACTCATCATACAGTCTGCCTTTCATTCTGAGGGAGAAGCCTTTTGCAGCTAGCAGTGGTAGTAGTTCCCTAAACTTCTTCCATCCCGTTCTTACCCTAGTTATTGTACTTTCTGAGCACCCACCTCCGTTGCTAATTCGGTCACCTAGGTAGCAGAAGCTGTCTACTGTTTCTACAGGGCCCTCCCAGAGATTGGTGGTACTTGTTTCCTGTGGCTGTTTGCTTGCTGTTTCAGCACAGCTGCTGCATGTGAATCCTACATTCTTAATTAAGCTTCCTGAGATCCCGCTACATCTCTTGTGTACCCATTGTTTGCATTTGGGGCAGAGAATGGAGTTTCTACCTACACCTTTCCTACATACTGAGCAAGGCCATTTCCCTGAGGGGATCTGGGTTCTGTTTTCTCGTCTACTTACAAGGACCTTAGTCTTTGTCATGTTGACTTTGAGGCCCTTTCTCTCTAGTCCCTGCTTCCAGGTTTGGAATTTATTCTCTAGTTCTACCATAGATTCAGCTATGAGTGCGAGGTCATCAGCATACAGGAGTTCCCATGGGCATCCGGTCTTAAACTCCTCCGTTATTGCCTGCAGGACTATGATGAACAGGAGAGGGCTAAGAACAGAGCCCTGGTGGACCCCAACCTGTACGCTAAATTCCTCGCTATACTCATTGCCAATCCTAACTTTGCTGACTGCTCCCCTATACATGGCTTGTACCGCTTTCACAAGCCATTCATCTACTCCTAGTTTTCTAAGAGCCCACCAGATTACTGCACGTGGAACTCTGTCAAAGGCTTTCTCAAGGTCGACAAATGCCAAGTAGAGTGGCTTACTTTTAGCTAGGTACTTTTCCTGTAATTGCCTCACAAGGAAGAGGGCATCAGTGGTGCCTTTCCCTGGTACAAACCCAAATTGCATCTCGTCTATATTCACCCGGTCCCTAATCAGCTGTGCTATAACTCTTTCTGTTACTTTCATGACCTGGTCCATCAACTTTATACCTCTATAGTTTCCTCTATCTAGTGCATCGCCTTTACCTTTGTAGCAGTTGACAATGATGCTACTGCACCAATCTTTTGGTATGGCCCCCTCTAGTATTACCTGGTTAACGATACGTGTGGTTATAGTGTGACCTACAGACCCAGATGCCTTCAGCATCTCGGCAGCTATACCCGATGGACCGGTTGCCTTCCCTATCTTCATATCTCTGATTGCCTTACTTACTACGCTGCCGCTGACTTGTACTGCTGGTCCCTCTATAGGGTCTACGTGGGGTAGGGTTTCTTCTTCCCATGCATTCTCCTCATTTAGTAATCTATCATAATGACTCTTCCATGCATCTTTCTTCTCAGCACTTGTGAGGGCAAGCTCACCTTTATCATTCCGGATACACTTCTCTCCAATGACATCACAACTATCTCTGACACACTGCCTCGCAATCTTGAATACCTCCTGTTTCTGGTCCTCACGTTGTAAAACATGCTTGAATTTTCTATCCTCTGCTTCCCTCCTAGCTAAGTATACTTGTCGCCTAGCTTCCCTCTTGGTCTCTATGTAATGTACCCTGCTCCCCCCGTTCTTCCATTCTTTCCATGCCTGTCTCTTGGCCTTGACTGCTTCATCTACCTTATTGTTCCACCACCAAGTCACTCTCCTCCTGCTTGAGGTCTTACTCCAGCCACAAACCTCATCCGTCGCCTCTAGTAAGTTATTTTTTAGGAACTCCCAGTTCTCTTCTACGTTAAATGTCTCTATCTGTTCTTCTTTACTGTCGTAGGCGTTGAGTAAAATATCTTTAAATCTGTTACTGGTTGAGGGGACTTTCAGCTTCCAGATCTTTCTTCTCCAGGTTGGCCTCTGTTTCAGGTCTCGTCTAGTTCTGACCGTGAGATCGCTGACAACTAAGCTATGTTGGGATGTACATTCCTCACTAGGGAAGGCTTTTGTGTTTACGACCGTCCATCTGTCACGTCCTCTGATGAGGATAAAATCTAACTGACTAGAGTGCTCCCCTGATCTATAGGTGATCAGGTGGTTGTCGGGTTTTTTAAAGTTTGTGTTACATATCGACATGTCATTGGCGTCGCAGAATTCTAGAAGTCTGAATCCTTCCTCATTCCTTGTGCCAACTCCATGGCCTCCATGTACTCTATTGAAGCCGTCGCAGTGTTTACCTACGTGTCCGTTAAAATCTCCTGCAATGATTAGGAAGTCCTTGTCGTCTGTTAGAGCAGTAGTGTGTATTAGGGACTCGTAAAACCTATCCTTAAGTTCGTCTGGCAGCCCCGATTGGGGTGCGTAAGCTGATATTATTGTGGTAATTGTCTTATTCAGGACTAGTCTAAGTTTAATGATTCTTGCATTTACCCTGTACACTGAGATTACTTTATCTACCCACTTGTCAGCTAATAGTATACCTACACCACCCATCCCATCGTCATTTCCCACCCAGAAAAATTTGTAGCACTGGCTTTTTCCTACAAGGACTCTAGCAGACCCTCCTCTCCATCTAGTCTCTTGCACACAGCATACATCAACTTCCTTTCGCTCTAGCATTTCTACGATTTCTCCTGCTCTTCCTTTCATTGAGCCTACATTGATGGTACCAACTCGGAGTTTTGGGCATTTGTCGACACTCGTAGGGGAGGGTCTCTGGGTTGGCGCTTCACGTGGGTGCTTGGTAGCTCGCAGATTCATATTTCATCTATTGATTCAGAGTTGCTCGTGTATTCCCAGCTCATCCATCCATAACGGTGGGAAAATTGAGGGCTAGAAGAACAGTGGTGGTGGGGTAATGGCAGGGTGTGTTGGGATGCGCCAGAGGAGGAGAGAGTTAGTTAGGCAGGTAGTAGCAGCAGCAGTGGAAATGGCATGCTAGGTTTGATTGGTCGAATAGACTATGGTGGTGTGTGGGGGTGGGGGGGAGGGAAATTGTGAGGTAGGAACTGAGGGTCGCATGGTAAATATCCAAGTTAATACTACATCAGTAAAATTAACAATAATAACGTCATGAAAAAAACTACTAAGAGAAACCCTAGAAAATTTATCGCTAATACAGCAGGGAAAATTTAACGCTAATACAGCAGGGAACATCATAATATTAACGACAATATGTAGGCTAAAATACCTTCGTAGATTAGATGGATGGCTGGAATAATTGGAGTCAGCTCTAGTGATACATTTTAGCAGAGAAGAATGGGAAAGTATCTTATCTCTTCAATATTTTCAGATTGAATGAATTAGGTTAAAGAGAGGGTAGTAAGCCTTAAAGAAGTGCATAGAGAGGGGGGGGGGTATGAACTGAGGGTCGCATGGTAAATAACTGAGAGAGATACAATAGGATTAGAATACCGCATGGTAAATATCCAAGTTAATAAGTTAATACTACATCAGTAAAATTAACAATAATAACGTCATGAAAAAAACTACTAAGAGAAACCCTAGAAAATTTATCGCTAATACAGCAGGGAAAATTTAACGCTAATACAGCAGGGAACATCATAATATTAACGACAATATGTAGGCTAAAATACCTTCGTAGATTAGATGGATGGCTGGAATAATTGGAGTCAGCTCTAGTGATACATTTTAGCAGAGAAGAATGGGAAAGTATCTTATCTCTTCAATATTTTCAGATTGAATGAATTAGGTTAAAGACAGGGTAGTAAGCCTTAAAGAAGTGCATAGAGAGGGGGGGGGGGTAGGAACTGAGGGTCGCATGGTAAATAACTGAGAGAGATACAATAGGATTAGAATACCGCATGGTAAATATCCAAGTTAATAAGTTAATACTACATCAGTAAAATTAACAATAATAACGTCATGAAAAAAACTACTAAGAGAAACCCTAGAAAATTTATCGCTAATACAGCAGGGAAACTTTAACGCTAATACAGCAGGGAACATCATAATATTAACGACAATATGTAGGCTAAAATACCTTCGTAGATTAGATGGATGGCTGGAATAATTGGAGTCAGCTCTAGTGATACATTTTAGCAGAGAAGAATGGGAAAGTATCTTATCTCTTCAATATTTTCAGATTGAATGAATTAGGTTAAAGACAGGGTAGTAAGCCTTAAAGAAGTGCATAGAGAGGGGGGGGGGTAGGAACTGAGGGTCGCATGGTAAATAACTGAGAGAGATACAATAGGATTAGAATACCGCATGGTAAATATCCAAGTTAATAAGTTAATACTACATCAGTAAAATTAACAATAATAACGTCATGAAAAAAACTACTAAGAGAAACCCTAGAAAATTTATCGCTAATACAGCAGGGAAAATTTAACGCTAATACAGCAGGGAACATCATAATATTAACGACAATATGTAGGCTAAAATACCTTCGTAGATTAGATGGATGGCTGGAATAATTGGAGTCAGCTCTAGTGATACATTTTAGCAGAGAAGAATGGGAAAGTATCTTATCTCTTCAATATTTTCAGATTGAATGAATTAGGTTAAAGACAGGGTAGTAAGCCTTAAAGAAGTGCATAGAGAGGGGGGGTAGGAACTGAGGGTCGCATGGTAAATAACTGAGAGAGATACATATATATATATATATATATATATATATTTATATATATATATATATATATATATATATATATATATATATATATATATATATATATATATATATATATATATGTATATATAATATATAGTAATAATAATAAATTTGAAGACTAAAATCCAAAGAGGGCTCGATAAGGATAAATATATATCAAATATACAACAACCGTAGAGCAAATATTTATTATAATAACAGAGTAAAGTTTAATCAAAGAATATATATTTTAATAAACATATATATATATATATATATATATATATAATGTATAATAAACAATACAATATAATTACCTCATTACCAGAGGTTTCCCGAATAAGACGAATACGAAAAACGTCGTCATTCGTTCGTCGGACAAGGCAATTTAAAACATAGTGAAATATTTGAAAAGTCTCCTCAAGAAATGCAAAAAATATATAAATAAAAGTAATGCAAGAGATATATAAAAAAAAAGGAAATATAGTTAGGGTATGTGTATATGTATATATATACACTCACAAATGTACATATGTGTGTATGTACAAATGCATGTGTATGGTGAAAATGTGTGCGTAAGTACCTATATGAGGGCAAGTATATTTGTGCATATGTGACCACAAATACGTATATAATATAACTTGAAAAAGAAATTGTATGGTAATATAGTTGACACGCATCCAGATACAGGTATTAAATACACATACGAGTATGAAAGCACGCGTATAAATACACACACACGCGCGGTCACTTATATGCGGAAGATAAAGAGGGAAGAGAGTGTAATAGTAAAAAGAAGTGTCATTCTCGATATATGTATAAAAATCAAACAATATATGAGAATGAAAAACATTTTTTAATTCAAAGACAAAGTAATCAATTAACACTAGAGAAAAGAAAACAAACATAGGTACGCACGTACATGCACACATATATATATATATATAAATATTTATACACACAAATACGTACAGACAAAAGCGCATGCATGCGTACATACACACACACGAGGCACGTATATATGTATCGCCACATGTATATCTAATCACACGTACGTACGCGACTATATATATATATACATATATACATACACACCCATACAGACATATACATATACACACATATACATACACATACACATACATTCACCCGCATACACACACCATATAAATAAGTATGTAAAAAACATAGATATAAAAACACACTTACACACACATATATATACGTACGCACGCACACATACGGAGTCGTTCGTATACATATGCAGAACGTATGCGCACATAAGCACACTCACACACATAGATACAGATTATAAACCAGCCATATGAATAAATGAGTACAAATATAAAATCGGCTGCGAATCAACAGAATATATCTGGAGTGGAAAACGCAAATGACAAGTAAAAGAAAATGGGAAATAAAATGTGGAATGTGAAGATATTAGGTAAGTGAATCGAAAAGTAGGGGGGGGGGGTACTGGTAGATGTTAAGTAAAAATTAAAAAAATTAAATTAAAAATAAAGTTAAAAATGAAAGTATATCAGAAAGAGAAATCTGTAAAGAGGATAATTTAAGAAAAATGAAGAATAAGAGTTTATGGAGGATAAGTATCTGAAAGTGAGTTAAGTTTATATGAGCTGGAAAGCAAGTGTGATTTCATGTGTGGGCAACAGGTGATAATTTCTGTTTTTGTATTTAGGCAGGTGTTTGGTGATTTAATGGTCTTTAAAATCCAATATTTTTCACTTATGCAGAGTGTGCATCCTCTTGTTCTTCTTGCATATTATTCTATATTCTTGCATATTCTTGTATATGCGGCTAAAGTGACAACCATCCGCAACAACCAACCAGCCACCAGCGAACGCTATGTGGGTGTGCCACAAGACAAATTCAAAACGCGTTATTACTCACTTGTCGCATCTTTCCGACATCCAGAAAAAAGATTCACAACAGCTCTGGATAGAAGAATATGGGATTTGAAAGACCAAGGTATCCAATATAAATTGGATTGGTAAATTTTGGACCAATCTAAAGAATATGCAAGAGGAACAAGAGGATGCACACTCTGCATAAGTGAAACATTTTGGATTTTACGGAACCTTAAATCGCCAAAAACCTGCCTAAATACAAAAACAGAAATTCTCACCAGTTGCCAACACATGAAATCAAACTTGCTTTCCAGCTCATATAAACTTAACTTACTTTCAGATACGTATCCTCCATAAACACTTATTCTTCACTTTCCTTAAATTATCCTCTTTACAGACTTCTCTTTCTGATTTACTTTCATTTTTAACTTTATTTTTAATTTAATTTTTTAAATTTTTACTTCACATCCACCAGTAACCCCCCCCCCTACTTTTCGACTAACCTAATATCTTCACATTCCACATTTTATTTCCCATTTTCTTTCACTAGCTTATATCACCGTCACTTGCGTTTACCACTCCAGATATATTCTGTTGTTTCGCAGCCGATTTTATATTTGTACTCATTTATTCATAATCTGTATCTATGTGTGTGAATGTGCGTATACGGTCTGTATATGTATACGAACGCTTCCGTATGTGTGCGTGCGTACGTATATATATGTGTGTGTATGTGTGTTTTTATATCTATGTTTTTTCATATCTATGTTTTTTACATACTTATTTATACGTGTGTGTGTATGCGGGTGAATGTATGTGTATGTGTATGTATATGTGTGTATATGTATATGTATGTATGGGTATGTATGTATATATGCATATATATATATATATATATATAGTCGCGTACGTACGTGTGATTAGATATACATGTGGCGATATATATATACGTGCCTCGTGTGTGTGTATGTACGCATGTATGCGCTTTTGTCTGTACATATTTGTGTGTATACATATTTATATATATATATGTGTATGTACGTGCGTACCTATGTTTGTTTTCATTTCTCTAGTGTTAATTGATTACTTTCTCTTTGATTTAAAAACATTTTTTTCATTCGCATATATTGTTTCATTTTTATACATATATCGAGAATGACACTTCTTTTTACTATTACACTCCCTTCCCTATTTATCTTCCGCATATAAGTGACCGCGCGTGTGTGTGTATTTATACGCGTGCTATCATACTCGTATGTGTATTTAATACATGCATCTGAATGCGTGTCAACTATATTATCATATACTTTCTTTTTCAATTCATATTATATACGTATAGGT
>OZ024745.1:51939491-51969491 GCA_964016885.1 Eledone cirrhosa
ATCCCATCACCGCCGCCACCACTCCTTCATTGCTACCACCGCTACAACACCATCACTACAGTAATACGACCACATCACCACCACCACTGCCATCATTACTACCACTATCCAATCACCGCCGCCACCACTCCTTCACTGCTACCACCGCTACAACACCATCACTACAGTAATACGATCACATCACCACCACCACTGTCTCAGTATCGCTACCGCCGCTATTCTCTCCCATTGCTTCCTGCTAGTTGCTGCCACCACATTATAGAATTCCTACTAAAAAAGAGGAAGGCATCAAAATATATAGATAGACTCAAAAGAAAAAAGAAAAAAACATCAAAACCAAAGCAGCACAGCAACAACAGCAAAAAAAGAGAAAAACAAACATAGAAAAACAAAAACAAAAAAAAAACGTAAAGAAAATAAGAATGAAGAGAGAAACAAGCGGACGGACAGAGAAGAGAAGGGAAAAACTAAGGCAGACATTCGAACACTACATTACAATGAAACTTATGCTTATTCATTTTTGGGGTTTTTTCTGCCTGTGTGTTTGTTTGTTTATTTGTGTTCGTCTACAGCGTGGTGATAATGCCACACAAGAGCCAAGTGGAGCGGCGCAACCACCGGAGACGGTGAATCCACAGATGGTTATGTAACCATACATTCGCCAATCCTCGATAAGAGTGTTTAAATATCGAACCTAAACAGTTCGAATAACGGTGAAATGGAGACTAGAACGTCATGTGACAGACTCTCACCCAACAGGTAATCCCTGGCTCAGCAGCAGGAACCTGGCTGTCAACCAAATACTGCTGGTATCGGAGGAAGAAGAAGAAGGAAAGGGACCAGAACCAACTGGACGAAAGAATTGAATAGAACTGTCATGCAATGTTACCTGAAAAGTAACCCCATGGAGAGGGGCTATAGGAGACGGATGCATAACATCTGGAACGAGATTGGTCTATTTAAATTAGATGAACAAAAATTGGCCGGGCAGGCTCGGGTAATAAGAACTAATGGGTGGTTAAGCGAGCTGGAACTGGAGGAACTGAGCAGGGAGATTAGCTTGGAGATGGAGAGTGGAGTATGCCAGGCAAACGAGCCAGTGGGAAATGAAGGTGAAGAGGTCGAGAGAACGGAGGAACCACCCGAAGCAGACAATGATCTCAATACTGAGATAAATAATACCTGGAACAGAGATACGGCCACTAAGGAGATGAATGCTGACGGGCTAGGACAAGATTCGGTTGACATCCTAAATTTAGTGGTAGATGAATTGAACAATGATGGTGGGAGACCTATGAACCTAAGATTTGTAGACAGGAAAAAGTTAAAAGAAACAACAGCTAAGGTGAACAAAGTCATCCCATACCTTCAGGCGAGGAGCCCTCACCAGTGCAACAATATCCTCAAAGCAACAGCAAATACGGTGAGGAAACTACTTGGTATAAAAGCGAGAGGAAACAACAGACAAGAAAGAGCAGAGCCTTGGTGGAAGAAACGACTGGTTGGTCAAATCAGGGAAATGAGAGATGACATTGGAAAGCTTGAGTCACTATTGAATGGGACACTAAAAAACAGAGGCACTAAAAATAGACTGGAAATAAAGTACAAAACTAGGAGGAAATAGCTAAATATTATCATAGAGGAACTGAAGCAACGCATTGTAGCAAAAAGTGCAAAAATCAGGCGATACGAGAACAGAGTCAGTCAGTATAAACAGAACCGCATGTTCGACAACAACCAGAAGACGCTGTTTGGACAGCTTGAGGGGAAAGAAAGAGGCAACGAATTGATCCCTGAGGCGGAACAAACTAAAACATTCTGGAGAGGAATATGGGAGCAGGATGTTAGACATAATGACCAGACAGGGTGGATTGAGACAGTACAGAGGGAGATCGGTGAGCAGGCACACCAACAAACTGATTTGAGTATCACAGTTGAAACTCTTAAGGGGCAAGACAAAAAGCTAACCAACTGGAAATCACCAGGCCCAGATGGTGTGCAGGGGTATTGGATTAAAAATTTAACATCCCTCCACCCGAAACTGACAACCATGTTCAATGACTGCTTGATGTCAGGTGAGGTACCAGAGTGGTTGACAGAAGGTACCACAGTTCTGATAATGAAAGAGCGAATCAAGGGTAATGATGTTACCAACTATAGACCTATCACATGTCTGTCCGTAATGTAGAAACTGTTGACGAGCATTGTGTCTGAGGAAATCCACACAAACAACTTGTTACCGGACGAACAGAAAGGATGCCGAAAGAAGTCACGTGGTACAAAGGACCACTTACTTATTGATAAGATGGTAATGGGGAATTGCAGGAGGAGACACACTGATCTTGCCATGGGATGGATAGACTACAGAAAGGCATTTGACATCAAGAGAGGTATCTTCCAGGGAGATAGCCTGTCCCCTCTGTTGTTTGTCCTTGCCCTGATGACCCTGACCATTATGCTGCGAAATGTGAGAGCAGGATACAAGTTGGGAAAGGGAGAGCTTACCATCAATCAACTCCTCTTCATGGACGATCTTCAGCTCTTCGGGAAGAGTGAGAAGGAGTTGGATGTGCTTGTTGACACTGTCCGTATTTTCAGCAGTGATATATGTATGCAATTTGGTATTAGTAAGTGTGGATTCATTGTGATGAAGAGGGGTAGATGAGCAGAAGTAACGGAATCCAGATACCAACAGGTGAAATGCTAAAGGAAATTGACACTGAAGAAGGATACAAGTATTTGGTTGTTCTGGAGGCTCATGACATCAAGAACAAAAGAATGAAGGAATTGATGAGATCTGAATACATTCGGAGAGTAAGGAGCGTATTGAAGTCACATTTGAACAGCAGAAATGCCATAAGCGCAGTAAATTCCCGAGCTGTGTCTATTATTAGGTACAGTGCGGGAATTCTGAGATGGAATGTTGCTGAACAAAAAGAAATGGATAGGAAGACTAGGAAGCTATTGACTATCTACAACATGTTCCACAAGAGGAGTGATGTCGATAGACTCTACTTAAGGAGATCTGAAGGTGAAAGACGTCTTATCAGCATAGAGGACTGTGTTCAGATGGAGAATAACAACCTACACAAATACGTGACTGATAGTAAGGAGCCAATGCTCAGAATTGTACTGAAGGAGAGGACAATAGACTAGGAGATGTCCAAGGAGGACCTAACAACAAGGAGAAAGAGCAGCCTTCATGAAAAATCCCTTCATAGTACCTTCTTTGAGAAAACTGAATTCAGAGATCCACAGATATGGAACTGGTTGGAAAGAAGAGACCTTAAAAAAGGCTACAGAAGGAATGCTAATGGCTGCGCAAGAGCAGGCCCTCAACACGAAGTGGTTGAAACACCATATTTACAAGGAGGAGGCTAGCCCACTGTGCAGGATCTGTGGAGAGAGAGAGAGGAGACTGTGGCTCACATTGTATCCGAGTGTAAACACCTAGCCCAGACTCACTATAAAGGCTTGAGACATGATGTGCTGGGCAGGGTGAACCACTGGCACCTATGCAAAGTAAACAATTTACCACATTCTGAGAAGTGGTATGAGCATAAGCCAGAGTTGGTGTTAGAAAACGATCAGGTGAAGGTGCTGTTGGATTTTAGGATACAGACGGACAAGAAACTGGAACACAATAGACCTGACCTGGTGGTTTTGGACAAGGAAAAAAGATCGTGCCTCATTGTGGATGTGGCCTGCCCATTTGACACGAGAGTGCAGGAGAAGGAGAGGGAGAAAATTAACCGATACCAGGAATTAAAGTGGGAGGTAAAAAGGATTTGGAACTGCCATGACGTCAAAGTGGTCCCGATTGTCATAGGCGCACTAGGTACTATCTCAAAAAGTTTCCAGAATGGTTAAAGAAAATTGGCGCCTCCCCGCTTTTTGGAACGCTTCAAAAGGCATGCTTGCTGGGAACAGCAAGAACCCTCCGATACGTCCTGAATATGTGAGACAGCAGGTAGTGGCTTGATATTCATTTCAACAAACTTTCCAGTTAACTAACATCAATGACTGAGACACAAAAACAATAATAATAATAATAATAATAATAGTAATGATGATGATGAATAAAGGAACTCAACACATTAGAAATGCGTTAATAGAAAATGAAAGTTAGTTTGTGTTTATATGGATTATAATCCTTCCGGCAATTTATTTATCACACTTTGTAAAAGTTAGTAAACTTATAGAAGAGTTTCATCAAAAATTATAAATGAAAATAAAATAATATGTAATAATATAGGTGATGCATGCCAAACAGAAAATAAATATCGAATTATATACAGACAAATTATATAAGAAAATATCAAACGAAAGTCATATACAAATAATGACTTTCTGACTAAGTCACTCTCTCTCTCTCTCTCTCTCTCTCTCTCTCTCTCTCTCTCTCTCTCTCTCTCTCTCTCTCTCTCTCTCTCTCCTCTCTCTCTCTCCTCTCTCTCTCCCCTCTCTCTCTCTCTCTCTCTCTCTATCTCTCTCTCTCTCTCTCTCTCTCTCTCTCTCTCTCTCTCCCTCTCTCTCTCTCTCTCTTTCTCTCTCTCTCTCTCTCTCTCTCTGTTGACCCCTCTTTCTCCTCTTTCCCTCTCCCTCATAAACTTCCAAATCTTAATATTTTAATTAAATTAAAATTTGACAATTTAATATTGCTGTTCTGAGAGTTCATATTACTAAGTTATCGTTTTTAAATGAAGTAATATATTTTCTATAGCTCAGGTTGGAGGAAGTTACAGCTTATTCACATTTAGGAAAACTTGTTAGAATGAATAGATTATAAAGCTATGTTTATATTTGCATAAATATACAGACAAAACATTTTAATTTATGCATTTTAACGTAGGATTTGTATATATCGAAGAGTTATATCTCTCATTTTAGAATATATGATGGCAGGAGCGATAAACATAACAAATTGTTATGTCATATAATGGGATGAAAATGGTATATTAAAAAGAATAAACACTTTGAAGAAACAAGTGTAATGTAGAAATTTATGAATTCAAAATGAAATGTAGGAAAAATCACAGGAGAGTATAACATATACATCTACAATGCGATAAAGTAAATATCGTAATTTTAATATGACGAGAAAACATGTTCGTGTGTACGAAACACGCTAGGACGAACAGTATATCAAATATATATTGATGTTTATGATTATGGACTGATAATTATATTGTGCGTGTTATCAAGTGTTAACATCATCGAGGTAGTATATGTTTCGCACATCGACTTAATTATATGGCTCTGAATTTTAAAACGAATACAATTGTAAACTATTAATTCAAACATATATGTTTAGGAATGTGACGGAATTGTACAAACAATGATGTTCTATCAATATGTATGAGATTATATGATGAAACAGTTCTAAATAATGCTGTGTATTCTAGTTGTAGACATTTAAATCGCTCTATGAAGATTGAATGTTTATTGTCATAGAAGTGTTGATAAACATTTATGGAATTAAGTATGTAGAATACAATAAGAAATATACAAGACAATTACTAAGAGGACAGAAAGCAAATAAGAAGACATATATGGAACTGCACACTAGTGGAGAAAAGGTGTAATAAGGGGAAAGTAGAAACAACCTGCAGTTAACAGCAAAAATCGGCACTATGAATGAAATAGGATAAGGATATAGCTGCCTTACGTAGGACGTTGATTATCAGGCACAATACCAAATATGACGGTGGCAAGCCTGGCATGCAGGACATATATGTGTGTAAGCAGGGAAGGTGAGTGTGCAGAGAAGGTGTGTAATAAATGGCTTAAGTATATGATTAGCTGTGTGTACTGAGAAGCATCTAAACTTAGTCAGGGGGTAATGTAATTTATTTTATATATGTGTGTATAATGAAAAGTATTATCCGCCTACTTATCATAACGTTATACTACAATAACAGGTAGGTTTTTGAGGTAACTGTTCCGAAACTGAAACTGAATTTCCCGGGAACGTGTTAATTATTGCCTAGAGAGGGTAATAAATGTTGTAAAACTGGGAAATGATGACAGAACACAAGCTTCTGGAGAAATTACACAAAATATATAACACATGCACACTATCCTCTTTCGTATTGAAACACGTGGGAAGTAAATGGTGTATTCTGAAAAGAGCATATCATACCGCTAGCGGTTGAAACTCACTCTTTATATATATATATATACAGAGAGAGAGAGAGAGAGGGAGAGAGAGAGAGAGAGAGAGAGAGAGAGAGAGAGAGAGAGAGAGAGAGAGAGAGAGAGAGAGAGAGAGAGAGAGAGAGAGAGAGAGAGAGAGAGAGGGAAACAAGGGGGCTAAAGGACTATTCAGGATAGTTGCAGCTTAGATACGTAAGTCAGCCCGACGACATTATTAAGTATAGAAATACAAAATATTGGTCTTATTCATTATATAAATATATATATATATATATATATATATAGAAGTGGTTACACAACAGTTAGTTCACCATACCGAGAACAATTGTTTCACGTTAGCAGATCCTCAGCTCGTAATGGGCATGGTTATAGGAACAGGAAGAACCTATATATATATATATATATATATATATATATGATGCTGTCTATGCCCTCACATCATTAATAAACCTTCTTATTTCCGAAAAATAAAGTACCTTAAAAATCGATTATCATTTAGTATGTATTGCAATGGATGGTTAAGATGGAATGTAATTAATTAAAGGACGGAGCTAAACCCTAACACTTTAATTAATTGACATGCCATTCGTACCCAGTACTTCATACACATATAAACAGGAAGCCCTATCCCATTCATATATTGTCTTCCACATAAAGATTTTAAAAAAAATCTATTTGATATATCAGGCATGTTTCTATTCTACGCTATGTTCATAAACATTAGCAAGTCGTTAGAGGCATTAAAATTGTCTATTACTTGTACATATATATGTTAGTATTTATAATACTACTGTGATATAAAAACAGCAGGATGGGCTGTAATGTCTTTAAACATACGTCTTACAATTATGATGAAATGGGGAGCAACTACAACCATTTTTTCTAAATGAAGTTCCACACTTTTGACACTAATTGTAAGAATCATTTGGAAAATACAATTCCACCAACCTCAAGTTCAACATATATACACCGTATTAAGAGAAGCTGTTAATAAATAACATCAACTATTTATGAAAATGGAACATAACTATGAATTTGAATTTACCAAACGAGCTTCTAACTTAGGCATGACCGTTAGCATTACATATCTGTTGTTCATAATTTGAAACAAATGGACGGCTATTGGGCACCCGCATGGTTCATTAATACTGAGTCGATTAAGATCTCCAGAGATTCGCCTGTCATATGTTAGACGGTTACGTGTCAAACTTAAGCTGAATGAACATATATGACTGGGATGCTACTTTGGATTTTAGAATATTTGTATAATTTCTAGGCATCATTTATAACATGGCAAAACCCAAAACGATATATATTTATATATCATAATACTGCATATCCATGTATACATAAGAGAGCATTATATAAATGTGTAATTCAAGCGAGTGATAGTGTGTCGCTAAATAGTTAAATCGTTGCGTTCAAATTGTGAGGTTGTGTATTCGATGCCTAGGCTGGACTGTGCGTTGTGTTCTTGAGTAAAACAATTCATCTCACGTTGCGCTAGTTCAATCTGCAGTAGAAACGAGTTTTGAAGTGATTATTTCCGTGTTGTAGTCAACGTTGCGTTGAATTATGTAATTTTTTGCGACTCACCCCAGCTCTCAGTTATTTTCATATTTCTGTAAGAATGAAGTGTTCATTCTACTGACATGGCTATACAATTGAGGCTTGTTCGCATAATTGCGGACGAATCAAATGTTATTGTTAATATTCGAAAAAAAATAGGACGGTGGATTGGCAGTATCGGTAGAGGGTCGGACGCCATGCTTTCCAGCATAGTTACGTCCCTTTACGATCTGAGTTCAAATCCATCCGAAGCCGCCGAGGTTGACTTTGCCTTTCATCCTTACGGGGTCGATAAAATAAAGTACCAGCAATGCACTGGATAATTGCTGGCCTTGTGCCTGAAGTAGAAACAATTATTAATATTCGAAAAACTTAGATTACATTTATGTGTATGTATATATATATATATATATATATATATAGAGAGAGAGAGAGAGAGAAATGGCTTTTACATGACTAAAACTGATTCATACAAATGACACACTTCTAGAGCTGTAAAAGTCATTTCAATATTAAATTTCGTTGTTCTCACGCTAATATATTGAGTATCATATTTACCGTGTTGATTTCAGTCAGGTTCACCACCTCTGTGTGTGTATATATATATATATATATATATATATATAATCTATGTATATATATATATTTGTGTGTTGTGTGTGTGTGCGTGTGTGTTTATGTGCGTGCATGCATTTGTGTATGTGCATGTGTACCTGAGTTATTCAGTGTTTGAATAAATATTATTTTATTGTTCGTTAATTTTCTTTATGCCGGTTCGAAGATGTAACACTGTATAACATGCTTCTACCAAACACACAAACATTTACGCACATGTAAGCTGGTAGCACATTACTTGGATTAAATACTAGTCATTTTATTATAGCGCTACACCCCTTTACGTCATCAATTATTTACGTTTACTTTATATTCGATGCCAGTAAAATAATTAAATCCAGGAATATAATTGAAAATTGTTTTAAAAAGTCTTTTAATGGGCATTTATTGAAATAATGTTCGTTAATCAATCAGGAATTGTTTAACACAAATAATAGCGAATCAGCTGACACCTGAGATTGTGAAAATGGCATACGGACTGAGGAAAAATAAAGTTCAATTAGACAATTTGAATGCTACCAATTGGAATATGTTAGCCCAAGCTCTTTCAAAATCCCTATAGTTCAACCCACACACAGACATACATTCATAAATTCATATATACATGCACAGATATTCACACACACACACACGCGCGCGCAAACACATATACATACATACTTACAAACACACATATATATATATAAATATATATATATATATATATATATATATATATATATATATATATATATATATATATGTGTGTGTGTGTGTGTGTGCGTGCGTGTGTGTGCGTGTGGATGTGTGTTTATGTGTGTGTGCGTGTGTGTGTGTGTGTGTGTTTATGTATTTATAGGCATTTCATGTCATCGATCATCTTCTTTTGTCAATAATTAAAATTTCATTCATTTTTGGAGAACGACATAATAAAGGATATTGATGTTATTTTCGTCTTTTCATAGGAATTACATTTTGTTAATAATCTGCGTTTCTATAAATTGCAACTAATTATGCTATACACAACATTCTCAATCGAGAGGAAGATAAAAAAATCAACATATCTTCTGAGATCAAATTATATTACATGCCTTCAAAGGATATTCAATGAGTAGTTTTCTTTCAATTCTCCTTTACCCACTACTTTACATTATAAATTCAGTAAGCCAATACAGATTATTGAATTGTCTTCGCCATGTAATGTTTTAATTAATATTTGTGTTGTTATGTTGATGAACTACCAAATCGTCTGTAATTAAAAAAAATAATAAAAGCTCTTTTATATTTTGAATATTTGAACATTTTCGTCTATTGTTTATCACTATAGTGGCTTTTCAGTTTTTCAAAATAAAAGCAAAAATACATAATAAAATACGGAGAGAATTAAATGTATGGAAATCAATCAGGTAAAAGAAAACAGGGCAACAGTGATTAATTATAATTTGCTGATCGATTCTATAAAGAATACTATGATTACATAGATAACGCTGCATGTGTTACATAGACTTACTTAGTTCTATAAAGTTTTAGAGGCTAAATTTTGACCTAGATACAGGATTTAATATAAATAGGGGTTCCATGAATTATCATACAGCCCTTACTCAATTGCTTAAGCGATGTTGTAATAACCATTACCGCAATCAGAGTATCATGCACAGAAATATATCAGTCGTCATCAAAATTGAACTTCTAAACTGCAGCATGGTATATCGGAAACTAATTAATAGATCATGGGACAGGAACGTATTTCACACATCCAGGTGTCACATAATTCATTGTCCTTTAAGATTCAAACAACATTAAACAATTATGATTGCAAAATACATTTTTTCCCTTATCTATCAGTATCAGATGTGTCTGTTATTGGAATATATGCCGTAAAATTATATAATAGCGAATAATTCAAAATAAATTTCACTGTCTTACGGTATATAAAAATATATTATTGAAATTACAAAAATATGCAAAAACCATACTCTTAACACATTGGAGAGTTTGCCTGTGTGAGAGAAAATGTGACATTCGCTTTTTCTCAGATATCATAAGATATATCCGGCCAAATTAGGGAATAGGTACTGTTTTGGGTAGTGGATCCTATGTAGTAAAACTGTACATGTATTTAACAATACGTTCCTAGTAGACCCGAATGAAAGTAGTTCATAGTTTTTCTATAGTGACGTAACGATATGATTTGGAAATTTAAACATGGTGAAGACTACCATTCACCAGATCTGAAAACGAGAATGAAGGTGACAGAGGATATGGTAGGGAGATAAAGAAATAATTGTTTCTACTATTTGGCACAAGGCCAGCAATTATCCCAGTGTATTACTGGTACTTTATTCACTCTTTCTGAAAACGAGAATGAAGGTGACAGAGGATATGGTAGGAAGATAAAGAAATAATTGTTTCTACTATTTGGCACAAGGCCAGCAATTATCCCAGTGTATTACTGGTACTTTATTTTATCGACCGTGTAAGGATGAAAGGCAAAGTTAACCTCGGCGGGATTTGAACTCAGTCCGTAAAGGGACGTAACTGTGCTGCAACGGGAGATAAAGAAATAATCAATCCTAGTAATCCCTGTTCTCGACGGATTACTTATTTCCATCATCCGAGTCCCATGAAAGAGTGCATCCATCCATTGTGGTGCCTCCTCTTACGTTATGCAGTCAGAAAAAAACTGAATAAGGGTCTCAATGACGGGCCATGCCATGTTTTCGGACCGATATTTTCTTGGTCTACCTCTTCTTCACACGCACCGAAGATGATTCTGGACAATGATATGTGGCAGCATCCGTGACCGTACAAGGATGGTTTTCATCTTTTTTCCCGTTGCAAGAACTGTTTCCTTCCTGCAAATATATGTGGTGATTTGTTGTCTGAAGAAGCTGATTGTGACTACGCTGAGGATGAATGAAAGGATTTTGAAACATTTTTACTCGAACGTCATAATTTTTCGTTCTATGATATGTGTAATAGTCCCGTACTAACGCCAATATAGGAAGATCGAAATCACTAGAGAATTAAACTGTTTGTCTCGGTAAGTAAAAACAAATTAATATAAACTGTAGAGTTGAGTAGAAGTTATTCACTGTGGATAGGGTAGAAAAATGCGAGAAATGACATATGCTGAGAGTAAAATCCTCCCAGAAACGTAAAACAAAATATTTGTTCTGATTGCAATAGCGACACCAAGAACAGACTTGAGATAACTGCAGTTTGATTGAAAGATAAAAGAAGAAATGCGATTAAGCATTACCTGAAAGTATCACAGTTATTTGGCAGTAAGAGTGGGATGAATTCTCTCTATTGAAATAGCCGAGACCTTTCAAAACTCTGCTCTCTGCTGATGAATAGAAACACACAATTAGAATATGTAAGTGGATAATGGATTTATACATATATAATGTATAATAAACAATACAATATTATATCCCGCCGAGGTTGACTTTGCCTTTCATCCTTACGGGGTCGATAAAATAAAGTACCAGTAATGCACTGGGTAATTGCTGGCCTTCTGCCTTAAGTAGAAACAATTATTACCTCATTACCAGAGGTTTCCCGTCGTTCAAGGCAATAAAAAAATAAGGAAATATAGTTAGGGTATGTGTATATGTATGTATATACACTCACAAATGTACATATACATACCCTAACTATATTTCCTTATTTTTTTATATATCTCTTGCATTATTTGTATTTATATATTTTTTGCATTTCTTGAGGAGACTTTTCAAATATTTCACTATGTTTAAATTGCCTTGTCCGACGAACGAATGAGGACGCTTTTCGTATTCGTCTTATTCGGGAATCCTCTGGTAATGAGCTAATTATATTGTATTGTTTATTATACATTACATTTTGTTCTAGTACTTACATAGAGCACTCTTCACTCTTAAGACTTTTTCAATTTTCAACGGAAACTTCAATACATATATATATATATATATATATATATATATACATCACCCCCCCCCCCCCCACACACACATATATATATATATATATAAATATAAATTTAGCGAGAATCGCAACTTCTGTATTGTGCAGACAAGCGCTCCATGGATATATATATATGTGTATGTGTGCGTGTGTGTTTATGTGTGTGTGTTTGTGTATATGTGCCTCTCTTTTTTGTATGTGTTTGGGTGCGACAGTTTATGCATAGCATTGTTTCTATTTTACCACAAAAGAGACATTTACTTTACACAGATCTATCTTATATCTTAGCTCGTCAAGAATTTTTCATGAGGCACAATCAGGTACAGTAGGTTCAACGTTATAACAGAGATGGATAGGAGAAAAAAAAAACGCGAAAATAAGTGAAGATTCCGTGTAGGGAATAGGATGTAAATTTTAAGACTATGGATTTTATTAGGCCACATTAAGTATGAAATCAGTGGATTAAAGAAAGATTGAACACAACCATTCAAGCGTATAAATACAAACACGTACTAATACTCTCTCTCTCTCTCCCTCCACACACACACACACACACATATATATATATATATATATGTATATTTATACACACACACGCATATATATATGTATATTTATATATATATATTTATATATATATATATATATATATATATATATATATATATATATATATTTATATATATATATGTGTGTGGTGTGTGTGTGTGTGTGTGTGTATGTGTGTGTGTGTGAGCGTCTGTATGTATGTGTGTGTCTCTGTGTGTGTGTGATGTGTGTGTCACACACTCTCTCAAAGAAAAACTGAGAGAATGTGCGTACGTATATAAGTAAATAAGCTTGTTTGTGCAGGGGGCATGCTTGATATTAAATAATCACTCACTCAAGTACACAAAGAAATATACATAAGATATATACACACACACACATGAAGAAAGTGCAGGAGAGCTACAGACCATACTAGATGAGATGTATATCAGAAGTTTGGCAGTTGCCTTGAGGCTCAATCATGCGAAAACAAATTATATGAGGTCAGAAGGCTTGGCAACTGGTCAGGTTTTAGTTGGTAGTGATGAAATCGAGGAGATGGAAAGTTATGTATATCTTGGGCAAGCAATAACCATGAGAAGCGACATGAATAATGTGCTTTCGGGAATAATAAGAACAGACTGGAGATCCTTAAACTCATTGAAAGATGTGCAAAAAGCGAACCCAGACAAAGAAACTCGAGCAAACCTCTACTACGGTACGGTTCTGCATGGCTATATGCATGTGAAACATGGGCAAGGAAGAAGAGTGATGGACAGTGGTTAATAACGACGCGTAGCACGATGGAAAGTTTAATACTGGGAAGCTCCTAGCGAGATCACATCCGACACGAGAAGATTATAGAAAGCACAGGAATAAAGGAAGTTATCACCGGGTACCAACTGAGCAAAATCTCATAGGCCGGAAATGTTTCAAGGTTCACTGATAAACAGTGGACCCATGCAATAGACGAATGATCCTCGCGCGAGTGGAAAAGACTACTCGGATGGTCTCCACTGAGAGAATAATGGGAACACAATAAAGATGGAGGGTGAGATAAGAACGGAATGCATGAGAGACAGAAGGGAAGATAGTGAGGTAGAGAGAGAGTGATATAGTGAGGGGTTGGTAATATCTCGACCATGGCGCCAAGCGGATTCGACATGAGCCAAAATCGCTTGGGTCTGGGGTCAGGTTTCATATGTATCTAAACCCACTCTACATCTTCCCATTCATTGAGTATTCTCATTATGCTGAAAAGGTCACATGGCAGAGTAAAACATCTTCCCACGAACATTAATACATATGAAAAGCATCTCAAACAGTGCAAATGTTTTTAGAGGCAAACACATTGAGATGATTCTGATGAGTGAATGATGACATAAGCAAATATTCTTAACTTTTCAGAATAAAATGTGTATGTGTGTGTTTGGGTGTGTCTGTGTATGCGTCTCCTTGTCATTGTGATTGTGTATGCGAGTGGGTGTGTGTGCCTGCCTTATAAATAGCATGTGTTTTCCTATTTAAAGCTTTCCATTTTAGATGATTCAATATTTTCATTGAGATGTAAAACTTGTTACCTATGATTAGATTATACGTATTTTTGTCGGATTTCAGTAAACAAATATATCAAAGCAACCTTATACATACATTTATAATCCTGTTGATATCTGAAATGATAAAAAAAAAGATTAAACATCAGTGTTATTACTTGTGGCACACAGAATTCCATTAGTAATTACAAAGAATTTCGCTTTGAATATTCACTATGATGTTTTGTCCCTTTGAGCTGGATGTTCTTCAAAAGAACCTCTGACGTTTAAAAAGAGAGGTCAATAGAAAATCTAATCTTTTCATTCAAATAGCATATCTGACATTGATGATATTTACTTCAGTATTCAACAACGTTGAAATCGCCCACATCGTATGTTTAAAATACGAGAAAGCGGCTGGCCTCTACAGTCCCCGTCTACTGTATATAACAGAATTTTACATCAGATTTTGAAATTCAAAATAGCGTTGTAAATTTACAGTGCTGCTCTTATTTAGACACCCGATGTTGCCATGTTATTTAGTGCTTAAATTCATCAAATGTTGAGTAGCTTTTAATGTAAAAAAAATATATTTGATAAAATTGTGATTGTTTATGATGGTTAATGCTGAGTGTAACGAGTAGAAGAATAGAATACATTCATTTGCCGAAAAAGTCTCACATTATGTTGGAGATTCTTTAAGGATTATCTTCGTTTCCCATGAAATTTCCTGCAGGAATTGCTAAACTAATACTTATTATTTCCATAAAATTAGTCATTGTCGGGAAAGGATATTTTATAAAAGGAATGAAGTAAGTTATATCTGAGAAATGATGTATTTGAAGAAATGCTGAAAGTGATATATATCTAGAGTGTGTGACATCATATTAATAACATGAAGCAACGAGTTTGCTACTTCAGATTTGTTTGATAATTTCCAATGGAAGCAAAATGCTTCTGAACTCACACATGTAACAAAGTATAAATATTGGATATGTTTCCGAGCATTTGTACTTACGGGAATTAAATCAGATAGGTGTGACATACTTTAGATCAAACGTTTATGTTATTTTTTAGTTGAATGACGGTTTATCGCTTCTTTTTTTCTCCATTCTCTGACTCATTCTCCTTTATTCACACATGTATATTCCACTCACCACTCCTATATATATATACAGATCTTCATAAACGTGAAAAGTACACTCGTTTAACCAGAGCATATAAACTATACCAAATTTGCGATATTTCGTAAATTGATTTTGACGAGGCACACCACATAATGTTTCCTTCATGCCTATACTATATTTGGTCTTTGAAATATAACTAGAGGTTTCTGTATGTTATTCGATAAATATTAAAGAGATTCGTGAAGTGAATTAAGAGGCGTCATATGGATGTTTCTTATTCTTGCGAACAGTTGATTAACAATTAATTTTATAAGTATTAATAAATATGTATATCCATACTTTATATAAAAGATTAACGAAATTAAAAATATATATATATATATATATATATTTTTTTTTTTTCTTGAATTTAATAAAATTATGTTTGGCCGTATAAATATTAACTTGGTATATACAAAAATACATTCAAAACAATATTTTAAAAATCTTAATTTAGTACAAACGTAAATACCTTCACAACGGGAACGAGACCTTATTGGGAATCTTAATACTATTGTTTTATTTTAAATCTTCAGTTTAATCTGCATGGAAATATAATAATTGATTGAAATCTTTCGAAAAGATTAAGACGTCTTTCAAACTGTTAGCATTAGAGTTACTTGATATTTTTTTTAAAGAAACTAATTTCAGATAAACAGCTTTAAATTTTACTGAAACAACTATTTTAATTCATACTTTTGTAAGTGATTGTTATCTACGATTATTCGTGTGGTATTTTTGATCTCCATTTGTTTGTGGATAGATAAGAACAGTTGAATTGATTGTTCTTATTTTGCCGATTTCTGATTAATTCTTCGAAATCTGAAATGGTAAGAATAGAAGTATATATTGACAGTCAACAGGTTATAGTAGTATTTGCTGCCAGTAGAAATATTTATAACGCTGGTTTATGTTAACTAAGGATGAAAGCATTGATTCGTTAAGACAACTAACGTCTCATATGGCGATGGATTAAATGCAGTTGGACAACTCTGGAAATATAATATTTTGATACGTCTTTTCCGGAGATTTACAACCATAAAAACATGGAAATTATAGTGTTTATAGGATATATGCATAACACGGATACAGCTGCAATATAATTATAGGCACAGACAATTGTAAACAGTATTTCATTGAAGAAATAGTTTACGATTTCGCCAGCATATAGCCTAGATAACGAAATTTAAACCGTGTATATAATATGAAGAATCAATATGAGTTACGCATGCTGTTTCAATTCATTGATATGTCACGGATTGATCATTAGTGTTGCTTTTTCAAATAACCTCAGAGCATCAACACAAAGGGTATGTAAGAGATATGTCCTTCAACATATCCTCCAGGCCATTTTGAATTCTCTAGTGAGCTGGATGTTCGTGTTAAGAGAGTATCTGAGCTGCCATCCGATCAACATAAAGTTATATGCAGCTTGAGACTTCATAAAGCAAACGAAGTCCAACACTTTGGCAGGCCCAGGTCGATTTGAAAGATAGTGAGGATGGCGTTGATTTAGAAGGAAGTTAGGAGCAAGTATGGAAATACCATTGCATCCAAATCCAGATAACTACCTTCGAAAACTGAAGCCTGAAATGGAGTGAAGATTGTTCAGCTCAACAGTTTCTGCTTCAGCTGTTAAAGGCTAAGGGTAACAAAACTTAGTGTGGTGCCGGATGGCAGCAGGATCCCTTGGTTCGATCAAGATGTCAAATATTCCTATTCCCCTTTTCACTATGGAAAACAAGAAAGATTGCTCAAATTATAGAGAGATATTCTTGTTAAGCCTGCCCGGGAACATCTATGATATGTGCCTGGCAAAGAGAATTTTGATCAACAGTGTGGGTTTCGCTCCGGACGCAGCACAGCCGACAAAATATTCAAACTGCAGCAGGTCTTCGAGAAACCGTTGGAGCATTGTTAAGCGTTTTCTTCTTGTTTTGTAGACCTCTAAAACGCATAAGGGATCAAATGTCGGTTTCATGTTACCCAGATGTCTCAATATGAATGCTAGGGTACTTGTGTTTCAATAAATGTTGCTAAATCCAAACCATACAATGTGGGGATAGGACTCAGCCAAATGTGCCTACTTTCATCTCTCCTGATCATTACTTTCCTTAACAGGATTGACAAGGGCAGCCAAGTTGGAAGTGTTACATATCTGGCATGTGTAAAGTCATTCGGCTGGATATTTGCAAACGATATGGAGTTACTTACCATGACAGAAGGTGATCTCTGACTAGCACTTGATAGGTCTGATGCCGAGTGCTGCGTGACTGGGATACAAATCAGCCTACTCAGTGCATTATATATGTCAATTGAATTCCACTAAAGCGGGTGAAGATGTTCAAATATCTAGGTGTCGCGTTTTCGAGTGATGGAAAGCAGGAGATTGAATTAAGTGTAAGAATGTCAGGACTTGGTGAAGGAATACGCTAGCTTAGCATTCGGTAATCAGAAAAAAAGAAAAACAAGTAGGTAGGTGTAACATACATACTCGCTATCTTCAATTCGGTATTCATACCAACGATTGACTATTGTCATAAATAGGGTAATAACAGAAAAATCCGATCGCTAATAGAAGTAGCCGAAATGCAGGTTTTCCGAAGCGTCTTTGCAGTAATGTTACTAGATGTAGTGGGTAGCTCGGAGAAGAGAGAGCCATTCCATGATACGTTGGAGACAGTTGCTTCCGACAGGCCCGGTGGAAGGAATTTTTGAATAATCTGCCTCCACGACCCTATCAGGGAGAAGAAGAAGAAGTAGAAGAAGAAGAAGAAGAAGAAGAAGAAGAAGAAGAAGAAGAAGAAGAAGAAGAAGAAGAAGAAGAAGAAGAAGAAGAAGAAGAAGAAGAAGAAGAAGAAGAAGAAGAAGAAGAAGAAGAAGAATTAATACACGGAAATATATTTGCCAGCCAAAGATTCCTGTGCGATCATGAGGTGTCGGCTTAATTCCTAAGGCTGGGGAGAATTTGCGCTAAACCGCTCTCATTGTATTAGGTCAATAGCACTGCATCGTGGAATCCCACGTGGCGTATCTAGGAGAAGTGGTTTGAATGCAGAAGAGATGTCATGTGTGGTGCTTGTGTAACTAATTATCGTAAATCTGCGCCTAGAAGTAAATGTAGGGAGACAAGGTGTGAATGCTACTACAATTTTAGGGCAGCCTCCGGCGCTAATTACAAAGTGATAGAATCAGCAGGAAGGGATCTACATACAATCAAATTGTCAAGGTTATTAACCATATAGTTGGAGGAAATTTCCCCTCCTCAGGTCTAAACATTCTCCAAAGTAGTCAGCCTTTCGGTTAATGCTTTGTGGGCTCTTTCTGAGTATCTCAAAGGTCTCACTTAGACAGGGGACACAAATGCCTGCATCACTTCCATCTTTCGTGCCTCCAACACATCGAACAAAACCATCGAACAAAACGTCTTGTCTAGCATAGACGTCCAGATCTTTGCCGAAAGGGCGGTCCATTTACGTTTATCGATCTTATTAAAGAAGTGACACTTGTTGTACCACCTGTCCTTGAAGCTTGTCAAGCAGCTCATATGTACCCATACGTCGTGTGCTCTATCCTGTGTACACAAGTATCGGTCGTTTAACTAACACGCATAATAACATTCACACACCCATGCACATACACACACATGCCCCCTTCGCCCCCCCCCCCCCTATATATATATATATATATATATATATATGTGTGTGTGTGTGAAGGCGTGTGGCTGAGTGGTTAGAAAATTGGATTCGCAATCGTGAGGTCGTGAGTTCGATTCCTGGACCAGGCTATGCGTTATGTCCTTGAGCAAGATACTTTACCTGGAGTTGCGACCGATAGATAGTATTAGCAATTGGAAAGACCAATGGAAACATTGTTTCCTCAGTCCGATTTGACGAAAGTCGAACGTTCCTTATGTGAGTGTGCGTGTGTGTGTGTGTTGCGCAGATTAAAATAAATATGTAGAAGGAACGGACAAAAAATCTCTTCGGCATTACTAATTAAACAATTATGTGCCTGCTTTGCTCTCTGGTCTTCTTTTCTATCGTAAGACATTTTATTGTTAAGCCTTCATGTATTTGCTTTGTGCTCCTAGTCGAAAGAAACTTTCGTGCTTTCTGTTATCTTTCTGTTGAGTAGTATGTGTTGTGCAATATGCAAGATTCCGATATCTTATCAATGAAATTGCATAGCCCATGGCAGTTAGGTACTTCTGTATGTTCGTCCCACTTATTTGGGATTTTACTGTGCAAATTAAGCATACATACGTGCATATGCACGTACACACACTCACAGAAACACACACACACATACATACACACACACGCACACATATATAGACACACATACACACACAAATATATATATATTTTACGTATCGTATGTTTTGTGACCAGAATTTTGTAGCGTTGTTATTCATTCAAATCGTATCACATGCCGAAAACAGAGTATGCAAGATTAGCTTTACATTCATATGGAAATAATTCCTGAACCGACAGAGAATAGAATTTGGCCGTACAAATAAATAAATTAGATAAATATATTTACAAACACAATATCAATAATCTCTTCAGTAATATAAGCCGATTAATATACAGAATTCAATGTCTTCAATGCTTATTGTCTAATATAATACGTATATAAATATTTCATTAACTGTATGCCAACCATTATTAGCTAGTATATATTTCATTATTGAAGACAAAATAGCGTATTCTGTATCCAATATGGATTACAATTCATGTCATTCCGCTATAGTCAATAATCGTGATTATATATTCAACACTGTATTTGTGATGCCTGTTAGTTTATCCCCAAACATACAATTTATCGATTCTAACTCGTGTGTTTTAGATCTTGTCCACTGAGAGGCATCATACAATCCCCACTTTATGAGAACTCGTGTTTACATATTTGTGAAGATATTATACATGCACTTCTGTTTCCCAACTGACAACTACTAATGCCACAGCTATTTTAAGACAATGTTGTAATATGCCTAAATAAAACGTATAATTATGGCAGTTCCTGAAAACAAGTAATTTATTAACTTCGAGCATATCCCTGTCTAAAAACAAATCTTTGCAATATAAATGTTTAGTTTTCAGGAAGAGAAACGGTGAAAAACCAGAGAAGATACATAACAAATGAATCACTATGTCATACATTAGGTAAGCTTGTTTGGGCAATATTATATATTTACTTTGTAAAGAGAAGCGTAGAAGATAGAAGGAAGAATTATTATAAATGGGAGTAATAGAGTAGAGAACCATTCTGTTTACATAGCTCCTTAGGGTCCGGTTATTTATATAAAAAGTGCATGAAAGGAATAGGAGAAATCAGAATTTTGAAGTATATGTTAATTGTTTACAAACAATCACATGTGGTGATTGTCTCAATGGAACACTGAATAAATGCTAGCTACCAATAAGCACATAACTCAAACTGAATACAGAATTATATCTGTAATTGTTTCAGACGAGTGCAAATCAAATACACAAAAATACAGTGTAGAATTGACGAAGGTCTCGTTTACAATGCAGTAACATTATTCGACAAAGGCGAATAAAGGTAATTTATGAAACGGAGAGGAAAAGTCAAATAAATCACAATCACAACCCACTCCAAATATATCTCCTGAAGAGAAAGATCTATTAATTTGCATCACAAAATATTCTTCTAGAATGGAAAAACATGGACTCCACCTAGCGATGTATACATTATATAAATAAGAGCAGGTATATTTTGTAAGGAAGAACTCATAAACGACAGCGTCAATTAAATGCATTGCATATATCTCTCCATATATTATTTACACTGCAATATATATCGGTTATGAAATAACTCATATGCCTCATATGTGTGTCGTCTATTAATATTTAATATATTTCAATACAGCTACGTATATTTGTATTGATATATTCTTTCAATATAATGTATATATGAATCTCTTTAAATAAAATACACCCGCTTCCACGACCACAGTTTGCATTTAACTAAAATTCAAAATTAATAACGTCACTAATTCTGGAAAGGAATTAAGTAACAATAACAGTTTACGTTACTTTAATAAGAACATTAGGAAAGGAAATAATTTCCAACAATAAAACATTACATTTTCCGAATGAAATTTGATGGAGGAAGGATTCTAAAATTACGACAATATTTTCATTCAATCATATAGATGTTAATAAGGATTCTATCTAGCACTACGTGTCTCGGAGTGGTCCCGTCTGCTTTTGAAATAAAAACGTTGTACATTTCCTGTCGTGGCATAGAAACAGTGCTTTCGTCAATTAAAATGATTGTACCATGTTATTGATCAAAGCACAGTATATATTACGCCAGATCTCTAGTCTATTAGACACAAAGGAAGCATCTACACTCCATACTTGCGCCTACTAGTTGATATGCATTTTGCTACTTAGCTCTTTATCGCTGCTCATTGTTTCACATGGCATTTTCTGTTTATAATGAAAGCAACAATATACGAATGTATCAGCTTTGATAAACACTTACATAATGCAAAACATTTGATCCAATGAAAACCAAAAAATAACCACATTGGTAATACACTGATTTGTGCATGAAGAAACGCATTCTGTATTTGACCATTAAAACTAGATATCCTTAATGAATTCTTCGAAAACTCCTTATGAAAATAAATTATTTTAATGATCTCTTTGAAAAGTAATCTCTAAGGTAATAACGAATGTGATGATATATGTGATGTGTTTATCACACATAAATCTAGTATTATAAACAATTTTGCGCCGATTATGAACAAGGAATTAAAAACTGATCCTAACCAAATATTCAAGAGACTTTAATTTCCTCTTCCCTTTATCGAAAATTGTGTGTTTACAGGCCATGATCAAACACTGCTCTCTGTAATCTGGCTAAAGGGAATATGATAGAAACAAAAGTACGTCACAAGACGAGATTAACTCATTTATTTATAATTGTTTCTACATTTGGTACAAGGCCAGCACTTATTCCAGTGTATTATTTTATCGATCCTGTAAGGTTCTACAATGGTATATATAAATATATATATATAATGGGTCATGTGTGAAAGGCGTATATGTATGCATGTGTGTTTGTAATCATGTGAAGTTGATAATTAGACAGATTTAAATATGCTGTATCAAGTGAGATTCCATGAATTAAAAACTTGTTTGGGTCATCCAAATTGAGGACAAAGTAGCAAAGTTGGAATATTCTATTAGAATCCTTTTTTCGTAGTTGACTTTTCAAGTGATATATCTTCAACCATCATTGAGTGAAAAATGTTATCTTCTATAAATGTTCACTCTGCTTGTTGCATGACATGGTGGGAGTTTAAAGAATCCGTGTGATCCAAACATTTTGTTCAGCATATCTTAACACATATATATCTTATTTGTCCTAAAGCTTAGTTACACTTATTTGTATAATTGCTATATATAGATGCAACTTTAAGGATATTTCCACTGATACAGATAGTGTAAATTGGAGTTTATCTGTTCTAGGTATAAAACAATATAGAGAGACAATGAGCAAAGAATAATCTGGATAACTGAGAATGAGTAAAAACTAGGAAATAAGAATTGAAGTTATTATGTTCATTGCCGCATACCATTATATACTACATAAAATATCAGTGCTATACACAAACAGTAATATGCTTTGATGCTTGTGGGTGTGTAAGTTAACGTGCATGCGTTCTTAGGTGTATGGTGTTTTTTTGTATCAATATGTTTGAAAGAATTCCAAAATATTTACATGTGTCTAATTAGTCTGAGTTGATTCATCTAGCATATCATTTATTGGTATTTTCAGACGGAAAATATTGCTGTGGGTGCTGGAGGAAAATGCTATAAATCTATAATTAATTTGATATACGGACGAAATATATTGTAATATGGAATAACTCATTGTAGTATATCAAGTATTGATATTCATGTATTGATACGGTGTTATTATCGCTAAATACATTACCAATTCATTAACTTACCAATACGTGAACTAGATGAAAATGAGTAGAATATATACATATTCAACACAGCCATATTAGATAACTGAAATATATTTAAGACAGTGGAAAGTCATTTAAATCGGTGAAATATAAGAGAAATATTTACAAGATTCACGTATTACAACATCGTATATTACATCACCTATATAGATGTTACTGAATTATAACTAATCAACAGGTAGAATTTGGATTCTTCCCATTTGGAATTTGTGTGGAGAATTTTACACCAGCGAACATTTATATTCATTGGTTGCCAGGAATTGGTGCCAGAAAATACATAATTCGAACTATTTCCGTGGAAATATATTCAGTGAAGGTAAATTAGTATACCATACTCCATCTTCCATATTAACACACTGGATCTATGTGCAAAAATGAAAAATTATATAATTCGATACAGTCAGACTATGAGCTAACATACGAAAGAAAATATGGATTGTGAAAAAGAAGAACGGCATTGTCAGGCATGTTGTATCATACCGTTGTAGAAGTCCTAATTGATGCGAAGATATTTAAGTAGGAACGATGAAAAATTCTCATTATTTAATTGTTATATATATTTATATATATATATATATATATATATAAACCACAGACCCTCCATCTCAACTCTACTTTTGAAAAGCAGAAGAACTGCGAAACCGGTAAGGGATCCAAATACATATATATATATTTTTTTTAAAATAAGACTCCAGTTTCATTTTAGATTTCAACTTTTTTTATTTATACTTTCACTCGGTTATTTTTCATTTTGTAAAAAAAACCTCACTTTCTAATATATATATATATATATATATATATATGCATGTATGTGTGTGTGTGAGTATGTGTGAGTGGGGGTGAGTGTGTGTTTGTTTGTTTGTTTGTGTGTGTGTATATGCATATCCGTATGTAGATGATGGACAAGAAAATATACTCTATACTAAATTAGAATGTAAATATTCAATTTGCCTCATGAACCCGTGAGGATCAAATGTAATTCCAAGGCAGCAAAACAAACTATTTAATGTAAATGAAATGAATATATATATATATATATATATATATATATATATATATATACGAAAAGCGTTCCAAACAAAAATGTAGGATCCATGTTTGTGTAGACATTCGCCTATATAATTTGCACGAACTTTTCAACTCTATGATTATATCAGGCAAATATGTCCCGACATTTAGCTGATACGTTGTTCATAACCATCCTTCTTTTCGGATAAGATATAGTTTTTTATGTACAATGTGTGTTTCCCCGCAGAGAGGAACCCACTAAAAATGTTAGCTTTCATTACTAAGGAGCCTTAGGCTTTACACTGCACATATTTATATCACAATATAAGTTTGTTTTCATTTGAATATTTTTTTTATACATTTATCATTTTGTCACTTAGTCTCTGCTTCTTGTATTTGTTGTCGTTCATCATTCACCTCTCTCTCATAGAAAATATAAAACATTTATTTACGTTTACTATTTACCATTGCACGGTATGAAACATCTACAGCTTATACCGTCTGTTCCAGCCTCTAATTAAATTAATAATGAACGCAAGCAATTTAAAATTCATGTCTACTCTTGACTGTAATTAAAATTGATGTGAGGAGTCGTTGTTCAAACTATAGAGGATACATGATCGGTCGGTCATTATAAGAAAACTCACATCCATCAACTCAGATGCAACATGAAATTAGGATAGCTGCTTGAATTTGCTATTATCTATTTTGTTGTTATTCATCGCATGTTACTATAGGGGGTGGCAGGGCACAACTTAATCGACTACTGCTGTTGTTCTATATATTCCGCCTGATTTTTTTTCTATGCGTTAAAATAATAGCGACTAAATATCTAAATATTATAAAACTTATATAGGTTAGCAATACATAGTACAAGAGAGGAGAGGGAGTGGAAAAGAATTTAAAGTAACTAAAATATACATTAAAAAATTGAATGAAAATAAAGAAGATAAGAATGCCAAATAAATATAGAGAATTGAATTCAAAAAATTGCAATTAAATAGAAAATATAAACAAACGTATAAAGAAAAACTATTGGGTTGTAGGAAGGCTAAAGGAAATAGAATAATGACCGAAATTAGTATTGGAGTAAAAGAGAAAAATGATGAAGTAGATTATGGTTTACTAGAACATGTAGGATAATTTACTTTTTACAAATAATATATGGTTGTTGAAAATGGGGATACAAAACAAAATAAGATAATTGGAGAAAATATTCAAAATGCATAGCAGCATGAATAAATTATATAATTTAAATTCTGATAGTTTTGAAATATAAATTTACACATTAAAATGGAGCAACCATTATAAAGAATAAATTATCAAGAAGGGGAAAAAAAACAGTACATAAAACGGATTGTTCTGAAAAGATGACATTTAGAAGAGAATGTTAAAATAAGATAAAATAGCTCAACACAATGCGCAGATAAAACGTGCTAAACTAGATATTAAATAAAATATGAACAGCCAAAAAGAAATACTGAAATGAATAAAGCCATTAAAGCAATAAAGATAATAAAGCATAGTTTAGTGCCAACAGTTCAAATGTTGGAAACTTAATTTTTGTTTACACAGATAAATATTCCAAAATGCCTTTATAAAATGTTAACTCCACTGTACTTGTTTTGCATTACTAATGCTAAGCGGCAATTTTATGCAATGAATTATGTTAAGTGGGCAAAGATTAAAAGAATCTCATAAAATTAAACTCAAAATTTCATAGGCATGATGGGAAAGAGGACGTGGAATTTAGATGAAACATATACAGATATGTGGTTACAACTGCTTCAATTGATACTACAATACAATATTTAAAAGTATATGCGAAAACTATAGTTCAAGATGGTTTCAACAATCATACATTTACAGTATCCTTTATTATAATTTCTACCATCACTTTCCATATTTGTTCTCATGAAAATGAATATTTAGCACAGAATAACATGAAATGTAAAATGTTTTACGTTGTTTTATTACTCATTTTATAGGTGTTTCAGTTTCTATATGAGAATAGTTTCCTTAATACTGAGATAGACAGCATTCGTATCCTCGGCTTCGATAGTAACTGCCACGTCTTTGGGAGTGTTCTTGCACGTATCTATGTGTTCCTTGAAGAAAGATGTATGTATGTTGGAATGTTATTTGATATGGATTGTAGTGCTGTGTTCCTGTTGACGAGGTAAATTTCGTTGTATTTAGTGCGTATGGTCATAAGCACATGTACAATTTTCAGTTGGGGTAGTTCGTCAGCTCAATTTGATTTGTGCTCTTTAAGCCGTTCTATGTAAGTATTTGCACAGGGACCGGATCAAGGTAACTTAATTTCTAATCCCTCTATGTGGATAGCCCGGTGGACAGACAAGGTTATCTTGTCGTTGCAATGCGTCAACTTTCAGGAAACGGTAATCTAAGTGGTCTTTTTATTTCCTGGTCATATAGCCCTCACAACGCTTAAAGTAGATGCTAGATATATGCTGGCCCATGATCCTCTTGTGAAGGTTCCGTATTTCTCTTATTTTAAGAGTTCTGATGTGTATACAATACATGGTAAAGAAGAAGAAGAAGAAGAAGAAGAAGAAGAAGAAGAAGAAGAAGAAGAAGAAGAAGAAGAAGAAGAAGAAGAAGAAGAAGAAGAAGAAGAAGAAGAAGAACTGTTATAGGACCGGATTCTCTGGTCCCGTACACCGTGGTTCGGGCATCTATTCACAAGCCTAGAAAACGTTAAATATCGATGTCAGTCTATACTCGCGAGAGCGAGCTTACGCCATACGTGACCGCCATCCACAGTAAGAAATTAACCTTATATGAACATATTTAGAAAAAAAATATTCTGATTGTTTCTATTTGTAAAATCGTGGGCGCTATTTGCATTATTTTAGGATTTGCTTTAAAACTTTTTTTTCGTTCCATAGTTTACTGTCTAAAAATGTAATATATGCAAGTTACTTCAATTGATTTGGCCCAGTTTCTACATGTTTTTACATACACTTGCAGTAGAACCTTCCATCCATCCAAAACTATGACGCACGCCCTGATACAAACTGCTAAAATTTAATATTGAACGACAGTCATTCATCTTATCGAAAATTTAATTCACGTCAGTGTTATTATTGGTATATGAAACTGGAACTGCCTCCAAATATGAACGATGGTTTTATTCCTAGGAGAATAGATTTATAAACCTTTGACTGGCGCATATATATCTTTTACTTTATGTGTGCTATTTTTGTTTCGGTTTCTAGGCAATCTTCTATTACGAATCGGAGAGTCCACTCTCAATTAAAGAATTTTAACACGCCTTTGAACAAGTGACTATTCATTGAATACCAAGCAGAGTATCAATGAAGGAGTTAGACATGTAAAAGTAATATGAATAATGATGCAAACATATTAGTAGCAAATAGTTGCGTTGTCTTTTACACACCTATTTTCTCATAAGTGTACGGTTTTATTATCTCTATTACTAGCTCTCTATTCCTTTCTGTTTTCTGAATGCAATAAGAGACCACTCCAGTTTCTAATAAAATATGTGACACTACTCATGATAAAACTGCAGACATTGTCAAAACACGTCAAACTTCTGTTATATTACGTTTTATGAACTATGATCACAATAGCGAGACACATTAAAATGATTATATGATGTATCGTTCCTCTGAACCTTTACATATCCCTCGCAAATTTCTGTCCGAAGTCTTGAAAATAATGTGCAATGAGTAACGCAAATAGGCATTCCTTATTACAGAAGTATATATATAATATTATATATGTTAATAAACATTTACACGAGAAGGATTCAATACACATTGTAGAATCCACTTTTCCTTACACTAACTTATCAAATGTGTGTCTGTGTGTGCTAAACTCGCAGATCAATGAATGGGGCATATATTGAAATATATATGCGGATTTGAATTTACATCCACTCTTACGAAACAATGCTGGGTTTGTGTTGCGTCCAACATAGTTTGAGCGCTGATATTGGTAGTCTTGAATTTTGTCCGTGAATAAATGCGATTATATTCGAAATTAGCACTCGACTTGATAAATGTAAAACGAATAATGTCGAAAAACATGGAAAGGATCTTGCTGATAACAATGTTTTACATGGTGAGAGAAGAAACTCGCAACATCTGCTCGGCCATATCAAGTGAATGTGAAATGTTTTATAGCTTTGTGGGCACGATAGGGCTCGATTTGAGGTTATAAATAGAGAAACAAATATATCATCTCGATATCTTGGCTGTTGCCGGTACTAGGAGAAATATGTTCCTCTAGACAGCAAGTGAGAACGCCACTCGCTCGATGGAAAATATTTATATAATAAATATAATATAACTCTAGGCAAGAATCAATGCCTCGTAAAAGGAATATTCAATTGTTTTTATATGCATACTGCAATAACTAGTCAGATAAATGTTCACTGATTACATAACAAGTGTTGTGACATGCAGCACGAAAGAGAATGGTTAACTGAAATTTCAGTCACGTGCTAACTTAGTAACGGTTGATAGAATTAGATTACGTTGGGGAGCTGGATAACATAATGCAACTATTTGTAGGTTAATAAGCAAATTATTATCATCACACTTGTCTATTTGAAGAAGCAAAAACAAAATTAACTTCCACCATCGTAAGAAGTGTTGTGCGAATCTAAAATCATCGTGGTTACCTTTTGGCGAAGTCACGTAGGGTTTTGTTGCGTATGTCTCGGAGCAGTGGCGATTGGCCAGGTTGCCATATTGCCCAATGGCAGGTGGGCCCCAGGAGGCCCTTGATAGCATTGCAGAGCCCACTGTAGTCTTATAGGGCGAATGCTTTGCTTTCAAAAAATACCTGGAATCTAAGAGAAAATAAAAAAAATAAAAATGAATAAAGAAATTAAGCAAAGCATTTGGTCAACCAATTCCCCAGAGAATTACTAGTAACCAAAATATACGATAGTGCAAATATTTGGAATCGGTGATCGTACATTCTACTAAATATAAAGCTTAGTGTATTCATTCATGCATGCAAACATACATATATGGACACAAACACACAAGCATATATATATATATATATATATACACACACACACATATATATATTTATATACTTACACACGAACTACTGACCAAATAATTGTTTCTACTTTAGGCACAAGGCCAGCAATTACCCAGTGCATTACTGGTACTTTATTTTATCGACCCCGTAAGGATGAAAGGCAAAGTCAACCTCGGCGGGATTTGAACTCAGATCGTAAAGGGATGTAACTATACTGGAAAGCATGGCGTCCGACCCTCTACCGATACTGCCAATCCACCACTACTGACCAAATAATATTCGGTATCATGGGTTAAAGACATCTGTCAAATCAATTAGTGGATTGATTTTTTTAGTTTCAGAAGATCCCGTTAAGGGTGAAAGCAGCGATTCTTTGCTTAAACTTTATTTCTGTTATTTTAATAAATATTTGCTCTACGGTTCTTATATATTTGATATATAT
>OZ024745.1:51974491-52051991 GCA_964016885.1 Eledone cirrhosa
TCTAGGGGAAGTCATATGCTGCAGATAATCTCCACATTGAGGTTTCAATAGCAGGTTGTTGTTCCGTTCCTGAATGCACCTAAGATAAAGTATATGTACTAGAATCCATCTGCAAATAAGAAACTTCATGCGTCATGTAGTTCATGTATCGAACCCCTGAATGTTTTCAATTAGCTGTGTGGTTACATTTCCTTTGGCCGTGATATGGTTGTCAAAAACTCTGTCGTGCAGTATGTTTGACCTTTTGCAGAGGATGTGGAAGGTGCCCATCAACGAAGACCTAAAAGCAATGTTGTTTATAGCCTGTAGAGATGCGGTCTTTATTTACGGTTCGAAGATGGGACAGTTTAATTCTATTCCCAGCGTAAGACAAAAAGGTACATGAACTAGAATACTACGCCTGGAGACATCATCCAACAAACATGTCTCGCTATAGATTCCTGCCTGGCATCTCTCATGTAAAGTATCATCTTCTAACCATTGCCAGCCACGTCACTCATCACTTTGAACCGACTGGAAGTTTGCTCTGCTGAACCCCATGCGCAACACAACGAGATAGCTGGCCGTATATCATCTTGGAATCAATCCTCGAGGTGGACACAGGACACAAAGGTATGTGTCTGCGTGTTGCAATGGTCGACCGAGGACTCTGGAGTTCCAATATCTTTAATGCTACACCACCACGCCAGAAGGCAACGGCGACTGAAGAGAAGATTGTATATAGTATGTAAGTATGTATCTATGTATGTATGTTATGTCAGCTCACCAGTTGGTGCTACTGGTAACATGTATCCCAGTACAAACCGTCTCATGGTCGGGTCGCTGGCGACTAAACTGGCAACCCCACCAAGGTTTCTTGGTGAGGAGGGTGACTTTGGACATCCTGCAGGACTAAAAACTAAACCTGTCAAAGTGCAAAGAAGCTCTTAAGAGTTAATGGCCATCAAAAATCACCGGGAGAGATGACCCCTTAGCCTTTGTCAAGGCATAATTCTAGGAGAAGGAAAACTCTGATATAACACCTGCAACTCTGATGGTATCCAATGATGTTGATTTGCTCTTCTTTTTGGTAAATATCATCTTGGTTAAGAGAGTGGGACTGGCTTTGTGCAGTGCCTTTGCTCACTATAAAAGCTTCACGGAACAGGCATTGCTTTATATCTGGAGATCTCTCTGCACTTATCGTCACATGGTACCATGGGCCCAGCACTATGTGTTAATAATTGTCACAAGTGTAGTGTTTGTACCAGAGTTTTCAAGTCGCTGGCTGGACTATAACGTCACACTCGTTCAGCGCATCGGTAGGGGTTCTCCTACATGGATATAAAGTAGTGGCCGTACTCTAAAACGAGTTGGCAGCCACCATGTATGTATGTATGTATATATTTGTACGTGTGTGTATAATTGTATATAGGAAAATTACTAACGAATATGGAATAATAATGATAAAAGAAGTGTTAATTATAATCATGTTATAGTTAATTTCCTAAATAGAGGATGGAAATCCACATTTCACATTCAATGAAACAGAAAACAAAAGTTTCAATATATATTTGCATAAAAATTCGCTAAATTAGTTGCTTTACTTCATGATAACAATGCAGATTGTTTAGTATATTAATTTATGTTATAGTTAAATTGGTATATGAATAATTCTCAGATTAAATATTCCTCTGGGTTATATTAAAGAATAACCGAAAAGAATATTAATATGTTAAATATGAATGGGACATTAATTAAAACATATTTCACTCATTTTAAATATGAGTAAAAGCATTTACGTGAGATATAAAAGTTCATAATATTATATTTTATTAATGTCGTGTGTTAGTAATGATTCAAACTAGGAAATATTCATTTATTCGATTAATACCATTAACAGAATACTTTGTGATTAAAAACTAACGAAATTCGTTTCACATGTTGTTATTTTAATAGAAAAGTTAACAACGGTATTCATAAAATTAAATCTATTGGAAAAGTTTATTACTTCAAACTAACTTCTAAACCAAATGGTGCAGATTCTCTCACCGCAAAACATTCATTCCTGTAAATAACGCATTATCCAAAGAAATGTACTTTTTGTTGATGGTATCCTTTCACGTCTAAACCATGCATAGAAACAATTGCTGTTCTTTCATGAATTTCTAGCAGAAATTATTCTCTACTGAAACAGCTGTTTCACGTATTGTTCAAGGGGAAATAAATCGATTGTTAGAAATTAAAAAATATAATTCTTTAGTCAAGGGCAAACATTGTAGAGGTGATGATTCAAGAAAAGGCAGTAACATTATCAAACATGTTAATGAAAGAAAAGCGTTTCTGTTTGATCAGCGAGAGAGATATTCAAATAACAAAGCTTTGAATTTTAGATCAACTATTTTATTTAATGAAAGACATCTGAACTCACACTACACAAGCTTCATTTCGTTCGCAGTGAAATTTATTTGTTTTTCAGACACCGCAATTATTCTGTACTGCAACGATTGATTTATATCTTAAAGTCTAAACAAACTTATGCGTAAGAATATGCATCAAATAAAATATTTCCACTGTGGCTTTTTTAGTTTCAATTCACATATTTGAATAACAAACTTAAAATTTGAAAGCTGATTATGCAGTTTCTCTAAAAATGTAGGACACTACTTGATGTTTAAAGAATTATTAGGATGGCCTTCCAACGGTTACGACATTGAACATTGAGTTGCTTGAATAACTACAACGCCAAGACTTAAATTAATACGGAAAGGTTGTGAATATACTACTGACACGCTACCTTACATAATTAGTATTATACAAACACTTTATATGTAATATAGCATACATAAATTGTAATTTTACATCATAAAGCCAGGCATGTCATACATTATGTCAAACTAAATGTCCATATTAAAGGTTTGAGTATAAGTCCCGGAACCGGTTCTGTATTCTGTTCTTGCTCAAGACACTTTATGAAACGTTCCTCCAGTTTCCTCAGCTATAGAAATGCATTGCGACGTCGATGGTGCCCAGCTGTGTCTGCCCTGGCCTTTCCCTTGGAGAACATATGTGACGTGGAGAGGGAACCTATATGTTAGGGTGACTGATGGCCTTCAATGAACAACCTTATGCGGACATTTGTGCCGAGGAGGGTAGATGCAAATCCCATAATCACTCATGACCGAAATGAGTCTTTACCCGTTACGCAATTTATATATATATATATGAAATGACAGTAAATAATAACATTGAAATATTGAATGTCTGCATAACTAATACTTTGTAGATAGCAGCTGTTTTCAGGTTATGTAACTGTTATAGAAACACGTGTCAATAAATTCCTTTCAACTAAACTGTATCCATTCAAATCTTTATATATATATATATATATATATATATATATATATATATATATATATATATATATATATATATATATATATATATATATAATTTAATATATCTACTAACATAAGCGCACAGATGTACGCCAATGCCAGCAAATACACAGGTTATGTCATAGTACCTAGGTGGTTCGATGCAGGAGAATGCAGAACAATAATATAAAAGACGTAAAATAAGAAACTTTTTTTAAAAAATTTTTTAAAAAATTAACTTACTTACTTAAATTTTCACTCCAACTAATTAGTTTCTGCAATGGGATAAAGACAGTTACGTAATGAACCGTTGAGAATTTCATTGCGTCATCAGGGAGGTCATTCTCAGCCGAGTCTCCAGGCGATGCGCGGACACTGGCGACTCATATAAAAATAATAATAATTCGGTAAATGGAATAGCTATCGAGGACTGGATTCCAGCTACTGAAAATTCTCACTGCCACTGATCATATGGCCGATTCTAAAGAATCAATCACGTGACACAGAGGCTAGTCAGTAGGAATGGGGTGGTAAGATGACAAGCGCCTACTAACACCACCCCAAAAAATTTTTAGAAGTGGTTTTGGCAGGTTTGCTCCACAAATCAGTGATTTGGAGATAAATATAGATAATTTAATATATCTACTAACATAAGCGCACAGATGTACGCCAATGCCAGCAAATACACAGGTTATGTCATAGTATCTAGGTGGTTTGATGCAGGAGAATGCAGAACAATAATATAAAAGACGTAAAATAAGAAACTTTTTTTAAAAATTTTTTTTAAAAATTAACTTACTTACTTAAATTTTCACTCCAACTAATTAGTTTCTGCAATGGTATAAAGACAGTTACGTAATGAACCGTTGAGAATTTCATTGCGTCATCAGGGAGGTCATTCTCAGCCGAGTGTCCAGGCGATGCGCGGACACTGGCGACTCATATAAAAATAATAATAATTCGGTAAATGGAATAGCTATCGAGGACTGGATTCCAGCTACTGAAAATTCTCACTGCCACTGATCATATGGCCGATTCTAAAGAATCAATCACGTGACACAGAGGCTAGTCAGTAGGAATGGGGTGGTAAGATGACAAGCGCCTACTAACACCACCAAAAAAAATTTTTAGAAGTGGTTTTGGCAGGTTTGCTCCACAAATCAGTGATTTGGAGATAAATATAGATAATTTAATATATCTACTAACATAAGCGCACAGATGTACGCCAATGCCAGCAAATACACAGGTTATGTCATAGTACCTAGGTGGTTTGATGCAGGAGAATGCAGAACAATAATATAAAAGACGTAAAATAAGAAAATTTTTTTTAAAAATTAAAAAAAAAAATTAACTTACTTAAATTTTCACTCCAACTAATTAGTTTCTGTAATGGGATAAAGACAGTTACGTAATGAACCGTTGAGAATTTCATGCGTCATCAGGGAGGTCATTCTCAGCCGAGTCTCCAGGCGATGCGCGGACACTGGCGACTCATATAAAAATAATAATAATTCGGTAAATGGAACAGCTATCGAGGACTGGATTCCAGCTACTGAAAATTCTCACTGCCACTGATCATATGGCCGATTCTAAAGAATCAATCACGTGACACAGAGGCTAGTCAGTAGGAATGGGGTGGTAAGATGATAAGCGCCTACTAACACCCCCAAAACAAATTTTTAGATGTGGTTTTGGCAGGTTTGCTCGACAAATCAGTGATTTGGAGATAAATATAGATAATTTAATATATCTACTAACATAAGCGCACAGATGACGCAATGAAATTCTCAACGGTTCATTACGTAACTGTCTTTATCCCATTGCAGAAACTAATTTGTTGGAGTGAAAATTTAAGTAAGTAAGTTAATTTTTTTTTAAAAATTTTTTTAAAAATTTTCTTATATTACGTCTTTTATATATATATTTAATACAATAACAGAGAAAGCTTTAAGCTAAATTCCGACTGGTAACTATCTCACTCAACAAACATTAGGTTATACGTTAGTATAATCCCAATTTAGTGTTTGGGGTGCTAACTATATGTATTTTGTGGAATGCCAGTTGTATTATTTTATATGAGATATAATTAAAGTTAAAATATATCTCTCTTTCCAAACAATTGTTTCATTATAAGTTATCTACAAGTTGGGAGAATGTTTCCAGTTTATGTAGAAGCCTGATATATTTTCCTGTAAGAATATATGTAGGTGCGCACTTATAAATCGTCAGTGGATGCCCATTAAACTTTGATATGAGAACAAAATTCCTTACCGCAGTTAATTTTCTTGTCAGCTAAATCGTCCCTTCACGCATCGAATGACCGCCAAATTTGAAATTCCAGCAGTCTTTAGACTGAGGAAGTATCATAGCCTCACGAAGCGGAAAAGGGAGACAATCACGGGTCACGAGAAAAGTAAAATAATATACACGTGGGTTAATTAGTTTTTCAAAAACATTATCAATCCTGCGTGTTAAGAACTCAATTAATTTTTAAAAAATAAATGTACGTGTGTATTAATTACACACGCATATATATATTTTCTTAGGCTAAAAACATATATATATATATATATTATATATATATATATATATATATATATATATATATATATATATATATATATATATAAATATATATATATATATATATATATATTATATATATATATATATATATATATTATATATATATATATATATATTATATATATATATATATATATATATATATATATATATATATATATATATATATATATATATATATTATATATATATATATATATATTATATATATATATATATTATATATATATATATATATACATATATATTATATATATATATATATATATATATATATATATATATATATATATATATATATATATATATATATATATATATATTTAATACAATAACAGAGAAAGCTTTAAACTAAACTCCGACTGGTAACCATCTCACTCAACAAACATTAGGTTATACGTTAGTATAATCCCAATTTAGTGTTTGGGTGCTAACTATGTATTTTGTGGAAAGCCAGTTGTATTATTTTATATGAGATATAATTAAAGTTAAAATATATCTCTCTTTCCAAACAATTGTTTCATTATAAGTTTACTACAAGTTGGGAGAATGTTTCCAGTTTTTGTAGAAGCCTGTCATATTTTCCTGTAAGAATATATGTAGGTGCGCACTTATAAATCGTCAGTGGATGCCCATTAAACTTTGATATGAGAACAAAATTCCTTACCGCAGTTAATTTTCTTGTCAGCTAAATCGTCCCTTCACGCATCGAATGACCGCCAAATTTGAAATTCCAGCAGTCTTTAGACTGAGGAAGTATCATAGCCTCACGAAGCGGAAAAGGGAGACAGTCACGAGTCACGTGATGTTAACGTGGGTTAATTAGTTTTTTCAAAAACATTATCAATCCTGCGTGTTAAGTGGTCAATTAATTTTTAAAAAATAAATGTATGCGTGTATTAATTACACACGCACATATATATATATATATATATACATATATATATATATATATATATATATATATTGAAAGCGTGTGGCTGAGTGGTTAGAGAATTGGATTCACAATCTTGAGATTGTGAGTTCGATTCCTGGACCGGGCGATGCGTTATGTCCTTGAGCAAGACACTTTATTTCACGTTGCTCCGTCTAGCTGGAGTTGCGACGATAGATTGTATTAGCAACTGGAAAGACCGACGAAAACATTGTTTCCTCGGTCCGATTTGACGAAAGTCGATCGATCCTTTTTTTTATTTTTATAATATAAATCTTAGGTTGTCTGTCTGTCTCTCTGTCTACTAATACATTCGGCACACATCTCCTCTTAAACCGTACGTTCAAATTTCGGTGAAATTGCTACACTCATATATGAAGATCCGGGGTGACATCGGTCAAAAAATTGTTCAAATCGACCCACGCCAAGTGCAAAAATCGAATTTGTAATGTATTGATTTTTCAGTTCAAATAAATAGAGATGAGAGACGAGTTATTTCACTTTTATTGCGTCATTTGTTTATCTATTTATGTTACCTATAAACGACGCGGTGGACCGAGAAGAACAATTTCATGCAAAGACAAGACCAACTTTATGGTGTAAATAGAGTCGTTACACTAATATTCTATTTAAAATAACCGAATGATTTCCAGCCCCGAAGTTTAAGAATGATGTAAATAAAAATGTAAACGAAAATGACAGGTTATTAACATAGTTGTTTCTACTTTTGGAACAAGGCCAGCAATTACCCAGTACATTACTTGTACTTTATTTTATCGACCCCGTAAGGATGAAAGGCAAAGTTAACCTCGGCGGGATTTTAACTTTGCCATAACGTAGTAAAAGTAAATAGTGAAGATGTAGGCCAGTACATACGTATGCGCCGACGAGCATACACATACATATACAAACGCACACACAAATACATACATACGCACACACACACAGATACGCGCGAGCGCGCGCGCGTGTGTGTAGAACTTATGCATTTCTACAGTATTTTCACCAAACTTAAGACATATGTTACTTATGTACTCCCGATGGTCATGAGCACTTTCATTTTTCCAGATATTGATTATAGGGCCTCCCAGCAGATAACCCCCTTTAACTACTTCCTTGGAGTCGACTGAAGCACTGCAGTGCAATGCAAAAAAACGTTATAACTTCTGGTGTTCGCAACCGATTTTCACAAAATTTGACACATGGGCTACGTTTGTTATACAGATGAATGTGAACTCTCACAATTGGCACATATTGAGTAGGGGACACCTGGGGGTAGAAACCCCTTTTGGAAAAAGCCGATGATTTTGTAAAAGTATAGTTTTCGAAGTAGCACTGAACTATTTACATACATAGTATACATAACTGCTATTTAATAACCGAGCAACGCCGGGTACCTCTGCTAGTATATATATACATATAAATGTGTGTATATATATACATATGTGCATATATATATATGTGTGCATGTATGTATATATATACATACTACTGTACGTCTTTATACATATATGTATGTACGTATACATACATATTTACATTTAAATAAGTGCCGTACTAAGACTGAGAATTGAAATTTCGTTTCATTCTCTTCAATTTATCGTTTTCGGTGTGCCCGGCCGACTGAACTCACTTGATATGCAAATTAGGCTGCTCAGCCGTTAATATGCATAAGGAAAGTATATACTTTCAGACGTTCAACCATTTAGCAGGTAAGTATACGATGCTGACGATAGCTAATAAGCTTGAAACTAGTACATCGTTCCTGTGTCAGTGACGTGGTTGCCTGAACACTGTACGGCGTAATTCGGGTTGTTTGTTTGTTTACAAACAAACAAACCGAGCATTATAATAAATGTTCGGTAAACCGATACGTGCATATATATATATATGTGTGCATGTATGTATATATATACATACTAGTGTACGTTTGTATACATATATTTATGTACGTATACATACATACTTACATTTAAGTAAGTGCGGTACTAAGAGTGAGAAATGAAATTTCGTTTCATGTGTGCATGTGTGTATATATATACATACTACTGTACGTCTGTATACATATATCTATGTACGTATACATACTTACATTTAAGTAAGTGCCGTACTAAGAGTGGGAAATGAAATTTCGTTTCATTCTATTCCATTTATATATATATATATATATATATATATATATATATATATATATATATATATATATATATATATATATATATATATTATTTATATACGGATATGCTGCTACTAACTGGGAATTATATCACCATTATTCCAGTTATACCTCCGTAGTTTAAGGAAAGTAGTATGTATATTAACTATGTTTGATGTTGTATTTAGTTAGTATTTTTGCATATCTTTGATTAAATATGATAATAAATTCATATCCGTTTCGAATACATTGGATTGTTTGTGCATGTATATCACATGCATATTCCTACTTTCAGCTCATTAATATTTATATGTCTCTTATCCTATTCATCATTCAATCATCGTAATACGTTGTCATAACTAATTAGTCAAATCATATGTTCTATATTTCTGTAAGAAAAGTAGAGAAAAAAACACGTAGCTACTTTATGTATATCATATATGTCGCTATATGTTTATTGGTATATGTCCTAGTATTTAACGTGTTGAATGTACTATCACCACGTCTTGATTTCGATTCCTCGACCAGGTTGTGTGTTGATGTCTTGAGGAAAACGCTTCATGTAAGTTGTCACTAGTATACGCCGTCTAATCGCTATAATGCGAGCCCGGAATAACCTATAGATGATTGTCTTTGCAAACTGTTGCTTAACTGATGTGCTATTCCGATACATATAGTTTTTATGTGCCAGGTACGATGTTTAAGGCTTCAAATAAACGCGCCTCTATCCCTGTACCATCTACACCGATCATGCTCATTCCAAATTTCTGTTCTGAATAGGCGACCATCTGTTGCTGTAGACACCCTAAACCATTCCTATTTACTACCCAAATGAAAACATTCATTAACAAGCTATCTAGAAGACTATGCGATTGGTTCAATTTATCACTGGCGCATTCGGGTAATCTAAGTGATATCTGTCACACAGTTGCAGTCGTCTGATCACCTTCTTGAGGATTTTCCACTACTACAGCTACACTTACACATTTACAGTTTGCATCTAAGATGCCGTTTCACTCCGACGCTAACGGTGAAGGGCAATATTTGCCAAGACATGCCTTCAGACAACTCCATAATTATGACTGTTCTTGCCGAGACTAACATAGACTGCCACTAGACTACAAAATCCACCTTCACTATTCATCATAACCAGGACCACCAACTTACAGTCCGGATCCAGGATGATAGTCCGTACCTCGAGATCCAGAAATTTCCTCCTTGCTAGATTGAGTTTTTATGTGAGACTATATTAGTTTTGTGTTATATATTTTTGCTTTGTATTCTGGGGTTTCCCCTCATCTTCACTGCAAAATATTTCACTGACATGGGTTATAACGTATCTGTGTGTATGTGTTTATGTGAGTGCCTATATGTGTATGTGTGTGAGTGCCTATATGTGTATGTGTGTTTAGAGAGAACGGAGAGAGTGGAGAGACATTTGTTATGAGGCCAACTAGATGTTCTTGACCCGTCAACCGAATTATGCCTGTGACCTTATCCATATTTTCTGGTTTGATGAGGAACAACACCTCCACTCTGATATGAGGCAAGTTTTTCCGCCAGGTTCTTTTCACCTTAAGGAAGTATTTCGCATCATTCCGGAAAAACACAGTCCATGATGCAACAGATATCCACTCTGTTTGGATTCCTGAAATACTGATCTTCACAGTCCTTCTCAAAAATACGCTGGGCAGAAAATATATTGTTCACACTGACGTTGAACCACATTGTTTTAAGGCCTAGGCCTTACCTCAGAAGAACACTAAAATGGTTTCAAATTGTATGGCGCCAGCATTGAGCTGGTTATAAGGCGATATGTCTCTCAGGGCTCTTACTATTCAGCTGAGGATGCTACAACAGGTTGTCACTTATTTGGCCAAAGGCATCGTCAGTTCAAAGTATTTTTGGCAGTTGCTGTTAATACAGCAGGCGGGACAGTTACATATGTCGATGCCAATCAAGTGTTTATATTTATAAATTCTATATTTTAAAAAATAGCGTGTGTTTTGCAAACGTTATTGTAAACGTTTTACTTATGTTGTTATTCATGTTGAGTTAGGTTGTTCATATTTTTTTTTATTGTTGTTCCTGTTGTTCTTAATACTTTTTGTGTGCCATTTTTGACTGTGATTCTGTTATATAATTGGTACAATGGCAGTGGGGATGTTGTTGGTGATGATATAGTTGGTGATGATGTTGTTCGTGATGTTGTTGCTGGTGGTTGTTAGTGACGGGAAGGTTGTTGTTTTTTTCCGTTGTATGTTTTGCAGTTTTTGTGAATATGCAGACGGTTTCAGAGATTTTAAAAACAGAAAGTTAGCTTCATAATTTTAGTATACGGGGCTGTTGTTGTTGCAGTTTCTTTTTATGTGTGGGATATGCATGGTGTGGATAGCCGGCTCATGATTTCAGCGGTAGAATGTCTCTCATCCACTATGTCTATTTCTAAAGAAGAGAGGAGCGTATTTGTGAAAAGAAACACAAAATTGCACTCAATGACTCCAAATTAAAGACAACTAACCAGTTACAAAACAATATACAATGTTCAGATGAATCTGTTTGAAAAACATGGAAGCAAACAAGAGACACAACAACAAGAACAATAAGGAGAATAATGATAACACTAAGATGAAAAAAATAGTAGTTTCTACACTTGCCACAAGGACAGGAATTACCCCCCGTGCATTGCTGGTGCTTCATTTTATCGACCCCGTAAGAATGAAAGGCAAAGGTAACCTAGTTTGCATTTGAACTCAGAACGTAAATGGCCATAGCTCTATGTTGCGAAGCATGGTGTCTGAAGCACCACCAATACTGCCAATCCACAGCCCTATAATAATAATAATAATAATAATAATAATAATAATAATAATGTTTTCTTTATTAACCACAAGGGTTTACATGAAGTAGACATTAAGGACAGTACAGGACAATAAAGGACGGTACAAATGGACATTTCTGCGTGTAAAAAAAATAGAGGATGTAATAAAAAGAATAACAATGAAAAACTCCCCAATAGGGGGGAGACTTCCGAGGGACATTTGTGGAGAAATCCCATTAAAAGGCCACAGTGGCCCTGACAACCAGGGCAACTGCTCTCTCCCTGTTTTCCACCTTTAATTTACAGACACATACTCAGAGTAGGCCCATTCACTCGGGCCATACTTGCTTCTCTCAACAAAATGCTGGGAAGAGAGCACTTCCCTCTCTACCCTGATTTTCCTTTTCAAATGAAATTTGAAAAAGTTAATCAGGGCATCACCGAAGAGGTAAGTGCTCGTCTTCAGCCCTTTCAAACGTGTCCACAATACTATCTCTTTCGCCATGGCCACCAGACAGATAAACACTGCCTGCCCTTCCCGGCTAAAGGAAGAGGGCGGGGAAATCCTCACGATGGACTCAGCTGATAGCTGGATCCGTCCTGCACGTGACAGCAGGTGCTCGACATAAACCCACGAGTCCGCAATGCTCGGACACTGGACGAGTGCGTGCAGGACGGTTTCGCAGGACGGCTGACGGCACGTCCATGCCTGTAGAGTGTATCCCGAACTGGCAAAGCTCCTCGGTAGCACTGCCAGGCCAGGGATTTCTGGAAGTTGTCCATAGGCCCCGGCCCGAAAGTCCTTCCGAAGAGATTGGCTATTTGATTTTCGTCGACGCCTAGAGTTTCTCCAAGTACGTCGTCGCTCTTCCCCTCCACTAATCCTCTATAGAAAGCCAAGGTGGAGTTTCCACCGATCACATTGCTCGATTGGTCGAGGGCTGTGAGTGCTGAAGACATTTCAGTGTCCAAGCGCTCCCTCTCGGTCTTCGCTTGACCCAGGACTGCAGCTCCCTCAAGGAGACGAGCTGGGGAAAGATGTGTCTAGTAAACGGCGACCACACCTGATAACCGTCGAGGAAGAGGTGGAAATGTCGTAGCCTAAGCGCGTGTCTGAGCATCATCAGCCACGGCTTGCCCAGCCCTCCACATAGCGGGTGTTGACAGCAGATGGACCGCCTGACCATCGGAGCGCGTCCCTTCCACAAAAAAGCGAAAGAGTAAACGCTCCAGCGCAGTCAGGCGGGGCTTAGGACAAGGTACGACGGTCAGGCGGTAGTAGATGACGGACGCGATGTACGCGTTAGCCACCTCCGCTCGACCTTTCAGGGATAGCTTCCTCTCCGCCCATTTCTGGGTGAGAGAAGCCACCCTGCTCGTCACCTCGTCTCAGTTTTTGTCCGTCTGGAGGTCCGCACCGAACCAGACCCTAGCAATTTAACCGCTCCATCCGTCCAGCGCCCCACGAAGCTGTTAAACGGCATGGATCTACTCTCTAGGTGCCGAGCTGCAAGCCCACTGACTTTTCCTGGTTGATCATTGCTCCTGTCACCGCTTCGTATTCTGTTAGTGTAGTGCCGATCGCCTCGCTATGTTTGGCGTTCGACACCACTACGGTGACATCGTCCGCATATGATGACACGAATCTTCCGCATCCTAGTTCGCGCGGGACCCCCCCCCCCCTCAACGTCTCCAGTTTGTGCAGTAATGGCTTGAGAGTCAATACGTACAAGAGGGACAAGAGGGGACATCCTTAGCGGACCGAGCGCATGATGTTGAACGGTTCCGAAAGGTGACCGTTCACTCTCACCACAGAGCAGATGTCGTTGTGCATGGCAGCGATCCAGCCTCTGAAGACGGACCCAGAACCAGCCGCACCCAGGACTGCCGCTAGGTAACGATGGTCGACCCTATCGAAAGCTTTCGACTGATCTAAATTGATCAAGGAACCACCTGTGCCAGGTTCCCTAGCCACCCTCTCAACGATGTATCGCATGAGGTGGAGGTTGTCGTGTATGGATATGTCGGGAAAGGCTCATGTTGCGCCTCTCCAACCAGACCAGCAACGACAAGCGCCAACCTCTTTGCTAGCACCTTGGCCAAAATCTTGAACTCAGTGTTTAGAAGAGTTATGGGCCTGAAATTATCTATGTTATCCCCCTTGTTCGGATCATTTCTCAGCGGCGCCACAGCTCCTCGGCTCACAGAGCTGGGAATTCTCCCGTTCTGTTGCCAGATGCAGTAGACGTCCGCCAAGAGGCCTCCGAACAAGTCTGGCATATGTATGTAAAGTTCATAGGGCAGGCCATCCATACCAGGCGATTTACCCCTTGTGCAGCCAGTCTTGCCTCCCGTACTTCAGTGGCTGTTATGGGCTTTTCGCAACACTCCGCCTCAGTGGCCGAGAGCCGCGGCAGTCCGTCGAGGTAGACACTAACTTCCATCCCTTGAATCGGCCCGCCGCTGCCCCCGAACAGCTGGGCGAAGTGTCGCTGGAAAGCTTCACACATTTGCCCGGGATCGAGTAGCATGCGCCCGTCGTGGTCCACCAAAGACCGGATCGAGGGTTTGTTGCCACGACGCGCCTCCGCCACTCGGGCCCATTGAACGGCTTTAGTCCCCTCGTGTCTGAGAGCACGCACCCTAGCTCTGACAACGCAGCCTTTGTGCTTTGCATTGAAGAATTGGTCAAGGGCCAATTTCGCCGGAAGCACGTCGCTCGCGATGCCTTTTCTAAGGGCCTCGTCTAAATTTCTAACTAGATCTCCCTCTGCTCTATTCTCTATTACTAAAGCCTTACTAAACCTAATGGATTCTATTCTAATCGCTCTTTTCAGAGCAAACCACCACTCGTTGTTGACGATGGCCTCCGTCAACGCCCGCTTAACTAGTTCGCTAATCCGGTCTCTGTAGACCTTGCGCGCTAGTAAGGACGCGTTTAGCTTCCAGTAGCCGGCTCCTCGTCTATGAAGCCTATCTAAGTCAAGCAAACAGATCACGAATTTGTGGTCCGTGTAGCTGACTATCTTGAATTGTGGACAGCCTATGCTAGACCTATCTATTTCCCTACAAAATACTCTATCTAGATATGATCTGGATGACCTTATGCGATTTGTCCAAGTCCACATTGGCACATTCGGGAAATCCAATCGGTACCTGTCAGACAGTTCAAAATGCCTGAGCATGTTGGTGAGGCTCTTGCACCCTCCACCCTTATCCGTTAATCCCACACAGTCCCAGTGTGCATCTAATATCCCATTCCAGTCGCCTACTAACACTAAAGACCGGGACGTTCCAAGAAAGGTCTCCAGACGCCGGAAGAAATCAGGCCGCCCTGCTCCTGTCGGGGCATAGACGGCCACTAGCCTGAAAGCTTGCCCGTCTCCGCTGGTTACGTCCAACATCACCAACTTACCCTCTGGGTCCAGGAAGATGGCCCGTATGGCGAGATCCATGAGTATGTCCGAATATACTCTCCGGTTGAGAGTCCCTCCTAAGTCTCTGAAATCACCAACTGCGTTGGGGAATTTCGTTTTAATGTCTGTGTTTTGTTTCTGTGTAATTCTTACCAGTCTTATGTTCGTTGGTGTTCGTTTTGATTGGTGTTCGTTTTGATTGGTGCTGGTATTATGTAGTCGTGCTGTGAAATATCTGTGTATTTAATTATGTAAGTCATTAGTTTCTTGTTGTGTGTATTTATTGCCGTGCATTTGTTTTTCTGGCGGTGGGGTGTGGTTCTGCTATTTTCTTGTCGTTTTTGCTGGGTGTGTGTGTTTTGTTGTGTTTGCGATGCTGGTGCTTGTGTTGGTGGTGTTGAAGGTGTTGTTGTTGTTGGCGGTGGGGTTGTCGCCGGTGGTGATGGTGGTGCTAGTGTGGGTGGTGATTGTGTTGGTGGTGTTGCTGCTGTGAGTCTCTTTGCAGTAGCCTTTATCCTTTTTTCATTTCATTCCTCCCTTTTCGAAGGCGACGATGCGATGTTTCTGCGTTTGTGCCTTCTTGAGACCTTTTGCCATCCCTCTCCAACCTCACACTCCATGTCCGATTCTGTGAGGTCGAGGAGGGGTACCAGCTCCACTCTTTCACTTGTTGTTGTTGGTGATGTTTGCAGAGGAGTCTCTGTTGGAGCTGCAGTTGGTATTACTGTTGTTGTTGTTAATACTTCCACTGCTGCTGTTGTTCTTGATTTCCGCAGCGTGGGTATGGGTGCCACGGACCTATCGTTCCTTGTTGCCGCTTGTCCTGTTGCTGGTAGCAGTGGAGCCGGTTTCGGAAGGAGGGGGTTTTCTCCTTTCTCAGGGTCTTCTCGTTGCAGAAGGCCCTGAGGTGAGTCTTCGATCCACAGCGAAAGCATTTTGGGCGTTTGCCCTCAACACTTATGGGCAGTTGAGTGCCGTTATCGAAGTCTATCACATCCGGGATAGCTTCGATGCACTCCTGGTTGGTTTGGATTAATATCTCAATGGAGGTGCCGACCCAATCTTCTCTTACTCTTTTCTGTACTTGCAGTGCAGTTGTTTTGTCCTCGATTCCGACGAGGACAGACGCGGCCAGCCAAGAAGGGGCCATCCCGGGGGTGGGGAGGTGGACGTGGGTCAGTTTGACCCTCACAATTTTTTGCCCGCAGTAGGAGGGCACCAACACCATTTCCACGCTCCTTAGGATCACTAAGGATTGAGCCTTTGCCTCCTGGGGTGTGGCAAAAAGCACGTCTACGGTGGCATATTTCTTGCCTCGTGCGTTTTCTGCTGCCACACAGACCCTAAGGCTTTTGGTATTTGAGCCTCTGTGGCTCTTTCAACCCTACGGGATTTTGTGCTTACTGTACGGTACGTGACCGTACAGTGCTGTTGGGTTTCGAAAAATGTTTCGGCTGCCTTGCAGATTGTTCGGTGTACGGTTTTCGTCACCATCTTCTTCGCTTCCTGTAATTCCTCATTTGTTATGAGGATGGTTTCCAGGTTCTTTGCCATACCTGCAAACGAGATTGTTTTTTTTTTTTGCCGCTGTTGTTGTTGTTGTTGTTGTTGTTGTTGTCGTCAGAGCTGCTGTTACTTTTGTTGTTGCTGCAGTACTACGACTACTGCCGCCGCCGCTGTTGCTGTGGTTGTTGTTGTTGTTGTTGCTGCTGCTGTTGTTGTTGCTGTTGCTGCTAATGCTGTTGTTGTTTATGCTGCTGCTGATGCTGTTGCGGCTGCTACTGTTGTTTTCCTTGTCACTGTGTTGCTGCCGCTGCTGTTATTACGGCTGCTACTGCTATTATTCATGACGTCAGACGAATGAAATGGGTTTTCGTATTTACAGCACATCTTTTTCGTCGTTCTCGTCGACGTGGAGAAATGTTCCATGCTTTGCACGTGATTTTTCTTTACTGCCGTCGCTTGCGAAAGAGAAGGGAGGGAGAGAGACACATTTAGAGAAGGGAGGGAGAGAGACAATCTTCTCTCTGCTGTAGTGACGATTGAGGAAGAAGAAGACGGAATGAGTGGGAGTGACTTGTGAAAATTATTTTTCGTAGCCATGTTTTTTTTTTTTTAAATAAATATCGGGCACAAAACCCTAGTAAGCGGGTATTTAACCCCGAAGGGCCAAATAACGGGCAGAAAGACCCCTCTCCCGAGGAGGAGGGTGTTTTTGACTACAAATTGGTTAAAGTTTTAAAAAATTTACAATTGATATAGCGGTCAAAATGTACAATACCTTACAGAGCCGAGCCTCCGTCAACCATGGCATTCAAAAATAATAATAATAATATTAACAATAATAATAATAATAATAATAAGGCGCACTAGGAATGATTCCTAAGGGGTCTAATGATTACTTATCGCAAATCCCAGGAAACTCGCGTATAGGAGAAATACAAAAGATAGTACTAATGGGAACTGCCCATTTACTAAGGAAGATTCTGTCAATATAAGGACATCACAAGTCTAACCACCTAAAGATGCATGTGTGAGTATGTATGTTGTTTCTTGAACATGGCGGACCTTGTTGTCTCTTGAGGTCACTGGTTGTGACTTGGTGATAACTCGTATGAACATAAAGCAAGATAAATGCAGCTATAATAATAATAATAATAATAATAATAATAATAATAATAATAATAATAATAATAATAATAATAATAATAATTGTTTCTACTTTTAGCACAAGGCCATCAATTAACCAGTACATTACTGGTACTTTATTTTATAGACCCCGTAAGGATGAAAGGCAAAGTCAACCTAGGCGGGATTTGAACTCAGATCGTAAAGGGACATAACTATGCTGGAAAGCATGGCGTCCGACCCTCTACCGATACTGCCAATCCACCGAATAATAATAATAATAATAATAATAATAATATTGGCTCTAAGAAAAACCAGCAAATGGAAATCCCCAGGAAAAGACAAAATACAAAATTTTTGGATAAATTCCTTCACAGAGTCTCATGAGCTGTTAGCCCAACTTTACAATGAAATAGTTAAGGAGCCAGAAAAGATACCATCATGGCTAGTTAACGGCATTATATTCTTGCTTCCGAAGAATGATGAGACAAACAATCCCAAAAATTACAGACCGATAACTTGCTTGACCACAATATATAAAATGTTAACATCAGTCCTAACTGAATACACATATGACCACCTGATAACAAATGACCTACTTCCCATTGAGCAGAAAGGGTGTAAACGAGGCTCATATGGCTGTAAGGATGAGCTTTTGGTTAACAAAATGATACTGGAAGATTGTCATAATAGACACAAAAATCTATCAATTGCTTGGATAGATTATAAAAAAAGCATTCGATAGTTTGCCATAGAGTTGGATTGAAAAATGTTTAGAAATTTTTAAAATATCCCCCGTTGTCATGAGGTGTTTGTCATTCAGTATGAAGACATGGAAAACGACACTCCTTTTGAATAGTGAAACAAAATCACTGGAAGCTGGAGAAGTTAATATTAATTGTGGAATTTTTCAGGGTGACTCTTTATCACCGCTTTTATTCTGCATCGCACTTATACCATTAAGTAAAATGCTCAATGAAACAAAACATGGATATAAAGTCTATGACAAAACCATTAATCACTTGTTCTACATGGATGACCTGAAACTATTTGCAAAAAATGATTAACAATTACAAGGGCTGTTATCCACTGTGGAGCAGTTCAGTGATGACATTAAAATGGAGTTTGGACTAGACAAATGCGCCAAATCAACGTTCACCAGAGGAAAGCTGCTGAAGCGTTCAGACATTAATCTTGATCGGGGGGACGTGATAAGAGAACTTGATCAAGAAAAAACTTACAAATATCTTGGTGTTTGTGAAGGAGACGTGAATCAAGCACTCGACAATGAGGGAAAGGATAAGGAAGGAATGTTACCGCAGAGTAAGAGCAATCTTAAGAACGGAATTGAATGCAAGGAGTAGGATCGATGCCATAAACACGCTTGCCATACAAGTAGTAACCTACAGTTACAATGTCATCAACTGGTCAAGCACAGAGATCCGTAGGCTCGATACAAAAATTCGAAAACTCTTAACCATGCAAAGAATGCATCACCCTAAGGCAGATATAGATAGAATATATCTCCCTAGGAAAGAAGGAGGACGTGGGTTAATCCAGTTAGACATTGCGTTGAAAACTGCAACAATTGCATTATCTACATATCTAAGGGAATCACATGATTGGATGATCAAACTCGTTTTGAAACACAAAAGCATCAAAAGATCATATTCCATTACAAAAGATGCACAAAGATACAGTAATGGACTACACATTTCAGAAGTCCCATTTACTGCTGAAATGGAAAACACAGAAAAAGCAAAGCAGGTAAAAGTAACTGCAAAGAAAGAACTGCTACAGAAACTGGCTAAGAAATGGCAAGAAAAGCCTCTGTATGGAAAATACCCAGAGCGAGTTAACAATCCTGATGTTGACAAAACTTTAACCCATCAGTGGTTGGCATCCTCTGGACTGAAATCGGAGACTGAAGGACTGATTATATCAGCACAAGATCAGTGTCTGCCAACAAAAAATTACCAAGCCAACATAATAAAAAATGGATGCAGCCCATTATGCCGTGTATGCAAAAAACAACCAGAGACCATTGACCATATAATTTCAATGTGCAGTCCTATAGCTCCAACCGAATACCTAAACAGGCCTGACAGAGCTGCACAATACATACATTCGATAATGTGTAAGCATTTTGACCTGCCCCATCAAAAGAACTGGTGGGAGCATCAACCACCTCCCATACATGAAAAAGATCACATCTCAATCTTGTGGAACTTTAGCATCCAAACAGACCGAAAAATAGATGCAAATAGACCTGATATAATATTGAAGGACTTCAAAAAGAGGGGATGCCTGATAATTGATATGTCTGTTCCAATAAACAAGAATGTATCTATAAAAACATTTGAAAAATTGAGCAAGTATAAGCACCTGGAGATAGAAATTGGAAAAATGTGGAAATTGAGAACTAAAACAATACCAGTGGTTGTAGGCGCTCTGGGAATGATACCTAAGGGGTCTAATGATTACTTATCGCAAATCCCAGGAAACCCGCGTATGGAAGAAATACAAAAGATAGTACTAATGGGAACTGCCCATATACTAAGGAAGATTCTGTCAATATAAGTACATCACAAGTCTAAACACTAAAGATGCATGTGTGAGTATGTATGTTCTTTCTTGAACATGGCGGACCTTGTTGTCTCTTGAGGTCACAGGTTGTGACTTGGTGATAACCCGTATGAACATAAAGCAAGATAAATGCAACTGTAATAATAATAATAATAATAATACTGAGTGGTCAAATCAGGGAAATGAGAAATTACATTGGAAAGCTTGAGTCACTACTGAATGGGACACTAAAAACATAGGCACTAAAAATAGACTGGAAATAAAGTACAAAACTAGGAGGAAAAAGCTAAATATTATCATAGAGGAACTGAAGCAACGCATTGTAGCAAAGAGTGCAAAAATCAGGCGATACGAGAACAGAGTCAGTCAGTATAAACAGAACCGCATGTTCGACAACAACCAGAAGATGCTGTTTGGACAGCTTGAGGGCAAATAAAGAGGCAACGACTTGATCCCTGGGGCGGAACAAACTAAAACATTCTGGAGAGGAATATGAGAGCAGGATGTTAGACATAATGACCAGGCAGGGTGGATTGAGACAGTACAGAGGGAGATCGGTGAGCAGGCGCACCAACAAACTGATTTGAGTATCACAGTTGAAACTCTTAAGGGGCAGGCCAAATAGCTAACCAACTGGAAATCACCAGGCCCAGATGGTGTGCAGGGGTATTGGATTAAAAATATAACATCCCTCCACCCGAAACTGACAACCATGTTCAATGACTGCTTGATGTCAGGTGAGGTACCAGAGTGGTTGACAAAAGGTACCACAGTTCTGATAATGAAAGACCGAATCAAGGGTAATGATGTTACCAACTATAGACCTATCACATGTCTGTCCGTAATGTGGAAACTGTTGACGAGCATTGTGTCTGAGGAAATCTACCATCACCTGCACACAAACAACTTGTTACCGGACGAACAGAAAGGATGCCGAAAGAAGTCACGTGGTACAAAGGAGGGAATTGCAGGAGGAGACACACTGATCTTGCCATGGGATGGATAGACTACAGAAAGGCATTTGACATGGTGCCTCATTCTTGGATCACAAAAAGCCTGGAGATCTTCAAGGTGGCAGATAACATCAGACAGTTGTTGGGCAAGAGTATGAGGTCATGGTAAACAGAGTTGACATCAACTGGAGAATCCTTGGGAAGCGTGAAAATCAAGAGAGGTATCTTCCAGGGAGATAGCCTGTCTCCTCTGTTGTTTGTCCTTGCCCTGATGCCCTTGACCAGTGTACTGCGAAAAGTGAGAGCAGGATACGGGTTGGGAAAGGGAGGGCTTACCATCAATCACCTCCTCTTCATGGACGATCTTAAGCTCTTCGGGAAGAGTGAGAAGGAGTTGGATGTGCTTGTTGACACTGTCCGTATTTTCAGCAGTGATATATGTATGCAGTTTGGTATTAGTAAGTGTGGAGTCATTGTGATGAGGAGGGGTAGGTTGAGCAGAAGTAACGGAATCCAGATACCAACAGGTGAGATGATAAAGGAAATTGACTCTGAGGAAGGATACAAGTATTTGGGCGTTCTGGAGGCTGATGACATCAAGAACAAAAAAATGAAGGAATTGTTAAGAACTGAATACATTCGGAGAATAAGGAGCGTATTGAAGTCACATCTGAACAGCAGAAATGCCATAAGTGCAGTAAATTCCCGAGCTGTGTCTATTATTAGGTACAGTGCGGGAATTCTGAGATGGAATGTTGCTGAACAAAAAGAAATGGATAGGAAGACTAGGAAGCTATTGACTATCTACAACATGTTCCACAAGAGGAGTGATGCCGATAGACTCTACCTAAGGAGTTCTGAGGGTGGAAGAGGTCTTATCAGCATAGAGGACTGTGTTCAGATGGAGAAAAACAACCTACACAAATACGTGACTGATAGTAAGGAGCCAATGCTCAGAACTGTACTGAAGGAGGGGAAAATAGGCCAGGGGAGTCCAAGGAGGAAATAACATCAAGGAGAAAGAGCAGCCTTCAGGAAAATCCCTTCATAGTACCTTCTTTGAGAAAACTGAATTTAGAGATCCACAGACATGGAACTGGTTAAGAAGAGGAGACCTTAAAAAGGCTACAGAAGGAATGTTAATGGCTGCGCAGGAGCAGGCCCTCAAAACGAAGTGGTTGAAACACCATATTTACAAGGAGGAGGCTAGCCCACTGTGCAGGATCTGTGGAGAGAGAGAGGAGACTGTGGCTCACATTGTATCCGAGTGTAAACACCTAGCCCAGACTCACTATAAGGGCTGGAGACATGATTTGATTGGCAGGGTGATCCACTGGCATTGTGCAAAGTAAACAATTGACCACATTCTGAGAAATGGTATGAGCATAAGCCAGAGGCGGTGATGGAGAACGATCAGGTGAAGGTGCTGTGGGATTTTAGGATACAGACGGACAAGAAACTGAAACACAATAGACCTGACCTGGTGGTTGTGGACAAAGAAAAAAGTTCGTGTCTGATTGTGGATGTGGCCTGCCCATTCCACACGAGAGTGCAAGAGAAGGAGAGGGAGAAAATTAACCGATACCAGGACTTAAAGTGGGAGGTAAAAAGGATTTTGAACTGCCATGAAGTCAAATTGATCCCGATTGTCATAGGCGCACTGGGGACTATCTACAAAAGTGTCCAGGGATGGTTAAAGAAAATCGGCCCCTTCACGCTTTTTGGAACGCTTCAAAAGGCATGCTTGCTGGGAACAGCAAGAACCCTCTGATACGTCCTGAATATCTGAGGCTGCAGGTAGTGGCTTGATATTCATTCCAACGGACTTTCCAGTTAACTAACATCAATGACTGAGATTCAAGGAATAATAATAATAATAATAATAATAATAATAATAATAATAATAATAATAATAATAATAATAAGGGAAGAAGACGCACGAGGTGACGGAGATCATGAAATCGCTCCCGTAAGTTTTGAATTTTTAACATATTTAAATCATTTGTGAAATAACAACTCTTAGTACAAATGCTACGTAAAGCACCCGGCTTGAGCCCCAAAAAATTCGGACCCAAAATATATTGTTATAAGGCTCAAATATTCAAATATTCAACTTTGTATTGTACACTGTATATCCAAAAAAGAAAATGGCTATAAATGGAAGAAGAACCCCCCCCCTCCTCTCCTCTGGCTACACTATATAGGACAGCTAAACTCACCAACACCAGAAACTAGATACACCACCCACCCCATCATCTGTGTACACTAAACACAACAGCCAGATAACGACATTTTCACCTTCACCGCCACCGCTCACTACGGCCATCATTACCACCACTATCCCATCACCGCCGCCACCACCCCTTGACTCCTTCACTACTGCCACCGCTACAGCACCATCACTACAGTAATACGGTCACATCACCGCCACCACTGCCTCGGTATCGACATCACCACCACCACTGTCTCAGTATCGCTACCGCCGCCAGTCTCCCACTTCCCCCTGCTGGCTGCTACTTCCACATTATAGAATTCCTACTACTAACAAAGAGGAAGGCATCAAAATATATAGATAGACTCAAAAGAAAAAAGAAAAAAACAAACAACAAAACCAAAGCAGCACAGCAACAACAGCAAAAAACGAGAAAAACAAACAGAGAAAAACAAAAACAAAAAAAGAAACCCCAAAAACGTAAAGAAAATAAGAATGAAGAGAGAAGCAGGCGGACGGACAGAGAAGAGGGGGGAAAAAGTAAAACTTAAAAAACTAAAACTAAGTCAGACATTCGAACACTACATTACAATGAAACTTATGCTTATTCATTTTTGGGGCCCTTTCTGCCTGTGTGTTTGTTTGTTTATGTGTGTTCGTATACAGCGTGGTGATAATGCCACACAAGGGCCAAGTGGGATGGCGGATCCACAGATGGCTATGTAAACATACATTCGCCAATCCTCGATAAGAGTGTTTAAATATCGAACATAAACAGTTCGAATAACGGTGAAATGGAGACTAGAACGTCATGTGACAGACTCTCACCCAACAGGTGCCCCCTGGCTCAGCAGCAGGAACCTGACTGTCAACCAAATACTGCTGATGTTGGAGGAAGGAGAAGAAGGAAAGGGGCCAGAACCAACTGGACGAAAGAATTGAATAGAACTGTTATGCAATGCTACCTGAAAAGTAACCCCAAGGAGAGGGGCTACAGGAGACGGATGCATAACATCTGGAACGAGATTGGTTTATTTAAATTAGATGAACAAAAATTGGCCGGGCAGGCTCGGGTAATAAGAACTAATGGGTGGATAAGCGAGCTGGAACTGGAGGAATTGAGCAGAGAGAATGGCTTGGAGATGGCGGGTGTAGTATGCCAGACAAGCGAGCCGGTGGGAAATGAAGGTGAGGAGGTCCTGAGAACGGAGGAACCACCCGAAGCAGACAATGATCTGAATACTGAGATAAATAATACCTGGAACAGAGATACGGCCACTGAGGAGATGAATGCTGACGGGCTAGGACAAGATTCGGTTGACATCCTAAATTTAGTGGTAGATGAATTGAACAATGATAGTGGGAGACCTATGAACCTAAGAGATTTGTAGACAGGAAAAAGTTAAAAGAAACAACAGCTAAGGTAAACAAAGTCATCCCATACCTTGAGGCGAGGAGCCTTCACCAGTGCAACAATATCCTCAGAGCAACAGCAAATACGGTGAGGAAACTACTTGGTATAAAAGCGAGAGGAAACAACAGACAAGAAAGAGCAGAGCCGTGGTGGAAGAAGCGACTGAGTGGGCAAATCGGGGAAATGAGAAATGACATAGGAAAGCTTGAGTCACTACTGAATGGGACACTAAAAAACATAGGCACTAAAAATAGACTGGAAATAAAATACAAAACTAGGAGTAAAAAGCTAAATATTATCATAGAGGAATTGAAGCAACGCATTGTAGCAAAGAGTGCAAAAATCAGGCGATACGAGAACAGAGTCAGTCAGTATAAACAGAACCGCATGTTCGACAACAACCAGAAGATGCTGTTTGGACAGCTTGAGGGCAAAGAAAGAGGCAACGACTTGATCCCTGGGGCGGAACAAACTAAAACATTCTGGAGAGGAATATGGGAGCAGGATGTTAGACACAATGCCCAGGCAGGGTGGATTGAGACAGTACAGAGGGAGATCGGTGAGCAGGCACAGCAACAGACTGATTTGAGTATCACAGTTGAAACTCTTAAGGGGCAAGCCAAAAAACTAACCAACTGGAAATCACCAGGCCCAGATGGTGTGCAGGGGTATTGGATTAAACATTTAACATCCCTCCACCCGAAGCTGACGGCCATGTTCAATGACTGCTTGGTGTCGGGTGAGGTGCCAGAGTGGTTGACAAAAGGTACCACAGTTCTGATAATGAAAGACCGAATCAAGGGTAATGATGCTACCAACTATAGACCTATCACATGTCTGCCCGTAATGTGGAAACTGTTGACGAGCATTGTGTCTGAGGAAATCTACCATCACCTCCACACAAACAACTTGTTACCGGACGAACAGAAAGGATGCCGAAAGAAGTCACGTGGTACAAAGGACCAGTTGCTTATTGATAAGATGGTAATGGGGAATTGCAGGAGGAGACACACTGATCTTGCCATGGGATGGATAGACTACAGAAAGGCATTTGACATGGTGCCTCATTCCTGGATCACCAAAAGCCTGGAGATCTTCAGGGTGGCAGATAACATCAGACAGTTGCTAGGCAGGAGTATGGGGTCCTGGGAGACAGAGTTGACATCAACTGGAGTATCCTTGGGAAGCGTGAAGTGAAGAGAGGTATCTTCCAGGGAGATAGCCTGTCCCCTCTGTTGTTTGTCCTTGCCCTGATGCCCTTGACCATTATGCTGCGAAAAGTGAGAGCAGGATACAAGTTGGGAAGGGGAGAGCTTACCATCAATCACCTCCTCTTCATGGACGATCTTAAGCTCTTCGGGAAAAGTGAGAAGGAGTTGGATGTGCTTGTTGACACTGTCCGTATTTTCAGCAGTGATATATGTATGCAGTTTGGTATTGGTAAATGTGGAGTCATTGTGATGAAGAGGGGTAGGTTGAGCAGAAGTAACGGGATCCAGATACCAACAGGTGAGATGATAAAGGAAATTGACTCTGAGGAAGGATACAAGTATTTGGGCGTTCTGGAGGCTGATGGCATAAAGAACAAAAAAATGTAGGAATTGTTAAGAACTGAATACATTCGGAGAGTAAGGAGCGTATTGAAGTCACATCTGAACAGCAGAAATGCCATAAGCTCAGTAAATTCCCGAGCTGTGTCTATTATTAGGTACAGTGCATGAATTCTGAGATGGAATGTCGCTGAACAAAAAGAAATGGATAGGAAGACTAGGAAGCTATTGACTATCTACAACATGTTCCACAAGAGGAGTGATGTCGATAGACTCTACCTAAGGAGATCTGAGGGTGGAAGAGGTCTTATCAGCATAGAGGACTGTGTTCAGATGGAGAAAAACAACCTATACAAATACGTAACCTATAGTAAGGAGCCAATGCTCAGAACTGTACTGAAGGAGGGGACAGTAGGCCAGGGGATGTCCAGGGAGGAAATAACATCAAGGAGGAAGAGCAGCCTTAAGGGAAAATCCCTTCATAGTACCTTCTTTGAGAAAACTGAATTTAGAGATCCACAGACATGGAACTGGTTGAGAAGAGGAGACCTCAAAAAGGCTACAGAAGGAATGCTAATGGCTGCGCAGGAGCAGGCCCTCAAAACGAAGTGGTTGAAGCACCATATCTACAAGGAGTAGGCTTGCCCACTGTGCAGGATCTGTGGAGAGAGAGAGGAGACTGTGGCTCACATTGTGTCCGAGTGTAAACACCTAGCCCAGACCCACTATAAGGGCTGGAGACACGATGTGATGGGCAGGGTGATCCACTGGCACCTGTGCAAAGTAAACAATCTACCACATTCTGAGAAATGGTATGAGCATAGGCCAGAGGCGGTGATGGAGAACAATCAGGTGAAGGTGCTGTGGGATTTTAGGATACAGACGGACAAAAAACTGGAACACAATAGACCTGACCTGGTGGTTGTGGACAAAGAAAAAAGATCGTGCCTGATTGTGGATGTGGCCTGCCCGTTCGACACGAGAGTGCAAGAGAAGGAGAGGGAGAAAATTAACCGATACCAGGACCTAAAGTGGGAGGTGAAAAGGATTTGGAACTGCCATGAAGTCAAAGTGATCCCGATTGTCATAGGCGCACTGGGGACTATCTCCAAAAGTTTCCAGGGATGGTTAAAGAAAATCGGCCTCTTCACGCTTTTTGGAACGCTTCAAAAGGCATGCTTGCTTGGAACAGCAAGAACCCTCCGATACGTCCTGAATATCTGAGGCTGCAGGTAGTGGCTTGATATTCAATCCAACGGACTTTCCAGTTAACCAACATCAATGACTGAGATTCAAGGAATAATAATAATAATAATAATAATAATAATAATAATAATAATAATAATAATAATAATAATAATAATAATAATAATAATAATAATAATAATAATAATAATACGAAGAAGAAGAAGAAGCAGTAGAAGACAGCAACTGTAGCTTCAGTGGAATAACGAGTAATATGATTCGTGATAAGCACAAATTGAATGAAATAACTCGTGTAAAATGTTGGGTTTACTTTTTGTGTGCTTCTATCTATGTTCTATTTACAAGTTTGAATTTCAGTCATGTGCTAAAGCATTAACGTGATCAATTATGTGTCCACCGAGATGTCTCCGAATATAACACATTGCACATTTCTACGACATTATTACTTTTAGCCACACGGGATAGATATCGCGTTAACTGAAAAAATACATATATTTGAATCGATTAGATATTAGGGTGAATGGAATGAATACAAATCTAAACGTATAAATAACGAAATTATGTTTTATTTTGTCTTATAGAGGTTTGCTTGAATACAATATTGGACGGCAAGAGTTAAAATATATATAAATATTAGAAATATGAATAAGTAAATTAAATATATTATTTCTCATCATACTAGTGGTGTCCTGCGAGTCATTACTGATAGATATCAAAAGAATTAACAACGTTTATATATTGAGTTATTTTTTTATGTCAACTATATTTTACAATAAAAAAGGGCAGATCTGGATGTATATGAAAGTAAAGGAAATGATTATAAATGCAATAACTTAGAAGAAAAGATGGGAAGGAACAAGTGACTATTAAGTAATTGAATAAAGGGAATGTAACTCTGTCGGGGCGCAAGCCTTCTCCGCGGTCGAGGGTTGCTGCGTCTAGTTGTGCGGGGAACACGGCTTCTTTTCAATATGGCGTTGAGAGCGGCAAGTCAGGAGAACAAGTTGGCGCTTTGGTAGCATAATACCGAATACATAACCTAACTCGCCAACGATGGCCCCACGACGACATTGGTGCTCTCTGAGGCCGCTGCGTAGTGTCACTTTGATGCGAATGCACTCGGTATCAAGAAGCATATCATTTTGAGAAGAGGGCACTAGATTGAGACCCGCACCACTGGTTGGCTGTGGATTGGATCGGAGACAAGCGAAGTGCTGACGGTCCCAGATTGCAAGAAACAAGACCTGCACAGGAGGATATCAGATGAGCTTCAGCGGTCCAGTCGATCAGCACCAGCTCCAATTCTTGGACTACATCAGGCCCGGACGTCGTCGTGAGTACCGTGCTGGCGAAGGTGTGATTGGAGGAAATTGAGGAGAGATACGCCGGCAGTCCCAGATCTGGTGCTGTCGAAATTGATATTGCAGATGATTTCTGCACAGTGACTAATGGTGGCGTCAAGATCATCGACCTGGTCTATATGTGGCTGACAAGGTGCACCGTGCAATATGAACAAGAATTTGGGAAGGGTGAAGCCGTTTTTTAAAGAGAAGAGCAACGGGTGTGTCAATAAGTCGCAACCACTCTACCTTGTTCGACAGACCGTATGGCTTTCATGAGAGTGTCAAGAATGTAGGCGTCATCTGTGGGCGTGAGCCGAGCCAGGAAAAAGACGGGATGAATGTTGAGTACGCCATCGTGGAATTGACCATCTCCGTAGCAACAGTTATCACTTTGAACTTGGATGAGTTGATCTCGATTCCCAGGAGCTTTTGAGCAGCGATGACTGGCAGACGTTCTTTAACTACCGAATAAGCCGACCGACTCCGATTTTGGTCTTTCCAGATACAGGAAGTTTAAGGCCTTATGGGCAGAGCGGTCAAATGATCAAATGCCAGCGTAAATAGATGCGTAAATAGATGCGTAAATAGATGTCTCACTTTGCTGGACACCTTTGGTAGAAGAAACCTTTTGTCAGCGACCATGATTTTGGTGGTTTTCCCGTACGAGAGTTGAGCAAGATGGGTAATTGAGGGGTCTCGTTTGAGATACGTCTATGAGATGTGATCCCATCTAACGCTGTTGAAAACGTTTCTTATGTTCAGCTTCATAAACCAACAATTCCTTTCCATTTGTGTAAATCGAGCCACTTGTATTGGCTTTAGAACAATCTTTGTTAGATACTGTATAAAATAGTCCCTTGTTATGTATATATGTTTATATATATATATACACACACGTGTGTGTGTGTGTTTGTCTGTTTATGTGTGCATTTCTATATATTTCTATATTTGAAAAGACTCATTTTATAGTACATTCAACACAGTTCTAAAGCCAATACGAGTGGCTCTATGGAGACGCCTACATTTGCCATATGAATCAAGTACAAGAACTTCAGCAAAGAATACGTTAATGCATTATTGATCTGGAAGAAAACTACAGGTTAGCCAGATACCTAACTTTAACAGGTTGAAAACAAGAAACTTATTGGCTGTACAGACCTAAGAGACCAGATTGACTGAACATTTAGCTCAATGAAAATACACAAAACTATATAATATAGTATGAATGCATTATGAAGGACTAAAGTAGTAATACGCAAATCGTTGAAAAACATATTTAATGAGTCTTTGAAGATTCCGACATCAACTGCAGCTAAATCCCGAACAATAATTACACAGCAAACTACAAGAAATATGCATCCATATTGTCCCTGCCTACAGCGTAACAATTTATAACGGCAATAATATTCGTAGCTGCAATGTAAATTGCTTTCAAGAAAAGAAATCCCACTTGCATAAGGAGGGAAGAGATGCTGCAAAGGCACATGCGGCTTTAAAGATCAATTCATGATCAACAAAACAATAATCGAAAGGGTACATTGAGATAGAAAGAGGCATAAATTGGTTACAAATAATATTTGGACAGTGTAGCAATTTCCTTTGATTACCAGAATATTAGCCTCGAGTAAGAATACATCGACAATAAGGAAATACTTCAAATATTTCCCTCTATACTCAGAAAAGAGCTATTTGTATAACAAAGAATCCCATGAGTACTAGAAGAGCAATATTTATTACATCTGAAGCTTTCATACATGCCATTAACAGCATCGCTCATTATATCGTTCCGGACTGGGCTCGGTGAAAGGTGTTATGTGAAGATTGTCGTAAATATTCTATGAGTGAATTCCTCCAACTTGAACTCTGAATAAGATAAGTATCCGGAAAATATCTCAGACATTGTCTTGATTCACTGGGGTAATTGATATGGGCATATGTTAACAATATCTGCATGAAATCCAAAGAGAAAGAAGGATATATAATTAACAGAACTAATGACATGTTAGATATAGGGAACCAGCTGCTGGAGCTAATGAAGATGATAACTGGATTACAGGCGACAAGGCACAAGACACTCTAGAAGATATACAAAAGATTGTTAGAAAATTAAGTAAACTCTTATGCTTCAACATAAAAGAACAGACGCAAACTACCTAAGATTCATTTTAACGAAATCAATACACATAACACTAAACTTTTCACTGCTGCAATGAAGGAGATTTTAGTAGAAGGTGACGACAATTTTACCTCTCAACTTCAAATAAACTAAAAGTCTCAAAATTGGTCTTAAAATTAAGAAAAAGAAAACCATACAGGATCATTAGCAACGTAAGTGGAAAGAGCAAATGAGAGAGGTGAATTATCAATAACTAACCATGGTTGTGAATGTAAAGACTAGAAGACAAAGACAAGATAAAATAAATTCTAAGATCACAGATAAGAGAAACAATTGAATACAAAAGAGACTCTGAAGCAACGTATCCACGTCAAAGCACAGAAAAGTAGACAATATGATAGGAGAGGAAAGTCCTACACATAAATTAAATATAGCAAACTGATGCAAATAAATTTTACCGGGAAATAAGGGACCATCCAGTGGAGATTAAGGAGCCACCTAACATGGATGAGCTTCAAACATTCTGGAATAATATATGGAGCAAAGATAAACAATATAATAAAGAAGCTGAATGGATAAAAAGAGAAGTAGACAGAATAAGGGATACTAAGCATCAGGAATGGAAATAAATAGAACTGTGAGAATTAAGGCATGCACTTAATGGAGTACACAAATGGAAACCAAATAGGATAGACCAAATTCCTACCATTTGGTTAAATACACTTACAGGGATGCATGAAATTACGTCTGTAATACAAAGTTCGAACGAAACCTCAAACGGGTTGTCAGAAGACAGAACATAGCTTCTCATCAAAAAAGCTGAGACGAAAAAAAAAGATCTAGAGGCCAATAACTGTCTTACTGACATCTATACTAACTGAACAGATATACAGATACCTTGATGAAAATTAAATCATTCCACTAGAATTAATTTGACGAAAAAGCAACTAGTTTCAACTGAGTACAATATTAGTTATGATTAGGTGGGGCATTATATCTATTGGATAATTTGCAACTCATGCAAAGCAGAACATGCAGAAAACTTATCAATTTCAACATCAGATGGGATGTAGGTATAAAAGTCAAACTCGCTATCTTCAATTAGAAACTGATGCTAATGCTTAGCTATGCTCATAAACTTTGAGTAATAACTTGAATAATACAATCGCAAATAGAATTGTCCGAAATATGGTTCCTCCGAAGAGTTTGGGGTAATTTTACTCAATACAGTGGTTAGCTCATAGATCAGAGTGTCAATCTATGGAGAACCGCTGAAATTAGAATTGAATGCCGATTAAATGAGAAAAGTATATGCGGCATTGATACGTGCATTTCCTTGTATGGATTTATAACTAAAAAAATGTGTATAACAGCAACTTGTGTTTGACATATTCGATTTGGTAATGTGGCCTGATTTATATTCACTGAGATGATCGGTTTTCCCTTAGTAGGTCATTCGTTTCTGTGTGTATGGGGAACGAATGTGTATGGATATATGTGCGTATGATTTCCGCATTTTTCCCATAAATTAATGTGATCACTTTCTAAAAATATTTTAATAGGTTTAATATTGTTGCTAAATTGATTTCTATTTTGTTTTCGCTTCTTTCTTAATAGAATTGCTTTCATTTACTGAAGCGCTATTTGTTTTGATATTATTACATGAGAATGTTTGTTCAGCTACATTATATCCTCAGTGATCACTGAATATTATATATAGATTATAGATTAGTTGGTTTTTCTCTTGTGTTATCGATGTGCACATCTATTCTCTGAACATGTATGGTTTTACTGTTGAGTTTAATTTTGTTATATTTATTTTATCATGATATGAATTTAGCGGAAGCTTCCCGTTGATCAATATCAATATTTCCATCTTTAATATCATTGTTTCCATCTTAAATCTAAGGTTGTCATATTTAATGTTTCATGTTCAGATGTTGTTCACTTTCTAACGCAATCAATCTTTGATTTTCGTAGATCAATTTCGACATATGTTAGTCAGTATGTTATGCAAGGATAGAATACTGGTGATGTTAATTATTTTGAAGCATATGCTACTATACTACTTACATATTTGTTCTACTAATGCATTCATTTTCTATATTTGTATTGGTGATTCGAAGCCTTCTATTTATTTGTATGTTTAACAAATGCGTTGTTAGCAAATGATGTTGATGTAATTTTATTAAAATCATAAAAAACGAATACGTAGAATTTGGGTATTACAACTTCCGTTTCTGTACGAATATGTTTCCTATAAGCCTAGATATCTATGTTTTAAAAGTGGCATAGTGTAAATATGATGCCACGCAATGTATGATAAAAAAAAAAAAATCATTTCAATTCTTCTAGGCTTTCTTCGTTTTTATTTGCGGTGAGTTATGTTCAAAATAAAAAAAAGTAATGAATCAAATTAAATAAAATGATTATAAATGCATGTATTGTTTAATAATAGATCAGAAAGCAAGCAGGAATAATGAGGAGTTGTAAGAGAAATAATGATATATATATGACATCAACAGGTGGATTTAGTCTTTAATAAATATTAATCGGTGTTTTATATATCCGTGTCACTAGGATATTATTCCATATTTGGAATTTGTTGGGATGTTTCTGCCTCTACAGTAGTGGAAACACGGTGTAGTAAAACCGTCACTAACAGAATTAACATTTAAATTTTCAAAGCATTATACCTTAAAGAAATTTAACCATGTGGCATTCAAATTGATTTATTCTGTGGTGTATTAAACGTTTTATGTGAATATATTTAATACTGCTCATCTATTAGAATAAATAATCATAGGTGTTAGATTTCACTGTAACATAGTGGATACATTGTATTATAAGTATCAAATAAGTATCAAATATATTTAGGTAAGGTATCATATATGCTTAGGTAAAAATTAAATTAAACATGGTTATCCTTTTCTACCTCACAACTTTGTGATAAATCAATGTTCATTTCCACTTCCAATAGAGAGTCAGTTTTGTTCATTAACAAATATCACCTGTTTATTTTGGTATCCACTCTTTTTTCAGCATCTGAATAAACAGTAAACGAAAGCTGGACGCAGAGTTTTTCTCATACATCAGTTTTTTTGTTTAACATTCATGTTATTCACTATTCATTTTGCACTGAACATCTTAAAAATATAAATTTCCTTTTTACCCAAGAATTCCTTAAAAAGTGTTTTGTTTTTATATTAGGCTTCTTTCCATCACATTATGTAGTCTTATGTTCAAATGGACTTCATTAATGCGGTTGCATGTTAATGAATAATCAAAAATGTATTAATATCTGAATAATATAAAAAAAACATTTAACAAACAATTTAACGTATTATTCTCTCGCATCATTATATATTAGACTTTACGGACTGAGTTCAAATCCCGCTGAGGTTAACTTTGCCTTTCATCCATACGGGGTCGATAAAATAAAGTACCGGTAATGCACTGGCCTTGTGCCAAAAGTAGAAACAATCATTATATATTAGACCATAGCTAATACAAATACATAAATACACCGAGTAGAGATTTGGCTAATGACCCAAAATCACAGAGTTTTTCGATATCATGTTTCAAATGTTATTCATTCATGGATATGTATTATCCACTTTTAAGAATTGATTGTTTTATTCCTTGTGAGAAAATAGTTCATTGGAATTTCATGAACTTCATAAATTCTCTGAAATATTCCACCCTAAGGTGGATGTACTATTCATTAAAATGAATTGTTCATTTTTTTGATTTTTCTTCTTTTATAGGAGATATCACTTTATATAATCCATATATTATATATAGAATAACCTACTAGAAATCTCTATATGAACATATTTCTAGCTTATCTGAAACTATTTTGTTTATTTTTGAAACCATAACATATTATGTCATACAGCAAGCAGTTTTATAATGGTTTTATTTCCAGTAAAATAAATAACAAATTTCATAAAACATCCTAAAAATAATACAGTGTGTATGGTTGAAAATAAAAATATGTTTTTGGCGAAGAGTTTTATTACAGCGACATAAGGATCAACAGCAAACCGTATATAATTTAACAAGATATATGTAACTAAATGTAGTATTCATGGGAGTACAGTATAGTGAAAGGCATAAACATAATATACTGGTGATTATATTTTACAAAGTATGCTTACTGGTAAATGTATGTACAGATATATAGTTACATAAAACCATATACTAAAATGGAAAATCAACAAAAGATTCAATATATTAAGTAGAATTTACTAATGTTATTTTTTTATAAATATTAGTAAGCATTACAAAAATTGGATTATCTCATATATGATGATAACATATATATAAAAGATATGTGCATAAAATAGGAGCAGTTGTTAAAAATAATTTGTAATCTGGATAAACATTAGTTTTATTAAATTAGAAAGAAATGTCTTCTAAGTTTAACATAACATTATTAAAGCAAAACTCAAACAAACTTTGAAAAGCACAAACGGAGATATACATGCTGATGATAAAATTATATGCATTGAAAATCTATTTGTTGCTACGTGTTTTCAAATTAAGTATGATAATATAAGTACAATAATTTAAAAAAGAGACGACGTGTTTTATTTCGGAGAATTCCTGTCAATATATGAAAATAATGTTGAGGATAACCTGAACGGGTAGTTATAGATGGAATCTTAATATATGCTTAGATGAATAGGATCATATTTATATAAATAAAATGATTAGCCGCATCATGCTAATTTTCAAATAATATTCTTTAGGATATTTGCCAAATAACGTTTGCCAAATTATTACAAGATTCGCCTGCTGGAAGAAGTAGTGCAATTACTTCTCTCATAGCCCACGTGGAAGTTTGGTATCGCTACTTAGCCGATCAATCCCGTCCACCTTAGGTGGTTATTTTCACGGTGCAACGTGAAAATAACCACCTAAGGTGGACCTCCCAGAAGTTAATTACTCCCTTAAATATTCCTCCGCTTTTTAATAGAACTAATTCGAAGCTCCTTCTTCAAGCGCCGAAGATGTCGTCAAACGACAGAGATGATGCGTATTAGTATTCAAGTGTACACTATCCGGTACTGCTAATACGTTCAACCTGAAATATAAGAATTACCCACCCACAACAAACGGCCTAAGTTCTTAGGAAGTCGATATTCTTACCTAGTAGCAAATATTCCACCCGCAAATACTTTAAAGCCGTTCCGAACAATTAAGTAGGGAGTTAAATAATTCCAAATACTCTAATAAGCACCTAGTCCTATCCGATACATTAAACTATCTTTACGATCGTTAACTACCTCCTCAAAACCACCTACTAGATAAGACCATGTATAAGATAGCTAACGTACCGTTTATAATACTATCAATGATGAAGCTAAATACATTGCCACCATCATGGGGACAGAAAACAATTAGCTTGCTTAGGAGTGAGGTCTAAATACATTGGGCCAAGAGAGAATTGATACTAGTAAGAACAAATTTGCTCAGATATATGATTACGACCATTAGACAACATTTTTGCCTCAACATGAAAATAATCTTCTTTAGTAAAGAGATTTTTGACGAGATTTCAGTAAAGCCTGATTGAATGTTGCCGTATAATTGTGGGCATTTATGATAACATAGCACAGATTTTCATTATGCGCTTGATATGGATGTTAAAACCTAGTTTGAAGTTCCACTGTAACACCTGAAAAGTTGTGTGTTTTAATATTTTTGCCTATGTTGCAGGTTGTTTTTAAGAAACACCCTTTTGTGTGATAGCACACAAATGCCGCGATAATGTGTCATGAAAATATAATAAAGTGTATTTTCTATAGTGAGGCCTCATATGATGGAATTCAATTTTATCTGACATAGAATATAAATGCCAAATCGGTTTGTTTCCTGTGTGCAACACTGGAAATGTCTTTACTTTAATATTTTGCATGGCAGGAATTTTTTATTTATGATGTGTGTGAGATGAAAATCGATACATCAATCACACACATTTAGCACGTTTTTCTCTTTTCTGTAACCCATAATGTATCATCCATTCGGGTATATCTATACCATAAACACCACATATTAATCCTCATTTTACATCAATAACCTTTAAATAGATCCTCCTTTGTGTTCCATAAAAATTAAATGATTTTTTACTGCAAAAATCAGAAAGCAATATAAGACGATAGGCAGTTGTAGATCATGTGGGAAAACGAGTACCGAAAATTGCGAATACAACAAACTCATCATATTTGCAGGAAGGACAGATATACATTAATATCAATATCAAAAAAGAAAACAAGGATGAATTATATATGTCAATGTCACTGATTGTTTTCATCCACTTGAAAGGTAACAGAAATAACACGATCGATACAGTGTATCATCCGCGACATAAACGCCCAAACATTCTAAATTAAATGTATGCGTAAAAGATGTTCATAAGGACAGTGAAACATTAGACATTACAATTTTACTCTTAGTGATATGTCATTAGTAAATTGTATGCAAGAAGATTGAGCTTATTATGGAAAATTGGAGTGGAGATAACACCGAATATATGTGAACCTTTTAAAACGGAGCCACTAATAAATGTAAGGAAAATCGGCTATTATAAGCAATTTAGGTTTTTGAAAACATATCAGTAAAAGCGATAGGAAACGTTTGAAATTACCGAAATTTTGTTCAGAATTAATATATCTAAAATGGGATGTTAAATTATGAAAATCAAGTTAACATTTTCAAGACATATTTACGTTCTATAAATTCACTTTCATTATCTTTCATACACACGGGCGGTGGAATGGCAGTATCGGTAGAAGGTCGAACCCCATGCTTTGACGCATATAGTTACGGCCCTTGCCATTCTGAGTTCAAATCCCGCCGAGGTTAACTTTGCCTTTCATCCTTACGGGTTCGATAAAATAAAGTACCAGTAATACACTGGAATAATTGCTGGCCTTGTGCCAAAAGTAGAAACAATTATTTTTCATACACACGATGGATTGGCAGTATCGGTAGAAGGTCGGACGCCATGCTTTCCAGCATAGTTACGTCCCTTTACGATCTGAGTTCAAATCCCGCCGAGGTTGACTTTGCCTTTCATCCTTACGGGGTCGATAAAATAAAGTACCAGTAATGCACTGGTTATTTGCTGGCCTTGTGCCTAAATTAGAAACAATTATCTTTCATACACACACACACACACACACACACATATATATATATATATATATATGTGTGTGTATGTGTGTGCATGTGCGTGTGTTTGTGTGTTTGTGTGTTTGTGTGTTTTTGAGTGTGTATATATATATATACATATATGTGGGGGTGTATTTAGAGAGAGAAATAAATAAAGATGTAAGGAGATACATAAGTAAATGTTTACATACAGAGGTAGAAAGATATATATATTTATTTAAGAGATATCCAAGCTTCATAATCTAATGCTTTCGAAAGAGACATGCAATTAAAAGAGTAGATGTAATTACTTGCACCGGACAATATATTCCTGTTTATGCAGTTTACTGAAGCAGTGGAATTGCTGATGGGTCACATTATTTTCCTTGATCCTATAATATAACATTTCGACAGAGAAATTGTTATTTATGAGATTTAGGAACATCCGCTCAGTAACAGGAACAGAATATAAACTATATAGTGGAACTTACTATATAGTATTCCGTTTCCAGCACATTTATTTTATTCCATTTTGCATATGGTCTCTCTCTCTTCCCCCTTCTCTCTCTCTCTCTCTCTCTCTCTCTCTCTCTCTCTCTCTCTCTCTCTCTCTCTCTCTATCTATCTATCTATCTTTCTCTCTCTCTCTCTCTCTCTCTCTCTCTCTCTCTCTCTATCTCTCTCTTTCTATATATATATATATATATATATATATATATATATATATATATATATGTATATATAGTAATAATAATAAATTTGAAGACTACAATCCAAAGAGGGCTCGATAGAATAAATATATATATCAATTATATAAGAACCGTAGAGCAAATAATAACAGATTAAAGTTTAAAATAACAGATTAAAGATTAAGCAAAGAATCGCTTCTTTCACCCTTAACGGGATCTGATGAAATTAAAAAAATCAATCTGTAAACGCAGAATTAAATACTTCGAAAAACGTTGCAACTGAAGAAAGACAGGAAGACGATACTTTGGTTCATGGAGACGTTCCCTGGCAAAGAACGAAAAAATACCCGAAGATAATACGTCAATATTTGTAGTGGTGAGAACAATTACACGCAAAGACAAAACCACGTTTGTGGTATAAATGAAGTCGTAGACTAATATTCTATTGGGTGGTTCGTGGAGACATTCCCTGGTAATGAACGGAAAAAACGAACTTAATACGTCATTTTGTGGAGCGATGATGAACAATTTCAGTCAAAGACAAAACCATGTTTATGGTATAACTGAAGTCGTAGACTAAAATTCTATTTAGGAAACCGAATGATTCTCGGCTTCAGATTTAAGAATATTGTAAATAAATTACAGAGGTTATTGAAATCAACAATAATTTGCAAGGGAACGTCTCCACGAACCAAAGAGTCGTCTTCCTGTCTTCCTTCGGTGGCAACGTTTACGAAATATTTACTTCTGCGTTCACAGATTGAATTTTTTTTAGTTTCAGAAGATCATGTTAAAGGTGAAAGCAGCGGTTCTTTGCTTAAACTTTCATCTGTTATTTTAATAAATATTTTGCATTTATATATTTTTTGTATTGTTTTGTAATTTTTGTATTTTTTGTGTATTTTATATTTTGTATTTTATGTTTTGATTTATGTAATAGAAATATTAAGTATGTATTTGCCTAACTACTACGTTTCATACTGTAATATCCCCTCCGTTCTATTGTACGGTACTATCGTTCAATATATGGATAATATATCTGTAATATTGACCCTTCTTACTATAATTTAAACATCTCCCTATTTATTAGTATAAATCCATATATTGAATATATGTAATATTGATCCTTCTTACTATAATTTAGACATCTCCCTATTTATTAGTTATTATATGTAAATATATTTTTTTACTTACTTTAATCAAGATTTTTAAATTTTTGATTTTTAATTTTTAGTTTTAATTTCTAATCCTCAATCATAATTTACAAAGTGAGACCATAATGCCTAGAAATAAGTATATATTCTCTTAGCGGGTGATGGTCAATTCTACTGTCCATGTTTAATTTAGGGGTAGTATTGAGACCTATTGAAACTCATACTCTCCCACCCCCAGTAGCTTTCGGCCAAATGCCACTGGCAGGTCGGCTAGCAGTAAACTATGACCGTGTCATATTACAGACCTGGATGGGGTGATTGTTTGGTAGAGAGGGGGACCTGCCTAGGCGAGTTTCGTAGAATTTTGGGGTAGTTGATGGTCAACTTCCTTCGGACTTGCGCCTACGCAGACCGGTGGGGGTGAATTGGGACTAACAGTGGAACGAGCGAATAATTCAAGAGCACAAGCTTTGTCCGTTCCCATGTCGATTCAATTTAGATTGCCTGGGAAACATAACCTTATTATGTAAGGATCTGTCTGATGATGTGACGGCACTGGGCGCACCGGACTGTGTGTCCACTGTCGTCATTGAATTATATATCACAGCATTATCATTAAAGGACTTTAATATCTGAAACTACCTCGCTTTTTCTCATTCGATATGTATATATATATATATATATATATATATATATATATATATATATATATATATACACACACACACACACACACACACACATATATATATATATATATATATATATCAGTCTGCCCCCCGCCCAGCCAGTTGGATGGCGTTATCTTATGGCTAAAACAGCACACAGTGCTATGACCAGCGGCGCCGATTGGCGCCCGAAACGGCCCGCTTGTGTATAAAACTACGGATTATATACAAGTTTCTACATAACCTGAAAATTATTTATCCTAAATTGTAGAAATCTTATAACGAAACGGCCGTCAGGAAGGAAAGAGACATTCATTTAATAATGTCTCATGTCAAATAATACAACTAGCTATCCACGAAATACTGATTAGTTAGCACCCCAAACACTAAATTGAGATAATACTTAGTATATCCTAATGTTTGTTGAGTGAGATGCGGTTGGTCGGAGTATCGCTTAAGGCTTTCTCTGTTTATGTATTGTATATATATATATATATATAAGTATATATATATATATATATATATATATAAGTATATATATATATATATATATATATATATATAAGTATATATATATATATATATATATATATATATATATATATATATATATATATATACTTATATATATATATATATATATATATATATACTTATATATATATATATATATATACAATACATAAACAGAGAAAGCCTTAAGCGATACTCCGACCAACCGCATCTCACTCAACAAACATTAGGATATACTAAGTATTATCTCAATTTAGTGTTTGGGGTGCTATATATATATATATATATATATATATATATATATATATATATATATATATATATACATATCGAATAAGAAGAAGCGAAGTAGTTTCAGATATTAAAGTCCTTTAATGATAATTCTGTGATACATATTTCAATGACGACAGTGGCCACACGGTTAGGTACGCCCAGTGTCGTGACATCATCAGACAGCTCCTTACATAATAAGGTTAGGTTTCCGAGGCAATCCAAATTGAATCGCCATGGGAACGGACAAAGCGTGTGCTCTTGAATTTAATTTATAATAAATTTGAGTGAAGCAATTGGTGCGCGTGTTTGTTATTGGCAACATGACCCACCCAAAGTATAACAATATCGGTTTGAACACACGTTTTCATATAAATAATCTTGCTAAACAAATTCAGAAACGATATATATATATATATATATATATATATATATATATATATATATCTTTTCTGAAATTGTTTAGCAAGATTCTTTATCTGAAAACGTGTGTTAAAACCGATATTGTTATACTTTGGTTGGGTCATGTTGCCAATAAGAAACACACGCACCAAATGCTTTACTCCAATATATTATTAATTAAATTATAAATTTAAACAGATTTAACAATTTCTGGTTGGTTGTTTGGTTCCACAACCGGACGGTTGTTCATATATTGTCAAAGTTCTTTCGTCACATATTATGTGACCTCATCAGTGACCGGGAATTATTTTCTATTTTTTTTGCCTCTCCTTTGTTTTGTGTGTGTTGTGTGCTTAGTTTGCGCATGTGTTACACCCGGGTGTCTTTTAGAATCGCCGAGTAAAATTAGGATTGATTTTGAAAGAAGTATCAACGGTGTTTGTAAGACAGAGAGAATTTTGTACAGCACCACTCGGATATGATAGCGATACTAAACGCAGAACACAGAAACTTACGAGAAAGTGGTAAAGACATTTTTGATGGTGTTATTTCTTCAACTCTTTTTACGTTTCACGAATGCACTCCTGGATTTTGCTTGTCTGTTGTCCGATTCCCTCTCAATACTAGTATCGGTGGAAATTATACTCTCAAGATAGCAGAACTGATTTCAACTGCTAAATGGAATACGAGGTAAATGGTAGGCATCCTTTGGAGCAGGCTGGTAGAAGGCGTCACTTTTGTTCAAACTGACCGCCAAGTAAGGCGTTGTATGCCTCTTTCAGTGTGACAAACAGATGCGGCATCGACAGACAACAGGAGCTCACACATAGGTATTTTGGTGAATGTAGGTTAAAGAAGCTTCCACCGGCCTGGAATCTGATGTAGACTCCTTCGTTTATTTATAGACATTTGGGGGCTTGTTCATGCTAAAAAGTAAAGAAAACAGTATTGGTGCAAGAACGTGATTTGGAAAAGCTGGGCCAGATCATTTCCAAATCTGGCCTGAGCTCCTTTTAAACTGTTTATGATGATTGCATTACGGAATGCTGGAGGAAGTGTGTAATGTTCCCAGCAAATGAAAAGATTTTCACGGTGTCTGGAGAGAATGGAAAAGCAAATACTGATGCAACCTTCAGGCATATGAGCTATATACTTCAGTCTCTACCGACCCTCAACAGCTTAATGCTTTGTATATTTTCCTTCAGTGTTATTGGTTTCTTAAGCTTGTCTCTCACATGTATCTGGAGTAAATTGTTGTGTTAAGGACCATGCGGCTGGTGCTAAAGAGACTCCGAAAGTATTCAGTCCAGCGAACCAAGATGTATACTTGTTATTTATACTTCTGGATTTTGGTGAGGGCAGGCCTGTAGGTACGCTGGACCATAGACTACTTTCAGTTCTTGATATAACAAGTCATAGTTTCTTGTGACTGCATATGTCTATTTCCCGGAGACTGTACTGAATCTTAATTCAGCTGTGGTAGAAGGCTACATTATTTTGAGAGAAAATAGGGTACTAAGTAGGGCTGGAATGCTTACCGCCTCTAAGTAAGGAACTCTTCTATTTCACTCTTATTATCATCAAAACTCTCTTCACGAATTCAAGCGATTGTTGAGCAAACTGCATAAAAATGGAGCAATTATCTAGTGGTGGATGGCTGGAGGAAATGGGAGAGGTCACTCGATTATTGACGGGTGGGCGAAGAAGAAGGAAAGAAAATAACCAGGTATATTTTAAGTAGCGTAGAAGGGGATTATATATAAATATATATTTGTATATATATGTATGTATGTATGTGTGTGTGTGTATGTGTGTATGTGTGTGTGTATGTTTGTGTGTGTGTGTGTGGATGTGTGTGTGTGTGCGAGCGTGTGTGTATATGTATGTATGTATATGTTGCCCTTACCATGTGCATTTATTGTGAACTGTATTGATAAATGCAATTATTTCGTTAATGAATATACTTAATCTAAATTATTTGGAATAATTTCAGTATCTTAGTTCTTTCAAGATTTGAAGCATATTAAGTCGTATAATGCAATTTATAACATAGATTTCAACAAATCGCCTGCTGAAAAATAATAGAATTTTAACCTGATTATATAAACTGGTTTTTAAAACTGTCAATAAAATTGTAAAAATAAATCACTGACATAAAATATATTATTTTTCCTTTACGTATTGTTGTGCTTTTATATGTTTATATTTATGAGCATGCGTAGCTTAGTACATGTTTCATTTTTCGTTTTTCTATTTCACTCTGCTCGTTTATCTAAGTCTTGTCAACATTTCACTGGTAATTTAATTTAAATATGAAATGTTTTGCAGCAAAATTAATGTTTAACTTGAATAAATTGGATTTCACATCTTGCCGTATCCGTTGCAATTTGTTGCTTAAATCATATTGTTTCACCGGTAATCACATATTAATATATTTAATTCCCAACAGATTCGCAAAGATTTATGCCTTACGTTATCAGTTACATGAAAGAAATATATTGTGAAGAAAACAAACCAAAATTCAGGCTGTTTCATTTCCTTCTACAATATATGTGAATATCTCTAATAGCTTAAATATATTATTATACGTTTCCAAATTTCCATTTTCTGTCACTCTTCAACACTCGCTCTCCAATTCTATCCGTTTGTCAATTCCTTATTACCCTTCTATATTTCTTTCCCACATAACTATTTATTTGTCTACGTCAATCAGTTGTATAATATTTTATAACATTTCACTTTATTGGAAAAGCAACCGAAAAGCTATTTTATCCTACATAATTTATAAAAGTTACCCTCAAACTCTAATATCAACTCTATAATATTTAAATAAGAAGCAATTATATTAGTGATAGCTAGAGATACAGAGACAAACAGTTATGGATCTCTTGTGGTTGGTAGTATCATAAAGCTTATCGCATTTGAAATATGATATTCTGCTGCTTGTTTCCATTTATGTTGTAAGAGATATATTTTCATAAATGCTGAAAGATATATACATATTTCTATGCATGGACATTCCTTTAGAATGTTCTGCCCTAGAATATTCATAAGATCAGTTTTAGAGATCACCGCCTTCCTAGGATATAACCTTTTCGTGTCAAATACGTTTATGTTTCATATATTAGCATGTTCTGCTTGAGTTACTTTCCCTCGCGCCTAACATGTTTAAGACATATTTCGAAATTATTACATTTGGATAAAAGGGCAATGTGAGTACCATAATTGACGATTCTTGGACAAGATATTATAATTATTTATGGTACAATTTTAGGTTCTGCGCTCAAATCACAATATTAGATTCATCTTTTTAATCTCCGATAAATAAAACGGCTTATCTACTACTCTAATTTAATCGGTCTAACAAGAAATGCATATTCATACAAAACTAACCTATTTTGCTCATGTAAAAAAATTAATTGACCACCAGCAATGAGTAAACTTCATGCTCAAATATTACCTGTGTTTCAATATAATCAATAAATTTCACATAAAGGACAATGATATTCTGGTGGGAATGCAGACTATGAATATCCATTGTCATTACGCAAACTTCAATATTTATTTCTCAATAATTCTTATCAAATTGCATAGAAACATTAGATTATCAAATTTCATCATTCCTAAAATCCTTAATATTTTATTCAAATATAAGTCCCAATAACATTTTTTTAAAGGAATACTAATGACTCTTCCGAAATTGGCAAAACAAGTTTCAGAAATAAATTGAATTTTCGAGAGTTCATTTCAAATTTCCCTGTAACCTATATCGATAGATAAGTTAAAATTTTATGTGCATTGTAGATTCATTCTCGCCGAAGCAGTTAAATGTGCACATTATATATTTCTAATTTTTTTGATAATATAATCTTAGAAAAAATATAAATGTGGATATATAAACATGTCATTTATAGAGGGTACTTTTAAATAATGCCTTTAAAAGATCAATGGTTCCCTGAGGCAATACTATATATGTAGCTGTATTCCTCATCTTAATTTCATTCTCAACATACAAATCCTTTAGTCATATTGGATGGAAATAACGCTATATAGATATGGCGTGCGCGTGCATGAGTGAGTGTGTGTGGGAGTTTGTGTATGTTTATATTTGTGTGTGTGTTTGTAGATAGGGAACACATACATAGACATGTACAATACAACGTTTATTAAATCTATGCTACGTTTAATGGAGACACAACATAGTGATCTTATTTGTAAAGTAGACTGTGCAATAATAAAAAGATAATTCGAGAATATATGTTATTTCTTCCTTTCAAGAAATACATAAGTTATTGTTATCTTTAATCTAACAGCTTCACATTATGGACGATGACCCTTTCCAATATTTGCATTCTCTGGTCACACTTGTTAGACTATATTTCATGTCAAAAACTTGCGGTAAAGCTATTAACTTTATGCTAACATACATTCTAAACTCCTGAACCTGCTCAACGCATCAAAATATACATTAATTATATAGAATAGTAATTTATGACTTTCGTTGCAAATTGACTTTCCGATAGGCGATAAGTAAATGTAAACTATTTAACGAATGCTGTTCATGGAATTTGGACTGGTCAGTAAATTCCTAACTTTTATTTGATTTAGTTTTTATTCTGTTTGTTTTGGGGAGCGTAGAATTACTTGTTGAAAAGCCAATTAGTTTTAAATCACGTAATGATCAAATCATATGTCTTTGTTTTTCTGGGTGCGAATGGATTATTAACAATTTACATTTTCCTTTCACAGACAAATTAAGTTGCACTGACATAAAAAATGACTGGTTATCAATTCTCTTCATGTCATGTAGATGATAGACAAACAAGTCAGGTGGATATTCAAATAAGTTTGAAACGAAAAAAAAAAATTACTAATTTTCTAATCCTTGTGTGAAGAGGATAAGAAAGTTTGCTACCATTTGTTCATTTTTACAGTAAAGTTTATAAGTTAAATTGTAATAATTACTACATTAATTTTTATTATGTGTATGTTTGTGTGTTTGTTTATGAGTGTGTATGTGTTTTTTTTTCTGATTCTGTATAAAATATTATGGCCCAGTCTCAATAATGGCTACTTCTAATGGAAAAGCAATCAGATTAGTAACTATTTTCCTTAGCTTGTAATTTGCCGAACGTCCCCGAAACAGTTCTACAATTAATGTATTCCTCAGGTGTTGTTAACGTGTCTCTCTGTCCGATATTATTATGTATGTGCGTTTACGCATTTAATTGAAACGGGAGTATATTGACTTTGAACATATTAATAATGCAGAAGTGATAGTGAAACTCATCAGTAGAATTCATAGAAATAGGTCTGAAATATTCTAACATAAATAAAATAATATATACTCGCGATTTCATAGTGGCGACATTTCATTATTTTATTGTGGTGTCTAAACATTTCCACATCAACATTTTAAATACCATTGAAATATCACTTAACGCTCGCTTACTATATTGTCTCCACATTTTTTCTCTTTTCCCGTCGAATAATTACAATATTATTTTATACGGACGTATTTCCTTTAAAATATAAAACTGTAAAATATATAATATAGAGTATGAGGCACTAGAATAATGTAAATGACGAATAAATGAAAATCAATTGTAATTACGGAGTCATTAAATTTTAAGAGCGTATAAAATTGCGAAGTAAAATATGAAAATAAAGTTAAAGTAATAAAGCAATAAATAATACATTTATTAATGGAGCATAGGGATTTATATTTAGTACACCATTTGGCTTTCAAATTCAAGAATATTTAAATATTCCATTTATTATATAGGTTCGTACTGTTATTTTACATTTGTATTAGTTTTCTTTAACATTCTACTATTTACGATGGGATTCCCATATATATAATTGATAATTTAAAATCCCATGACGATATTCGGTTTCCTTTAAATTTAGTCTAGTTTTTATTCTGTAAATTCTCCACATGTCTTAGAAATGATGGAGTAAATTATACAGATGTATTTATTCTGATTCTGATTACACTTGACCATAATCATAGTACGTGAAAAGGACAATGATATAGGTATATAGGGTGTATGGATGCAGACATGTCAACACTCCTCGTCGGACGGAGAGATCTGCCACCCACTTTAGAGTGAGTTGGATACGTCTTCACTTGTGAAAATTGGGTATGGCTTTCATTATGTATAATCTCCCCATTTTCCCTCATTTCTCCCCGTTTTGGGGCACTGTTTCATGGTACACTGCGCTTGTTTCACTAATCCTTAAAGTTTGATATGTAATATTGAATGATATAAACTAGTTAAGAAAACATTAAAAAAATATCTACTGAAAGCAGGGAAATGTTTCATATTGATAGCGGTAACTAACGGTGTTTATACATTTCTAGAAAATGTAATTAGATAAATAAATTACCAGTTAAACATGTAACTTCAAACAAAAGGAAATATACCTATAATGTAAGTTTTAACATTATTTATAAATGAACGTTGATATAAATAAAATTTATTTGGTAGCAGTTTTATATACTCCCATTGATAAAAAAAAAAGTTAAAATAGGTAACTACACTCTGCATGTTTATTTCTGAGAAAGTGGGATATAGGTGGCCAATATTTAAACTAAAGCATCTTTAGAGAAAAACGTCCAGTACCTGAAGGTAACTTTTCAGTTACACTTATTTACTTTTATAAATCAAGTAGCAGTGGTACCCTGCGTTGCACGGGATAAGGTATTTTGGAAGGCGGGCCGCCAACAGACCTATTCGTGGAAAAACAGCATGCCTGAACAATATGTAAAGAAAATAAACCAAATATTCTGAAGGCTGGATAATCTTTAAGACTTTCCTGATGAAACAGGAAAAATGCAGGTTTTACATAATGCGGGACCCAAGCCATAAAAAAGTTGGATTTCTTTGCTCGCGGTATGAAGAATAGACGGACTAATACATAGTTACAATTTGAAGGAAATCAGTCTGAGGTAACGCCTAAAAGAACACTAAAAAGCTGAAAAAAACCCAGGTTTTCACCTAATGCGGGCCCCAGAAATGAAAGGGTTGAATTTTTCATGTCCATAACACTCCATGAACCATAAGAAATACACATGTAAAGTTTGAAAAAAATCGGTTGGGTACTTCTCGAATTTTAGGGATTCAAACTCACAGACACATACACACAGATCCTCAGTTTTAAAGATATAGAATACTGGTTGCTAACATTTTAATTGTTTTATAAATTTATTATTGCCATATTGACAGCAAATTTCCTGATGTTCAATGTTATGTAATTACGTAGATTTCAATGGGAAATTTTGTCGTGTATTCGTTGTTGTTCAGAGGAAGATATTGAACAGATGATGGCAATTCTAATGTCAAAGATTAGAATATGAACATTTTGTGCTTTGTATTTGTGAAAAAAAAACGACCGATTATATGAACTCAAAATGATCTTTTCTAATTTGAGTACTAACATTATGTCAAAACAATCACTTTTGTATATTAATCGTGTTTAGAGTGCTTACTTTTTCCTGGAAATATATGTTTTTAATGGGTAAAATTATACTGATAATCTGGCAGAAATGTTAAGGTTCTCTTTTAGCTTAGCTATCACCAAACGAAAGAATATTTTCAAATTGGTCTATATGCAAATTATCCAGTATGTACGTAAACAAAAAACAGTTGGACATAACTGGAGGCACTTTGCATCGGCAAACAATTGTCACAGAATTTATACAGCTGTGTGTGTACGTAGAATTGAAAATATGGATCATGAGTTGAAAATGATATGCGAAAGTAGAAGGCTACGTAGTTGTAGTTAACGAATTAAAATGTTAACATTATTTTTGTATCAGCTTATGCATATATATCAATGAAAATACTTGAGGGATGACAATGTCTTTGCATGTAGAAAGAAACAAAAAAAGATAACTTTTAATCGCTCAGAATGAAAAAAAAGAGGATGAGAGCGTCCATAACAATTGTCAAAGCATTTGACGGAAATGGACGGAAATGGACGAAAATGTAGGAAATGCAGAAGTTATCTTCAAACAATAGAAATAGTCCGGATAATTGGCTCAGATTGTGAGATGCTCAATACACCTAAGGCCTAGATGGAGCTGTTAAACCAGAAGATATTTTAATTTTTTCCATCAACTAGACTCTGGTAAGATATTATCTCAGAGCATAAAGAGCCGCAACATATAGCGCAACGCTGTTCTTCCAATGTTCTACTGATTCTGTGAGGCAGCCTCCCTAGTTTAATCATTCATTTATTTTCGCTAGAGGATTGAAAGGCGAATTAACTTAAGCGGATTGTTATTCAATTCACAAAGACCTGGAATGAATGCAGTAAAACATTTCATCTGAATCTCTAGCGCATTCACTTCATTACAGTCTATATATATAATATCTATAATAAAGTTAATAGTTCTTAAAATACGTAAATTTAACATCTATCTGTATTTGATGATTTGCAGTTTGATTTTTTGCTCATGTCCTAAACAAGATTAAAAAGTAAGATTTTGGACATATTATACACATTTGACTTTGGAATATATATGAACAATATATGTTGTAATAAGTAAACAATATTAAAATAAAACTAACTTAGTAACCCAACAGTCTTTATCTCCCTGTTTGCAGAAAAATACTAGACTGACCTAACCATGTGTTCATAAGAGGCAGAATGTGTTCATAAGAGGCAGAATGTTTATCTTCTGTACAACGATGATTCGGTGTGTATAGTTATTTAGTTATATTTAGAGTAGGCTGAAAAGTATTTAGTTAGAATGGCTATCGTACTTCAGACAAATATTCATAAGTAATATTCATAAGTAATATTCTGATTTGTTCTACTATTGGTACATGTATGCCCTTTTTCTAAATCGTATCTATTTACGTCACTGTACCGTCTGTTTGCCACGTCTACCAAACTTCACAGAGGAAATGTTACACTGATGTAATGCACCAGGTTAGCTTGAGGTAACTGAGGGTTACACGATCACAAAAAAACGCACTCAAAACAACATACAATGCCTCATCACTGTATCGCTACCACAATAACATAGATGTCATTTTTACGAAACAAGTTTGTCGATGAATTTATTAAGTAATTTTACAGGGGAAAACAAGGAAATGCAATTGCAGAAGAGACAATATTTTGTGTATATGCATAGTTTAGGCATCTCAATTATAGTTTATGCATCTCAGTACATCAAGAGTAATTTTGGGGAGTATAGAAACATTTCGTTTAAAAAATCCAATATTAGAGACCATGCGATATGAACACAAGATTTTTACTCTCACCCATTAATATTGTTTAGTATAAACTTAGAATTTATTTTATTATTGGTTCTTTGCCATTTCATGATATTTCATAGTAAGGACAATGCTAGCAGATCTCGGTGTTGGATTCATTTCTAAGTTTTATATTCGGAAAACCTGTTCCTGAACATATTTGTTCGGGAAGGGAGACGTTCGTGAAATTAGGTTCCACTGCACATGGTTTATTTCCGCGTTTTTCTTATAGTATTAGAAGTGTTGTTATCCCTAGATTATACCAATACGTTCCTTTTACTACACCATTCGCGGTCGCTGAATGATGTAGTGAAGTTAAAGCCGAGAGGATAAAAGGTACGCAAACGTTATTCCGTATCAAGGAATGAAAGATAAAATAATAGGGCACGAAAGATACGCGTTGTAAAGATAGATAGGAAGTCATCTTGGGAGAAGGAAAGTATTTTCAATTTAAAACTTCTAATCCATTCACAATTTTATATTATTGTATATAAACCTAATAAATATAAACCGAAAATCGAGAACGAGACACACACACACACAGACATATATTTATATATATATACATACACACACACACACACACACACACACATACACACATATATATATATATATATATATATATATACACACACACACAAACACACACACACACATATATATATATATATATATATGTATATATATATAAAGTGAGTGTGAGAGAGAGGGAGATAGGAAAGGGGCAGGGTTGTTTAAGTAAACAATTTCCCGAATTTCTTATATTTGTACAGCATTTACCTTTTCATGCATTAATAAAAAAAAAATCGTAATGAAACAAATTGAGTAATAAACGAGAGAAAAACAGAAACCAAAAAATGCCAATTGTAAAAAGGAAAAGGAAAACTTAAAGGCAAAATTCTTGAAGTGACGCTAGGGGAAGTAGAAGGAATTTAATGACATGAAAAGAAATAGTTTGTAATTGCCAGCAAAAAATATTGAATTTCAAAATATTTTGATGGGTGTTTCAATTTGTAACAACGTACGTAATTTGTCATGTGCAACCAAGATCAAAGAATACCCGATTACAATTTCAAGTCGTTCGAATTGTAGGATGATATTAATACATTTTTCACACACATATAATCAATCGCTGAAGCAATATATATGCTATGAATTTCTGCACATTACTTATTACCACCCTAAATACGATGATACATAATATGGTTACTTCATGCTTTAATCATTATATGAATTTACGTAATGTGTAATATTAATGGTATCAATATTAAATGATATATAGGATGTTGGGTTGGCAGAATTGTTATAGTATCTTTCAGCATGCACGTCGGGATATAGTTACGGCTTTTATATTTTGAGATTTCGAATCTTGCGGCTGTTTGCTTCTTCTATCACGTGTAGAAGATTCGATAATGCACTGAGAAAATTTAATCTACTTTCTCTCGCCCAAATGTGTTGGCCTAGTGCCAAATCAGAAACCATTATGCCATGAAACATCGGGTATTGGATTGACTGTGTAGGTAGAGCGTCGGACAACAAGATTTACGGCATATAATTACCTCCCTTTACTTTCTAATTTCAAATCCCGCCGAGGTTAGCTTTGCCATTCACCATTACGGTGTTGATAGAATATCACTGGAGTCGATTTAATCGAATTTCCCAATTCCCTTCAAATGGCTGGCATTGTGCCAGAATTAAAAGCTAAAATAAAATGATATTTAATATTCATGAAATAATAATAATTCAAATAAATATCTTCTTATTTATGCATCAGTCTTATTAAAACATTAGGTGTCTTCAACGAAACAAACCAAACTGTTTGACTTGTTTTACCTGCAGTAAGCAGTTTCACATAGTAATGCTCGTACCTGTGTGAATTAACCATAGCTTAGTTAACTGAGACGTGATACGTAGGCTTATTCTGACTAAGAATAATTTTAGAACACAAATCGTTGAAGATTTCTCACACAGATTTTTGATTATATATTAAAGTTTAATCTATGATTAAACGGATGACAAAGATTTACAAAAATGTAGGGAAGGTAATAAGCAATCTCAGCAGCGATGGTAACTGGACAACACGTGTATATACTCCGGTTTTATTTAATTTCTAGCAAAATACGCATATTTATATTTCTAATTAAAAGAATGAAGAGTTTCAAATTGAGGTGATTTGACTTGCTGAGCATATTATTCAAATCTACAAAACCTCACAGGCTACTTGTCGAAAGATGAAAAGCAAAATCTGATAAATCAGTCTCTCGTATACAAACGGCTGATAGCTGAAACTACTTTCCCCATAGATGTGCACAGTCAGAACTGAGTTGATGCAACACAAATATAAAGCTTTTGTACATAGAGACCATTACTTTTTGTATCGATTCGGGCTGTAAAACCTTTATCAATTCATCATATATCACTATTCTTCTTTTCGGTATTAAGGTTTTATACAATTCTGGAGAGAAATGAATGTATGATTGCATTTGTATGTGAATCAGTGATGTTTATAATGGGTTTTCAACGAAAGAGTCGAATGAAATTGTGCGTGTACTGCTAGAATGTTATTTTATTGTTTAGAGACACGAAATTATTACTCTCCTTTCCACTGCATCTAATTGCCCTGAACTAACATACACTTATTTTCATTCTCCTTTAGATGTTCTTCTCTTTTCATACCACAAAATTGTCGAGTAAGCAAATAAGGCATGGGGCGTAATTGCCACATCAACATGAATGCAGCAATACGAGCGCTGATAATAAAGCATGGAACTGATATGAAAACGCATGAAACAATCTTTGTATGCAGGGCTGAAATTATATCGTATTTGTCTGTTATTAATTTTGGATTTGTGTTCATAAGTAGAATGTTAAAAAGCGTCACTTTATTTCATATTTCATTGCATCAGAGAGAGGAGATTCAAATGAAACATTCCCAACGATAGCATATAATCAGTATTTCTATGTCCTTTATTTCCGGATTCCGTATACGATGAAAAGAGGGAATTTCTAAAGACTGTTCATAAAAACATCGTTCCGCGCAACTTAATCAAAGATTGCAAACAATTAAACATAGGGCGGTAGTTATTAGATTATATTTCTATATACTGAAATTAACGTAAACCCTAAAATACAAAATGTGGTCTATTGCGAATATATATTCTGTATTTAAATTAATGTGTAACAAATAGAAACAGTAGGTCATATGAACGCACAAACACACACACACATCTAAATATATATACATATGTATATATATATATATATATATATATATGATAATAATGATGGCTGCGCGTTGCAAATGGTGGTGCATATGAAAAAGTAAGTCCTTCATCAGTGACCCTCCAACCGTCCCAGGCATTTCATCGCTTTATATATATATATATATATATATATATATATATATATATATATATATATATATATATGTGTGTGTGTGTGTGTAAACAGTAAATAGAAATAAAGAAGAGGTACCGGCCTGCCCACCTAGCCGGCGTCATCTTATGATTACAACAGCACGAAGAAAAGGGCCTCAGTACCCTGCGCGTCAATCGGGCCACTCCACGACGGCGGAGTGCAACGCGAGCGACGAGAGGCTGTTGAGAATCACAGGTTCCCAAAGGCCGCCAGGGAACAGGACTAACCTTGCAATATACACCTACAACTGCAGGTCTTTGGCGGGGTGCAAGGACTGAACCACCTAATGGAGGAGAAGAAGAAGATCAGATGCGACGTGTTAGGACTGTGCGAGACCCCACAGAACCCCAGAAAAAGGAGGCGAGTTCGCGATGGCATGATGGATGCGCCGGGAGACTCGGGAAAGCAGAGGGTGCCAGATCGGTCGGAGGTATATGGTTCATCCTAAGCAAGGAATGCGCTTCGAAGGTAGCTTCTTGCCAGTTCATATCGTTACGGATTGGTGTACTAAACGCGAAACTCTCAGGGAAGGCCGCCCTCAAGATCGTCCAGACCTACGCTCCCACAAGTGCCAGCAACGACGATGAGGTGGAAGAATTCTATCGCCAGCTAGACAAAGTGCTAGCTGTGAACTCCACTTACACCGTCGTAATGGGAGACTTCAACGCAAAGGTCAGACAAGGACGGCAAGGGGAAGAGTATGTCGGAAGATTCGGCCTAGGAGAGCGAAATGAGAGAGGAGAGCGTCTGGTCACCATGGCGGAGGCGAGACGGCTCTACATCGAAAACAGACTATTCAGGAAGAAAAAGGAGAAGAGATGGACCTGGGTATCGCCAAATTCTGAGCACCGAAACGAGATGGACTACATCTTGGTCGACAAGCGACGCATACTGCAGGACCTCTCCGTCATAACGCCATTCAACACTGGCAATAATCATCGTCTCGTGAGGGCGAAGTTCGTTATCGATCGTATGACGGCATTGGTGAGTACCCACATCTTTGGTTATCCAGACCACTGTATTACCATTACACCAACACATCACTCATATATGAAAAAAACAACCTGAACCCCCCCCCCCTTTATTTGAAGAGATTTGTATCGCGAACTGGCGCGAAATTTATTATACTTATTCACCCACCAATCAAATTACTTCTCTAAAATCCTGGCATTTTGAGCCACTCTTTTCCATATAAAACAACTAACATTCAGAGACCAACCAGATGTGAGAAATACCACAGATCCTCCATCTGAACTCTACTTTTGAAAAGCACAAGAACTGCGAAAGCGAAAAGGAACCAAATAAATATATATTTAAAACAAAAAAGACTCCAGTTGCATTTTCGATTTCATCTTTTTTTCATATACTTTCACTCGTTTAGGACACCTCGGTAATTTTTAATTTTGTAAAAAAAAACCTCACTTTCTAATGGATTGGCAGTATCGGTAGAGGGGTCGGACGCCTTGCTTTCCAGCATAGTTACGTCCCTTTACGATCTGAGTTCAAATCCCGCCGAGGTTGACTTTGCCTTTCATCCTTACGGGGTCGATAAAATAAAGTACCAGTAATGTACTGGTTAATTGCTGGCCTTGTGCCTAAAGTAGAAACAATATATATATATATATATATATATATATATAGCGAGAAGCGAAAACCAACCAAACAGTGAGTGTGTTCTGTTATTAATTCTGGCAATATTACACAAATATGACCCTCCCCTAGTATAACAATATATATATATATATATATATATATATATATATATATATATATATTAGTTATTGAGCGCTTGCCAACATTTCTACGATTTTGCGTTTCGTTTCGCTTTTTCTACCAGCCGAAATACGATTCTCGCTGAATTATATTTGTATTAATCTCCCGTTAATAATCTCCTGTTAATAATTCTATTGACAGATTAATTGCATAAGTTTATTTTTAAAACTACCCGGTTGAGTGGTTATTCGATTCGTGCTATGTATACAATTTTTTGTATGAGATACATATACTGAATTCATTTGCCAAAATATGGGGAATTTCCCCTTGTGACTTACGCATGTCTGTTTACAAAGTTCTGCGTCACTTGCAAAGTTGGTTACAGAGCAAAATTACCTGTTGATAACGTGATTATCCCTGTTCGATATTTATGCTGAAAGCTTATAGTTTTAAGCAGACAGTATTTTTGATTTAGGTGTCATAGAAACCCTGCATTTGGATTTTACCATCTATTCCATTTGGGTCCAGGTTTTTATCATTTATTTTGTTTGACCTGTTCAGCTTGATTTGTTTTTTGGCTCAGGTGGTTAATGCCTTCCTAACCACTTTTTCCGTTTGTACGGCGTTTTAACATATTGTTTAGCTCTTGTTTTCTTAACTATTGAGCGCTTGCCAGCACTTCTACGATTTTGCGTTTCGTTTCGCTTTTTCTACCAGCGGAAATACAATTCTCTCTGAATTATATATATATTTATATATATATATATATATATATATATATATATATATATATATATATATATATACTAGAAATAGATTGACATATATATATTTATAAAACAAACATATGGAACAATCACAGGGAACAATTTGTAAAGTATGTAAGCTCACATAGCTAGGTAGGTAACCAATTAAAGTTTAACTAGAACTTAAAATATAAATACTTTTTAAAATGATTAATCTCCTTTGTATATATTTCTTTAAATGCAAAATATATTTCACCAATGAATCAGTAAATTACAGTAGTCAAATCCAGGATGGTCACCAAAGAGACGAAATAACCATCTGCATTTACAAAGCAAATGCAATTCTGTGAATGACTCGAACCACGTGTTGCATTTTTTTTAAAAACACACATCGCACAGCGTCATGCCAGTGGCGTGAATAGGATTATCGACAGCTAGAAATAACAGGTGAGTCCATTCAACTGAGTTAGCTCTACAACAAAGGGGCTGTATATATATATCCAAAATTAAATTAAGGGTTGTCATATCTGAGAGACATGCGCCATATCCACTGCAGAATAAGCTTAAAGATTCCAATGAATAGATCCGAGCATTTCATATCAACTAGAAATAGATTGACATATATATATAAAATAAACATGTGGAAAATCACAGGAACAATTTGTAAAGTATGTAAGCACACATAGCTAGGTAGGTAACCAATTAAAGTTTAACTATATATATACCTTTTAAAATGATTAATCTCCTTTGTATATATTTCTTTAAATAAAAAAATATTCACCAATTAATCTGTAAATCAGAGTAGTCAAATCCTGAATGGTCACCAAAGAAGAAGAAATAACTATCTGCGTTTACAAAGCAAATGCAAATTTGTGAATGAATTGAATCACGTGTTGTATTTAAAAAAAATACAGACATCGCACAGCGTCATCCCAGTGGCGCGAATAGGATTATCGACAGCTAGAAATAGCAGCCGAGTCCATTCGGATCTATTCATTGGTATCTTTGAGCTTATTCTGCAGTGGATATGGCGGATGTCTCTCAGACATGACAACCCTTAATTTAATTTTGTATATATATATATATATATATATATATATATATATATATATGTGTGTATGTGTACGTATATATATATATATATATATATAGGAAAAAGTATGTCCCCGACGGCAGAGCTGAAGCCGTTTCGACCGGCTATTTCTGGACGTCGAAACGCCTTGAGCACTTCCGTCGGGGTCATACTTTTTTCCTATTTCCCACTCACTCTACTACCCTAAGTATTGAGTAATCTGGTGCGGTACGGTCCATTTGGTTCCTTACCACATTTCCTTTGTTATATATATATATATATATATATATATATATATATATAGTAATAATAATAAAATTGAAGACTAAAATCCAGAGAGGGCTCGATAAGGAAAATATATATCAAATATATAAGAACCGAAGAGCAAATATTTATTAAAATAACAGATTAAAGTTACCCTCAATTTATTGAATGGGTTGCATTACCCGTATAGAAAGCCGAATGATACGCTTAATTACATAAGTAAGCATTCCAACCATCCTGCCAGCATAACCAAGAACCTGGTAAAAAACGTTTCGTTGAGGCTTTCCCGTCTTTCCACCAACGAGCGCATTTTCAACGACCATTCCACTTATTACAATGAAGCTCTTGCTCGAAGTGGATTTGTCGATAAGGTAGCATATACAGAGTACGAGAATAGACCTAGAAGAAATAGATCCCGTCGCATTTGTTGGTTTAACCCACCATATAATATGGAGGTGGCCACACCATTAGCTAAGATCTTTCTTTCCCTTATTACGAAGCATTTTCCCCCTACACATAAACATACTAACATTTTTAATAGAAACACTATTAAAATTTCTTACTCAACGACTCCTAACCTTGCACATAACATCACAGCTTCAAATTTAGCTAAAATACCTAGCCGTAGGAACACGTGCAACCCTGTAGTTAGTACTAACTGTAATTGTAGGAATCGGGCTGATTGTCCCCTATCCGGGAAATGCCTCTCTAGTAACATTGTCTACAAATGTAAGGTTGTAACACCCACGTCCCGTAGGGCCTACATAGGGTTAACCGCCAATAGTTTCAAGCAGCGTCTTTACATGCATACCCATTCTTTTCGTTACCCTCTAAGAAGGAATATGACGTCACTTTCAGCTTATATCTGGAGTCTAAAAGACAACCACACCCAATATAAGTTACACTGGGAGATCCTAGCTAGGGCTAGATCGTATAACGGAAATAAAAGACCATGTGACCTCTGCGCCGCTGAGGCCCTGGAAATACTCTACGCCACAGACTACATCTTAAACAAAAAATCTGAGGCAATTTCGGCTTGTAAACATAAATTGCACAAAACTTTCCTGTATTACAGCCCTACGTTATACCCTAACGGATAGCACGATCTATACGTGGATATTTACGTCTTGATGTGGGAGCTAAGTATATGTTTTGTTTATTCCTTTACTTTTTGCATAGGTAAGTATATATTACCCGTATGTTTTGTGAAGGTATGTATACCTTCTCGTACGTATATTTGACTGTTTTGCCGTATAATTTTTACATATTCTGGTATTTAGGGCTTGGTTATGTGTATATGGGAGTTTTGCGTCTGCGTGAGTATGCAGGTTCGTACGTATGGTAGGTGTGTGTATATGTGTACTTCTTGTTTTAGTTGACTTACGTCTCCGAACCTTCATGTATTTATTTGTAGGTATGTGTGTGCGCTTGTTATATACGTATTTATTTACTTATATACGTTTATATAATTATTTATTTATTTGTACACAAGCATACACACATGCACATATTTATATGTGCGTGGTTTTGTATACCTATGGTAAGGTTTTGCGTAGGCTTGTGTATGTACGTATCTGTTTGCGTGTATGTATTTATTTGTTCCTATTACTTTTGTATTGTATTTATTTACTTTGTTCTTAACTCTGTAGCGGAGATTCATTCGGTCTCCTAGTTAGAATTTTAGTCTACGACTTCTGCTATACCATTTACGTGGTTTTGTCTTTGCACGCTATTGTTCTCCACGCTCCACATATGACTTAGTATCTTCGTTTTTTCGTTCATTGCCAGAGAACGTCTCTATGCACCACTTAGAGAACATTAGTCTACGACCTCTTTTATACCATAAACGTGGTTCTGTCCTTGCACGTAATTGTTTTTCACCGCTCCTATTAATGACGTATTATTCGTTTTTTCCCGTTCTTTGCCAGCGAACGTCACCGTGAACCAAAGTATCGTCTTCCTGTCTTCCTCCGGTTGCAACGTTTTTTGAAATATCCAGTTCTGCGTTTACAGATTGACTTTGTTAGTTTCAGAAGATCCCGTTAAGGGTGAAAGCAGCGATTCTTTGCTTAAACTTTAATCTGTTATTTTAATAAATATATATATATATATATATATATACGTTATTCCGGGTTGAATCTCATCTATATTAAAACTATATATATATATATATATATATATATATATATATATATATATATATATATATATATATATATATATATATATATATATATATATATATATATATATATATATATATATGTATGTATGTATATATATATATATATATATATACAAAATTAAATTAAGGTGTGTCAAGTCTGAAGTTTGAAATATACGGCTACTACTCATCGATCTCCCCCATACTGCTAAATAAAGCGCTTATCCTAGCTAAGTCTAATACTAGCCTCACTAAGAAAGAGATAGCTATAGTGCTCGCAGCGCGTAGAACTATTATCAAGTTCGATGGCTCACACTGGACCAGAACCAACCGTCCTGATAACTTTGATATCACGATGGGGTCCATTGACTCAGCGCAAATAACTGACCTGGTCGGGATATACCTCCTCCAGTGAATTAGGGACGAGATACCGGCTCTGCAGGGCGGGGTATATAGGGACGATGTCCTGTTTACCGTGCGAAGCCACAGCCCCCGCAGGATAGAGAACACAGGTTCTTTAAGACGTAAGGCCTATCAGTGACAATGGACCTCAACCACCAAATATTCAATTTCCTAGACGTAACTCTGGTGTTGAGCACGTTTCTATACAAGCCATACTAAATGCCGGTTTTAACCGGAGAATCTTCTACATGCTTAACGCTAGCTCTAGAAACCAACCCCAACATAGGACTAATGTTATAGTGAGCCATACCTATAACAGAGCACGCTTCAGCCATGACAGCGTCAACAACTATAGTATAGAGAAGCACACTAAGAAACCTGGCCACACTGTTAATTACACGAGTGGCGACCAAGAAAACCGACAGTATGGTAAGTGTTACCCGATTGGCAACGCCACCCGCTGGAGCCTATTGGAATTATTCCCTAACTATAGGATCAGCAACGGCGGCGGCCTATTATCGACACCCTCTAACCTGCGTCTAGCCACACATAAAAATTACGGAGGGAAAGCGCCCCTACATGAACATAAAGTAATGGGGACGCATAACCGGCTACAGCACAGGAACAACCGTAAGTACTGTCAACTAGGAAGCACAGCCTATAGCAAACCCACTGTAAAGCGGAAACGCCACCGTAATATCATATGGTTCCACCACCCCACTACTCTCGGAGTGTGGCCTCCGACATACCGAGGATATTCTTCGAAGCCTTGGAGAGGAATTTCCCACATAATCATAAATACAGAAAAATACTTAACAGGAACAATATCAAAATATCCTTCTCTATCACCTCCAATCTAGCTGATATCACAGGAGAACCAATCACAGTAAGATCAACAAAACACTACACCTTAGCACAGATACATCTAAACCTGACAACAACACTAATAAGCTTAACATCCCCCTAACAGCACCAAATAGGGTTGGTGACAGCCCCGGCAGACGAAACCCACGTAACCAGGGCGTAATTGTAGAATGTACCGGTGACCCACACGCGTCACCCACCGGCAACAGAACGGGCTGCGGCGTGCGGAATAATAATGGTACATCACCGCACGCCTCGAGAGATAACAGTACCAACCACGGAGTTAGAGACATAGATAACCATATAGGTAGCAATAGTAATAGCTTTAATTCAGGAACTAGGAGCGATCGTGACGGAAAATGCAACTGTCGTGACAGGGGAGGGTGCCCTCTGAGGGGAAACTGCCTGACTAATAAGGTTATTTATAGTTGCACCGTGACTAGCCATAGCGGAGTTAAACAGTATATAGGGGCCACCTCTGGCCAGATTAAAACGAGACTTAGAACGCATCTCCACTCTTTCCGGAACAAAAAACTAATGCACTCCACATCGCTTGCCAACTACGTCACCACCTTACAAAACATCAACATAAGCTTCTCCACACACTGGGATATTGTCGGTAGGGTTGCACCCCACAACTTCAGGGGGATATGCCAGCTCTGCCTCATGGAGCTGTACTACATCATAAGAAAACCCCACGAGCTCATAAACAGCCGACCGGAATCAGTCATAAATTATAAACACTGGGTGCAGGCGTCGTATTTTGCCTGGGAAGCGACTACGACATGAAAACTACGAACTGGGTCCCCCTGCGCTAACCATAACCTCCCGGTGGGCAGGCGGTATGAACAAACATCTGTGAACCAAATGTACATCGCAGACCATGCTCTAACAAGCATTAGTGAAGCAACATCCTCTAAATAATAAATGTACACCCCAGACACGACCTGTACTGGCACTAGTGAAACAACACACATAATATAAAGATGCTAAACACCAGCATATGAATAGGTATGAACATCTAAATGGCAATGGATTGTTTGAACACCGGCCAGAGTTACTCCCCCTGCTCTGCGATAATAACAACCCATGCACAGACGAGAAGAATGAACTATGATGTTAATTTAACCGTGAAATCCCTCCTGTGTCCTATATTGATCATCGTTTTGTTTTCCATTCCGGGCGAAATGTACGTAGGCGCACTGTTATATAAACATATTCTAACGGTTTTAAACTCCTTGTATTCATTTCCTTTATATATATATATATATATATATATATATATATATATAGTAATAATAATAAATGTGAAGACTAAAATCCAAAGAGAGCTCGATAAGGATAGATATATATCAAATATATAAGAACCGTAGAGCAAATATTTATTAAAATAACAGATTAAAGTTTAAGCAGAGAATCGCTGCTTTCATCCTTAACGGGATTTTCTAAAACTCAGAAGATTCCGTTAAGGGTGAAAGCAGCGATTCTTTGCTTAAACTTTAATCTGTTATTTTAATAAATATTTGCTCTACGGTTCTTATATATTTGATATATATTTATCCTTATCGAGCCCTCTTTGGATTTTAGTCTTCAAATTTATTATTATTACTATATATATATATGTACATATAGATAGATAGATAGATAGATAGATAGATAGATAGATAGATAGATAGATAGATAGATAGATAGATAGATAGATAGATATGTATATATATATACACATGGACACAATTGAAGAGGAAGTCCAAGTTTAAGGGAAAAGCAAACAAGATAAGGAGAAAAAAAACTTTACTTACTGTCCCTACTGCACTTTCTTTGAGGAAATAACGGTACTTTGAGTAGATCATCGCCAGAAATCTCAAATCATCAGGAGACATTCTTTGTCCAGAAAGAAAATTCAAGTTAACATTCCTAGCCCTTCGCTGCCAGTGAAAATGTCGAATGCCAGAACTATCACATGGCGAGTTACCAACAGGAGGGAACTAAATGTGATCATTGGAAGGGTACGTGCTGCTAGATAAAGTAGTTCGATTCGGCCAAATTTTGAATCTACCATAAGGGGTGAGTTACAAATTAAATGAAGAAATATATATATCTCTACAAAATCTCTCTCTCGCTCTCTCTCTCTCTCTCTCTCTCTCTCTCTCTCTCTCTCTATATATATATATATATATATATATATATATATATATATATATATATATATATGTGTGTATATTTATATATATAAACTATATATATATATATATATATATATATATATATATATATATATATATATATAATATTATATATTATTTTATAAATGCATGCTTGCGTTTGTTTATAAAAGTAGACTGGCATAATTCCGTAGCACAGAAAAAAACAAAACAGAAGGATCTATGCAACATACATAGTTTGGAATATACCAGTATAGTTATCCTCAACACAGTCTCTTTCTTACGATTAGTTTCCAACCCTGCATAGCTTAGAGCATGCATATGGATTTCCGCATGTGTGACGTTCATTCAAATAACTATAAAGCAAAGTGACTGGCGTTACCTATACGGGATCTATTTAAATAATTCTTTTCGCATTCAGTGAGGATAACTCTTGCTAATTTTAACTTATTAAGCTCATACTTGTTATACTAAAGTGGGTTTGGGAAACATATGTATGCCTGTATGCAAATATACGTATCCGAATATGTTGTTATTTCAGATTGTTGTAGGTTTGTTATATTACTGGCCAATCCTACAAGAAGGTGTGAGCTCATGTATGAGAATGTCCTTAACAACCCGGCTTTATTGTTCAGATAATTGGTAGAGGACTTCAAAATCTGCAACATTCTCTATTTCTCAGTAATGCAAAGTGAACATTTTGGGGTTTCTTTGCTATAGCGCTCAATTCTACCTTGTGTGGTATGTTTTTGTCATTAAGGTCCCATATTCTGTTGGCCAATACCATTCGTCTTCTCTTATGCTGGTGTCTAAATAACGCGATATGTGAGTAGTGAGGCGGTTCAAAGCTATATTTTGTTATACCCACATACCGTTCATTTGGTTGGCCGTTTACTGTTGGTGTAATCATGAATCCATAGACATAAGCTGCCTGGGTTGTCACGCTTTTTGTTGTTATTTTTACTTAATCGATAGGTCGCAAGACAGGTATCCTTCAGCGTCTGCCAGGTAAATATCTTATTATACCAATGTTATTCCTATTCATCCTTTGACTTTACTGCTATTCGTTCGTACATATGTTACCTTAACATTAAAACCACTGTCATTAAGGATTTTATTATTTATGCGGTGGTCTTATCGAATATTTCTTTAGACGAAGATAAAACTGAGATCCTAACGACTAATGTTAGTTCTCTAGGGAATGACAAATGTTATTGGAGACTACTAGGCCAGCGTCACGATATTAGTCAAAGAGTGGGATTAAATATAATAGGAGGAAGGTCTCTTTGCGGCACCATAGATGCCCGATACCAACGCAGGAATTTTTCTGTATATATTATACCTGCTGGAGACCATCTCTCTCCAGACTGAAAAATAACAGTTGTGTTCCAGAGAAGGAGAGAGAGAGGGGGGGGGGGAGAGAATGAGAAAGGGAGAAATGAAAGAGAGATAGAGAGAGGAGAGGGATGGGGTAGTGAGTCAATAAAGAAACAGAGTACGAACCAATACGAGTACCAGATTGCTAATTATGTATTAGCATCAAAAGGGAGAAACGTTAATTGTACCGATGTTTGAGAAAAACACATTGTACATTGAGTTGTGACAACTCTGCCACCATGCCTTGCATACTCATACACACGCACACACATACACACATACGTGCACACACAAACACACACACACACATATATATGTGTATATGTATATATACACTCACACGTACACACACACACATATATATATATATACATATACACATATATATATATATGTATATATATATATATAATATATACATATATATATATATATGTATATATATATATATATATATAAATATATATATATATATATATATATATATACACATGTGTATATGTCTGCATGTGTGTGTATGCGGCTCCTTGTGCGTGTTTTTTTGTTTGAGTGTATTTGTATATATGTGTAAATATCCCAAGGCCTTCCTCTAAAGGTAGAGTTAATTCTAATTCAGTATACGAATTTTTGAGATATTTCTTTTCTACTGTGTGTACTTCTGCGTATATATGCCTATTCACATCTGCGATGAAAACTTCCCTAATGCTAACTATAATGAATGGACGGGTTGCGTTTGTTTGAATTATTTACAATAGATAGTTAAATACATCCGTGTTTATTGTGTAGAGACCTCTTAGTAAGAATCTGAAGCAAATTCAATTTGTCAAGCGATCAATCTTCTTAGTGAGAAATTCATGAGAAATATCGATTAGGCGTGTCTTGCATGGCTAAATACGTTTAGGGAAATTTTGGCTTTCTTGCACACATGTCCCATCTGGCATAATGTCAGCGCAGCAAAAGTTTTTCCTTTAATTGTAGCTCGGAATTATCAAAGCTATTGTTCACATATGTATCGTATTCAAAACGGAGCGAAATTACTTTTATATGAACATAAACTTTACATTTCCTTCAAAACAAGTGGTGCATTTTTTATACATTTGAGCATATATAGAAACACACGAACCTAAATATATATGTGTATATATATATATATATATATATATATATATATATATATATACATATATATATATATATATATATATATATATATATATACATATATATATACATATATATATATATATATATATATATATATATATATATATATATATATATATATATATATAGAGAGAGAGAGAGAGAGAGAGAGAGAGAGAGAAAGAGAGAGAGAATGGAAAACGAAAAATCACTGATGCATCGGTACACAATGTATTGTGTATTACAATTGTTTCCCCGGCGAGGTGCAATCTGTGTGTGGATCTACCTCACTCTAACCTCGCAGGTTCCTTGGACACGTCTATTGATTTCGGTGCATGTCCTCTTTGGGAGCATAGAGTGTTCAACAGGCATACCGCCGATGGAAGCACCTTAGCTATCATTAGACATATATATATATATATTGTGAGAAAAAGCACAAACCCTCCATCTCAATTCTACTTTTGAAAAGCAGAGGAACTGCGAAACCGGTAAAGGAACCAAATAAATATATATATATTTTTTAAAAGACTCCAGTTGCATTTTCGATTTCACCTTTTATCCTTATACTTTCACTCGTGTAGGACACATCTGTTATTTTTTATTTTGCAGAAAAACCGTCACATTCTAATATATATATATATATATATATATATATATATACATACATATATATTCTCCTTCCGCCATGTTTTCTTCTTCTTCTTCTTCTTCTTCTTCTTCTTCTTCTTCTTCTTCTTCTTCTTCTTCTTCTTCTTCTTCTTCTTCTTCTTCTTCATTTCTCACTTACGGCAGTTCATGGTAGTCCTTCCTTCGATTCCTATCTGAAATAGGTCTCCAATTGATGCGGCTGAAACCAGATAAGAGTCATACCGAAATGATGCATCTTATGCCACCGTCTTGCTCGGAGTCCACCACAAGGTTACCTCAGGGTTATAAAATCTGGGCAGCGATACATTCCTGAAAGATTCTCACCCCGTGCCCGGCCGGAAGTGTGAGATCAAACGTCATATATATATATATATATATATATATATATATGTGTGTGTGTGTGTATGTATGTGTGTATATATATGTATATATATATATATATATATATATATATATATATATATATATATATATATATATATATATATATATATATATATATATATATATATATATATATATATATATATATATATATATATAAATAAATATATATGTGTATATATATATATATATATATATATATATATATATGTATATATATATATATATTTATTAAAATAACAGATTAAAGTTTAAGCTAAGAATCGCTGCTTTCACCCTTAACGGGATCTTCTGAAACTCTTTCAGAAGATCCCGTTAAGGGTGAAAGCAGCGATTCTTTGCTTAAACTTTAATCTGTTATTTTAATAAATATTTGCTCTACGGTTCTTATATATTTGATATATATTTATCCTTATCGAGCCCTCTTTTGATTTTAGTCTTCAAATCTATTATTATTACTATGTATATATATATATATATATATATATATATATATATATATATATATATATATATATATATACATAGTAATAATAATAGATTTGAAGACTAAAATCAATATATACATAGTAATAATAATAGATATGAAGACTAAAATCAAGTATGTACACGTACAATCATATATGTATACAGACGTACAGTAGTATGTATATATATATACATACATGCAAACATATATATATGTACGTATCGATTCACCGAACATTTATTATAATGCTCGGTGTGTTTGTAAACAAACATCCCGTATTAAGCCGTAGTGTCTAGCAACCATCATTGCTCGTTTAATTCAACACTGACAAAGGAACGCTGTACTAGTTTCAAGCTTATTAGCTATCGTCGGCAACGTATATCTTCCTGTCAGATTGTTGAACGTATATACTTACCTTATGCATATTAACGGCTGAGTAGCCCAATTTGCATATCGAGTGGGTTAATCGGCCGGGTGTACCGAAAACGATAAACGGGAAAAATGAAACGAAATTTCATTTCCCACTCTTAGTACGGCTGTTATATAAATATAAGTATGTACTCGTACATACATATATGTATACAGACGTACAGTAGTATGTATATATATATACATGCATGCAAAGATATATATATATATACGTATTGATTCACCGAACATTTATTATAATGCTCGGTGTGTTTGTAAACAAACATTCCGTATTAAGCCGTAGTGTCTAGCAACCATCATTGCTCGTTTGTTCAACACTGACAAAGAAACGCTGTATTAGTTTCAAGCTTATTAGCTATCGTCAGCAACGTATCCTGCCAGCTTGTTGAACGTATATACTTACCTTATGCATATTAACGGCTGAGTAGCCCAATTTGCATATCGAGTGGGCTACTCAGCATTTAATATGCATAAGGTATATATATATTCTCGGACCGGCTGATGCGTTATGTCTTTGAGCAAGACACTTTATTTCACCTTTCCACTACTTGGATTTGCGACCGATAGTATAAGCAATTGGAGAGACCAATATAAACATTGTTTCTTTGGTCCGATCTGACGAGGTCCACTGCACGCGCCCCGTGATTGAGGTATGGGATCTTATCGATCGACAATATATATATATATATATATATATATATATATATATATATATATATATATATATATATATATATATATATATAGATAGATAGATAGATAGATAGATAGATAGATAGATAGATAGATAGATAGATAGATATAAATCACAAATTTAAACAATTCTGAAAACCATACAATGCGCTAGAAAATTAGAATTGACAACATGACAATAGAAGCAGGAATCTTCTGGCCGCTTTACTGTAGAAATCGGTGGATTTCAACGGTATCAGAGATATTCAGGCTGAAATCAAGAAGATCGAGGGACCGATGATGAACTTGCTGTTATTGTCAGCATTGTTGAAAGATTCGAACATCTTGTTGGCAATCTCCTTGGTGGAAATGAGGAAGCGTATATCACCCACATATCTAGTGAAGAAAGCGCAGGTGTCGCAGGAACTGAGTACTCGGTGTTCTCATATAGGAAATGACCAGTAAAGCCGAGAGACTGGATTACAGGGGTAGTTCAGAGGTCTGTCAGAAGGTTTGTCTCAAGAAGTTCAAATGCACACACATACATACATGACACTAAGCACGCTTACATTCACGCACACACATGCATATATCATACAAGAAATTTTAACATCTTTAACTTAAATCTGCCTCCCTAACAAATAATCTCCGATCGTTCGTTAAAGACCATCAGCCGAAATATTTGGAATTATTAAACTTGCTAAGGTAAGATTCTTTTGCTATCTTGGTAATCTCAATTTTCTGGTGCATTGTATGGTTTTCAAAATTATGCAAATTTGTGTTTCCTATTCAACAATGCTTCAAGCAAACTACAACACTTTGATATATATATATATATATATATATATATATATATATACAATATTAAATAAATGGAAACTATATTTATAAAACCATATTTATTTCATTATATATATTTCGGGGATATCATATTAACAATATGCTATGCCTTCCTCAGACAAAATACAATATAAACAGTTTTATAGATAAATAGATTCGACATACCGTTATAACACCGACTTGCATTTGAAGAGGTTAAGACTGCCAGCTTAACCTCTTCAAATGCAAGTCGGTGTTATAACGGTATGTCGAATCTATTTATCTATAAAACTGTTTATATTGTATTTTGTCTGAGGAAGGCATAGCATATTGTTAATATGATATCCCCGAAATATATATAATGAAATAAATATGGTTTTATAAATATAGTTTCCATTTATTTAATATTGTAAATATACTCCAAATATTTGTCGAGTGCTTTTATATCAGTTATAAATATTTACTAGTTGTAACCCAACAATTTTAAATATAACTTTCCATGTATATATATATATATATATATATACATATATATGTATATATATATATATATATATATATATATATATATATATATATATGTGTGTGTGTGTGTGTGTGTGTGTGTGTGTTCATACACCCACACAACCACACACTCACACACAAACACACACACACACACATATATATATGGTGACTGCAAACTCTGCTAAGAGAATTGCAATCTTGCAATCGCTTGTCAGATTTCAGAACCTGGTGAACCTTTAGGCTACGGCCAGTCACATGAACCTGTAACAGATTCTGAACAAGCAATGCCTGTGCTTTGAAGGTTTTTTAATTGGGGAAAGGCTTGCAGTCTAGTATCAGTGTATATCAATATTATCAATAATCACAATAAATGCAGGTGAGAGTTGTGACATGGTTTTACTTCAAGGAAGTCAAATAAAATGTTATAAATAATTGTTAACACATGTAGATGTTGAGTTGGTCACAACTCTAAGACTGGAGTGTGTGTAGAAGAAGAGAAATTCTCTTGGTAGTCTAAAGTGTTTCTTTAGGCTGCCGGTTTTCTTCTTCTTGGGTGCGAAGGAAGTGAAACAGGAGTCACCTCTTGACAAGGTTTCAGGAGTTGTTGTCCCTTCGAAGTTCAGGAGTAGAGCGTGTCTTATGCCTTGAATGTCCTCGACTATATAGTCCCCAGGGAGCGCAACTCCGTTTAGTACATGAATCTGCCGCTGGGAGTCGCGCCCGTCGCAAAGAGACATAACTCCTATATGTGCTGAGTTACGACCGTCGTAAAGGGACGCAACTCCTATACGTGCTGAGCCGCAGCCGCAAGGGGCCGCTACAGTACCCTCCTCCAGACGCTAGGCGAACAGCCCGAAGGTAACTATAGCAATCCCGCAAGCATGGGCTCCCAGCACAGGCATGAAATATCAACGCAAGGGGTACATGTATGAAATCAGGCATGAAATGGTAAAGAAAAGGTAGATAGTAATATAATAAAGAGAAAAACAAAAAAGGCTACAGTGGCCAGTTCACATGAAAACAGTTTGGCAGAGTTTGTTTCCAAAAAGGCTCCAGTGGCCAGTTCATGTGATACAAGTTTGAATGAGTTCCTTGGGCCAGTGGACTCTTCGACCGGAACGGGGGTGGCAAAGAAACAGGTGCGTGTGCAAAAGAGAAAGATGGGGGTGTATGTGGCTCAGGTGTGTGAGCATCTGTGTGGGCCCGTTTAAATCTATCAACCGCAATGGTCTCTCTGGATCCCTTAATGTCTACAGTGAAATGTTTATCAGAACGAGCTAATACACGGTAGGGTCCAGAGTACGGTTGTGTGAGAGGTGGTCTCACGGCATCGTTTCTTACGAACACATGTGTCCACAAGGCAATATCCCTCGGGACTGCAGCTTTAATAGTTTGTTTCCTAGTATTTATGGGCGGTAAGTCCGAAAATAGGAGCGCAAACGAGATACGTAGGAAACAGGGTCCTGAAAAGCAAGATCAACAGGGACAAGCATTTGCCCAGGCAACGCTAGAGGAGCACCATACAATATTTCGGCCGGGGAAAATCCAAGGTCCTCCTTTATTGATGACCGAATTCCTAACAACGCAATAGGAAGGTACTCGCTCCAACGATGAGAGTCTGGATAGGCGCGAAGAGCGGCCTTTAATTGGTGGTGGAATCGTTCCACCATTCCGTTTGAAACAGGATGATAGGCTGTGGTCCGAATCCGTTGAGCGCCAATGATCTTTGTGAGATCAGAGTAAAGATGAGACTCAAATTTTCTACCACGGTCTGTGGTGACTGTAGTTGGTACCCCAAAGCGGGTAATCCACCCTGATACCAGAGCACGCGCTACAGTCTCGGCAGTTATATCTTGTAAGGGGACGGCTTCAGGCCATCGCGAAAAACGATCGATACAGGTCAAGAGGTAGGAATATCCAATGCTGAATGGCCAAGGTCCAACGATGTCAATGTGAATGTGTTGAAACCGAGCACCTGGAGTACTGCAAGTACCAAGTGGTGTCCGGATGTGTCTGACGGCATCAGAGAGTAATTTCTCACCTCATATTGGGCCAGAAACATCTAGCCGTTATAAGCTTTACTGTGGCAGAAATTCCTGCGTGAGAAATGCTGTGCAAAGCAAGGAACACAATTCGACGGTGAGTCTCAGGAACAAATGGTCGTGGTGAATCCGTAGATACATCACATAGAATCTGCCTGTCGGTGGTTGACAAGGGCAGATATTTGAAGATGCAAGTCGCAAATTCGGCAGAAAGAGTTTCCAACGATTGGAGTGCAAGTTGGTCGGCAGCTAAACGACCTAAGTCGATCTCCTGGGATGACGAGATGGAGCAGATTGGCAAACGTGACAATGCGTCTGCAGCTATGTTATGCGAGCCACCAATGTGCTGTATATCATTTGTAAATTGCGAAACGTAATCCAGGTGTCTTGTCTCTCTGGGCGAATATCTGTCGGCTTTAGCCCTCAAATCGAAGGTCAGAGATTTGTGGTCGGTTAAAACAGTAAAATTTCTCCCTTCAAGAATATGAGAGAAATGTTTCACCTACAGATATATGGCTAATAATTCCCGCCCAAACGTGCTGTAACGCGTTTCTGCTGTTTTCAGCTTCCTCGAGAAAAATACCAAAGGTTGTTGGTTTCCAGTGTTCAACTGCTGTAAAACTGCTCCCACAGCGGTATCAGATGCATCAACACAAAGCGAAAGCTTGGCCTCTGGTACTGGGTGGGCTAGCAACGATGAACTGGCGAGTGCTGTCTTGGCAGTCTGGAAGTATTGAAGCTGTCCTTGTGTCAAGGAAATATCCTCATTCTTCTTACGACAACTTTTCGGAATGTCAGTAAGGGAAGATAGCAAATTAGCACAATGAAGAACGAAACGCCTAAGGAAATTGATAAGGCCTAAGAAGTGACGCAACTGTTGAAGTGTAGTAGGCGGAGGTAAATCCTGTATGGCTTGAACTCGCTAAGGGAGCGGGCTAATACCTTCAGCGTCGATGAGGTGGCCTAAAAAATTTAGCGAATTGGAACCGTAAACACACTTTGCAGGATTCACATGCAAGCGGTAATCCTGAAGTCGCCGAAATAAGAGATGCATGTGGCGCATAAACTCTTCAGGAGAGGAACTAGCGACGAGAATATGTAAGCATAAATAAAGTCCAGACCACGAGTGACTTCGTCTATGAAGCGCTGAAAAATGCTAGCGGCGTTCCTGAGTCCAAAAGGCATGGTCAAAAATTCGAAGGATCCGAAAGGTGTTGTAATCGCTGTTTTCGGAATATCCTCCATTCTGACCGGAATTTGGTGGTAGGCTCGCACTAAATCTAGTTTTGAGAATATCTTACACTCCTGAATGAAGATGCTAAATCCTGGAGCTGGGGAATGGGATACCTATCCGGGACGGTCATAGCATTTAACCTCCTATAATCCCCAGTGGGACTCCAGTCGCCAGAAGTCTTGGGTACCATGTGTAACGGTGAAGCCCAAGGACTCGTAGATGGGCGAATAATGCCCAGCATATGGTCGAACTCGGACCATGCTACCTTTAATATGTCCGCCGGTAAGCGGCGTGGACGTGAGAACACTGGGGCGCCAGTTGTAGAGATAAAATGCTGCGTTGTGTGAGTCGGTTCGACAACTCGAATACTTCCCTGAGTAAGCTCTGGGAAAGAATTCAACAATACATGATAGGGATTCGCAGCATTAGTGATAAAAAAGTTCGGGCTAACCGTTGGAAAATTAGCTTTCTGCCCACGAATTGAAAAACCGGTGATGTCATCCACCAGGCGTTGGCCACGGACGTCCACAGTCAAAGAGAAGTTGTGGAGGAAGTCCGCTCCTAAAATAGGGTGTGGCAAATCGGCAACCGTAAAAATCCACTTAAAATCCTTACGAAGATTTAGGAATTTGAGAGGAAGCGAGATTTGCCCGTACGTTTTTATAGACGAGTGATTAACTTCCTGCAGAGTAACGGATGACTCTTCGGGGGTATCATTCAGGGAATGGACCGGCCAAATACTACAGGGGGCTCCTGTATCCACGAGGAAACCTCTTCCCGACATAAGGTCCTTAATGAAGAAATGGCGGTTTGGTGGATTTATGTTGATGTCAACTGCCTCCATCAGCGGACCTCTTAGGCGTTTCTCGCCTTATGAAACGAGCAAGGTTGCACGCAGTGGTTCGTTCTCTCGGCGAATAGCTCATGGTTCCAGCATAAAGATGAAGCTGGTGATTTGGAACGGCGTCTGAAAGATTGAGATCTCCCGCGGCTGCGAGGGCGTGAACGGGCTCCACACCAGACCTTCATCTTCTGGAGCTCCAGGGAGAGTTCCTGAATATACTCCTGCATCACCATAATGGCTGAATGAGATGCCATTGTTATACCGTAGGTAATTTGCCAAATAAAAATCGTCTCGGTTGGAAAATGTCTCGAACACAACAGAAAAGGAAAACAAAATCGCTTATTTTTCTCTGTAAAACAACTGCACAGGAAAAAGAATGCATCCGGGACAATATGCAAAGGAGCGACTAACCGAGCGATGTCATTAATAAGGTATAGGTGGGGAACTTAAAACTAAAACCAACATTGTGGGCTATTTCGCGACAAAAACACTATTGATGGAGAAGAAAGCCGCCATCTTGTCATCCTCAAAATTTTTAGCCCGAGAAAAGGAGAAAAGGAGAAAAAAAAGAAAAAATATTCGTACAATTGCTGTTTGTTTGTGAGTAAATAACTTTGGGTGTTCGTTTTGCACATATGAAGAGTTTGATGTTAAGTGTTACAAAGAAATATGTTTAGCTCGATCAATACAGCCATATCAGAATCAAGTGTGTTGTTCTGTATTAAATGTTTTTTTTTGTTTTCTCTCTCTTTTTTTTTTATATACAAATGGTACCGTTTCCCATTTTTTTTTAATTTTTAAAACGTCAGGTCACCAATTTAGGAGATTAGTATCAGTGTATATACATTTTATCAAGATTGACAATAAATGCAGGTGACAGTTGTGACATGGTTTTACTTCACAGAAGTCAAATAAAGTGTTATACATAATCGTTACCACATGTAGATGTTCAGTTGGTTACAACTCCCAGACTGGAGTGTGTGGAGAAGAACAGAAAATCTTCTCTTGGTAAGGTTCAAGTGTTTCTTTAGACTGCCGGTGTTTTTCTTCTTGGCTGCGAAGGAAGTGAAACAGGAGTCATCTCTTGACAAGGTCTCAGGTGTTCTTGTCCCTTCCAAGTTCAGGAGTAGAGCGTGTCTTATGCCTTGATTGTCCTCGACTATATAGTCCCCACGGGATCGCAACTCCGTTTAGTACATGAATTTGCCGCTGGGATAGGCGCCCGTCGCAAAGGGACGTAACTCCTATACGTGCTGAGTTACGACCGTCGTAAAGGGACGCAACTCCTATACGTGCTGAGTCACAGCCGTAAGGGACCGTTACAATCTCACTCTCTGATTATCGTAAACACTATCCGAAGAGGAGAACTGGTCAACATCGTCGGATGCTTCCGAATCCGCAGTTTTTTTTTTCAGAGTTCCTCTCTCCTATAAAGGTGTTGTGACAACAACTGGGGGCCTTTACCAAATAAAAAATGCACTCTTTAGATAGCAATTGACTCTGCCGAGTTCCTCCGCCCTTTGCCGGGTGTCCAAATATGACCCTACTCACCAAGAAAGCTTGGTGGGGTTGCCAGTTTAGTCTCCGATGACCCGACACCATGTACTGGGTTACATTCTACCTGTAGCACTCGAGAGCGACCCGACACACACACACACACCCCCCCCCCCCCCCCCCCCACACACACACACACCCACACCCACACACACACACACACATATATATATATATATATATATATATATATTCATTTATATATAAATACATATATACATACATATATACATACATGCAAATATAGTAGAGCTTATATGAGGCAATGTTAATGTATCGTAAACGTAGCTAGCTGTGACGTGTACGTAGCTAGTTGTGAGCTGAACTTAGATTAAGGTGTTCTTTTATATAAAATTCTGTTTAATTGTTATAGCTTGATTACTTTAATTTAATGTTTCGTCTTGTTTCTCACACCAATGTATAGCGCTTTGGTTTGCGTCAGACGAAGTGACTCAGGGGTGGGGTCCAGCAGTATGGTTGGTATGGGTCGAAACTGTCAAATCCATCTCAACGGCCGATGGCGCTGGAGTTCTGTGCCTTTTGCTTTTATTTGGTGGGACATTCCTTCATAGCTTTCATCTTTTAGGCTGCTGTATGAGCATAACTATTTATTTCCTCAAGAGCCATTTCGATGAATTTCCTGCTAATGTTCGAGACATGAGCGATGAGCATGACGAGCGCTTCCATCAATATATCAAGGTTATGGAGGAGATATATTAAGGTAGATGGAACACACATCTGACGGCAAACTACCTTTGGAGTATTCAAGGCGACTGCGTAGACATGAAACCCTCCAGGGACTCTCGTAATCGAAAATTTGCGCCATGAATATGTTGATTAGTCTACGATTGTTTGTGCTTTATCCATTTTATTTCAGAATTAGCAAGATTTATTTCATAAAAGGTGCCATCTTATATTTCATCTATCATATCAGATTCTATAGACATTAGATCTTGAGGTTCATACAGGGCATGTTAAAATAGGGATGTGCTATAGAATGAAAACCTGATGTGTGAGGTGGAAATTGATATCATATTTGAAATCAGCACCTCAAAATTAGCTTAAATCCAGAACAAAACCTAAGTCAGTGAATAATGTGTTGATCAGTGTAAGCAATCATTCAATAAATCGGGTAATGTACTCTGAATGCGAAAAGATTCCGACCGATGAACCTC
>OZ024745.1:52061991-52074491 GCA_964016885.1 Eledone cirrhosa
CTTCTCATGCACACATTTATTACAATCTACTAAGCTTTTATCTCCATACATTTGCTAATTTACTAGTTGATGTTAAATCTGTTTAGAAATTTCCTTTACCGTGTCCTAACATGTGTGGTGTTTATTTCCAATGCTTCATTGAGCATACATTAAAGAATCTTAACGACATACTGTAGTTGAATATTATTATGTCGCACTAGACTTCAATATTCTAACGCCCACTTACAAACATTTTGATTGCAAGTTTTCATGAAAAACATTCCTTTTTCTTCTTCATTTTAATGAGTTAAAGACGTATTATAAGAAAGCATCAGAAAAGATTAAGTAATCCAAAAGTAAGCTGGCAGAATTCATTTGTATATAATAAGACAAAGAAAAACAGATTCAAATTTTAAAATTACAATTAAACTATACAAATCAAACAATATATATATTATATAATTTCAACAATTGTAAAACAGAAAATGTGAGTTAAATATTAAAGTAACACAATGAGTCTAAAATAACACCAGTGGTCCCAGAAAATTAGAATAATAATAGGTGCAAAATTGTGTAATAAAATCCTTTCAAGTAATTACCATTAGAAACAGGCGTGTATATTGTGTCAGCTTAATAGCTTTATTAATTGAGTAATACAAAATATCAAAATATTGAACAATCAAATAAAATGCGCTGAACATTTCAATGAAACAATTATGTCATTAAATAAACATATCCTTCAGAGAAGAAACACTTATATATACGCGAACTTATGTATACAGTTATGCATAATAAAACACACACCCACACATACATACACACACATATATATATATATATATATAATGGAAACATTTGAACAGGGACAAAACAGAGAGGCAGTACAATAAATGTTTATTAATTTCACGCTCAGGAGAGTGGGGGGTAGGTGGGGGACGACGTTTCGGGCATAAGCCCTTCCTCAGGTGAGAAGTGTGTGGGACAGAGTTCAAAGGGTGTGTAGGGGAGTGGTGGAGAGACATATAGCGAAAGGAAACAGTGCGAATGAAAAAAAACAAATAAAGATAAAAAATAAAAAATAAAAATAAAGCATGATCAAAATACAAGGAATGAGAAAATTTAAAAATAAAGGCATGATCAAAATAAACTGAAATTAAAAGGGGGGGTAAACAGGTGGTGGAAGGGTGTGGGGTGAGTAGGGGGGAGTGGGGTGGGGAGAGGGAGACGGGGTGTCCGAGCGGGGAGGGCTGAAGGTGGTGTGTGTGTGTAGGTGTGCGTGTGTGTGTGTGTGTATGTGAAAGTAAGGGTTGGGGGAAAAACGGGGTTGCATGTTCAGGAAGGGGTGTGTGTGGGGGTAGTTTTGTGGGTGGGAGTGTCTGTGCGTGTGTGGATAGGGGGTGGGGGGAGGGGAATCAGGAGGCTGAGGGTGTAAATATGTGGTGGGAAGCACGTGTGTGTGAGGTTATACGTGTTGTGGGTGTGGGTGGCGTGTGGAGAAAAAAAATGTTGTTGGGATGTGTGTGCGGGTGAGTTATATAGGTGATTACGCAAGAGGATGGTTGAAAAGTTGGTAAGTTCCAAGGATGTTCAGTAGATTGTTTGTAAGTCAAATTCTGCGTGTGGGTAATCCATGAAGTGGTGGTCGGAAGAGGAGAGATGTGGGGTGCGCGCGCAACAGGAAGTGGTCAGCAGTGGGAGTGCTGTGGTCTGTTGGGGCTGGGAGGTGGCCAGAGGGCACAGCAGCAGTCAGTGGAATGGTAGGGGGCGAGGATGGGTAGGTGTGAAAGTTAGAGTGAGGAGGGTGTGTGTGTGTGTGTATTAGTAGGGGTGTTAGTGGGATGAGTGTGGAGCGAGGGTGTGGGTGGAGTGGGGAGAGAAGGGTGTGTGTGGTTCTATGGAGGGAGTGTGGTGTACTGGTGTGTGGGTAGTTTGATGAAGAGGTGTTAGTGGGTGTTAGTATACGGGAGGTGGGGAGGGGTTGAATGCAGGTGTGAGTGGGGGTTAGTGGTGGTAGGGTGTGTAGAGTTGGTGGTGTACGAGGGTGTGTGGATTCGTGTGCGTGGGGTTGGGGGGTGTTAGTGATGTTAGTTGCGTGTGGGGTGGGTGGTGTAAGTGGGTGCGTGTGTTCGTGTGCTTGGGGTTAGGGGCTGTTAGTGAGGTTAGTTGCGGGGTGGTGCGATGGAGGTGTGGGGGTGAGAGGTGTGGGGGTGAGGGTTAGTGGTGGTAGTAGGGTGTGTGTTTAGTGTGAGCGCGTGTATATATGTGCCGGTGGGTGTGTGCGTGTGATAAGGAGTGGGGAGGATGAGAAGAGGGGAGGGAAGGGATGTTAGTATGTTAGTTGGGGAAGGGTGGTCAGATGAGGGGTGGAGTGGAGGTGTTAGTATTGTTAGTGTGGGGTGGGCGGTGAAAAGGAGGGGTGTGTTAGTGGTGTTAGTGGGGGATAAGTGTGGGGGGAGGGGGGCGGTCGAACGCTAAAGGAATAAGGGTGTGGAGTTCAGGCCGGGGGGAGTGTGGGTCTGTAAGATGAAGATAGTTCGTTGTTCGACCGTAAGGCGATGGGCGGGTGTTTCGTTGCACTGGAGTAGGCCACAGACTGTGAGATGGCGTGCGGAGTGTCCAGGGCCACCAAAGTGGCGGGCGATGGGGGAACTGCCCCCGAGACGAATACCCCGGAGGTGCTCCGTGACTCGGTCCGCCAGGCGACGTCCCGTCTGTCCGACATAAGCGAACTCCGTATATTAGGTTGGAGGAGGTGCAGCGGAAGGCATGCCGGACCGAGCGAGAGTGGCCGTTGGGACCCTGGAAGGTGGTGGTGTTGGTGATGTGGGGACAGGTGTTGCAGCGGGGCCTAGAACAGGGAAAGGAACCGGGGGGGAAACAGAGCGTGGGTTGGGGGGTAGGGAGCTGTGGACGAGGAGGGTGCGGAGATTGCGTGCGCGTTTGAAGGAGGGGAGTGGTGGGGTTGGGAAGATGTGGGAGGTGGAGGGGTCGGACTGGAGGCGTCGGAAGAGGCGGCGGATGGTGCGGTGGAGGGGTAAGGCGGGGTGTTGGTAGGTGATGGGGAAGGGGAGACGGTGGGTGGATGTGCGGTGGCGTGGGGTGCGGTGGTGGAGAGGGGGACAGCACGGGCGCGGGTGAGAGCGGTGTTGACGAGAGTGGGGAGAACCTCTGCGGATGAAATGGCTGACTAGGGAAAGGGCCTGGGACTCGAAGTCAGCATCACGGCTACAGAGGCGGCGGATCCTGAGAAGTTGGGAGTAGGGAATGGAGTGTTTAGTGTGGGTGGGGTGGGAAGAGGTGAAGTCGAGGTAAGAGTGGGAGTCGGTGGGTTTGAAGAAGGCGGAGGTGACGAGGGAGTGGTGGGAGGGGTCGAAGGCGACGGAGATGTCTAAGAAGTGGACGTGGGTGGTGGAGATAGAGGTGGTGAAGTGGAGGGAGGGGTGGAAGGAGCAGAAGAAGGAGAGAAAGGAGTCGAGCTGTTCTCGGGTGAGGGTCGTGGCTCCGATACAGTCGTCAATGTAACGACCGTACAGTTCGGGCGTGGGGCCGGTGTACTGGGCAAAGATTTGGGCCTCAACATGGCCAACAAAAAGGTTGGCATAGTTCGGGCCCATTCTTGTGCCCATGGCTACCCTCGTGACCTGTTGGTAAAACTAACCCGAGAAGGAGAAACAACTTAGGGTGAGGACCAGCTCGGCTAGGCGAAGGAGGGTGGGGGTAGAGGGAATGGGGGAGGGGCGAAGGTCGAGGTAGTGTTTGAGGGCGCGAAGGCCGTCGGCGTGGGGGATATATATATATATATAACAAAGGAATTGTGGCAAGGAACCAGATGGACCATCAGAGTACTCAATACTTAGGGTAGTAGAATGGGAAATAGGAAAACGTATGACCCCGACGGCAGAGCTCAAGCCGCTTCGACGCCTATTTCTGGACTTGTCCGGAAATAGCTGTCGAAACGGCTTGAGCTCTACCGTCGGGGTCATACTTTTTCCTATATATATATATATATATATATAAATATAATAATAATAATAATAATAATAGTAATAATAATAAATTTGAAGACTAAAATCCTCAGAGGGCTCGATAAGGATAAATATATATCAAATATATAAGAACCGTAGAGCAAATATTTATTAAAATAACAGATTAAAGTTTAAGCAAAGAATCGCTGCTTTCACACTTAACGGGATCTTCTGAAACTAACAAAGTTCGTTTCAGAAGATCCCGTAAAGGGTGAAAGCAGCGATTCTTTGCTTAAACTTTAATCTGTTATTTTAATAATAATAAATATATATATAAATATATATATATGTGTGTGTGTGTGTGTATTTATATATATATATATACATAGGTTTGCACACATACATGTAGACACACACACAGACACATATATATATATATATATATATAACGAAGGAAATGTGGTAAGGAACCAGGTGGACCATAACGCACCAAAGTACTCAATACTTGAGGTAGTAGAGTGGGTAATAGGAACCAGTAAGACCCCGACAGCTGAGCTCAAGCCGTTTCGACGGCTAATTCTGTCCAGAATTAGCCGTCGAAACGGCTTGAGCTCAGCTGTCGGGGTCTTACTGGTTCCTATATATATATATATATATATATATATATATATATATATATGTGTGTATGTGTGTGTGTGTGTGTGCATAAGTGTTTGTGTTGTGTGTGTGTATTTTGTATATCTAATGATATGTCTACGAATAAACGTTTGTTGGAAAGACCTTTAGCTATTAATGTCGAAAGGTTGAGGGCTAGCGCCGTCTTTCAGATTCCAGGGTATCTATCGTGGAACAAATGCCAATGCTGGCTCGGCCGTCATCAAGACAGGGCTTCTTCTTCTCTCTGCTAGATTTTGAAACAGACGAAAGAATATAGATAGTTCGCCTTTGTTACATTTATTTATACCCCCCCCCCGCACACCCACACATATATATATATATAATATATATATATATATATATACCAAGGGCGGTGTCCCAGCATGGCATCAGCCGGATGGCTGGAACAGGTAAAAGAGTATATATACATATATATAGATACATATAACATCAACCCCATTAAGATAGAACAATCAGCAAAATATTTATAACAAGCGTCTATCAAATGTCCCGTCATCCCTAGCCCATAAATATCATACATACATCCAGCAATTAATCTCTAATTTATTGTCTCTTTTATCGGACCCTCTACACGTATCTATGTATATCTCGAATCAAGTTTCCCACCAACGAATCCTTATAAGAACACTTACTCAAAAACTACTACTATGTACTTACAAGATCTCACTTATTTATTTATTTATCTCTTTATATTTTCCATTCTCTCATTTTCTTACTTTATTATTTACCCTATTCTACTTTTACTTTTTACGTCTGTAACTTCTCTACCTATTTACCATACATGTATTATTATTGATGTTATTGTTTTAATTATACGCTATTTCTCTATATAAATCTTGCCTCGAATGAATTATTTTCATATCTATATACTCTAATGTGTTGACCATAGGTGAATAATGTATTGGAGATCGAATAACGCAACATCAAGCGATTAGCGAACTCTAGGTCCACATGATCAACGAAACAATTTTCAGTACTTTAAAATAAAGCCCTTATTGTATAGCCAACCATGTTACTCTTCATTCTTTAACTATTATTACTCCAAGTATAACCTGCATAACAATTACCGCGAACACGCTGCATAACTATGGAAGCATCTTGTTGAGTCAAACAAAGCCGCACTATAAAACTGTCCACGACGCAGAGCACTCACAACCTCTAACTGGATTACCTATAACGATAACTTGTTATCCCATATATATATATATATATATATATGTATATCTGTGTGTGCGTGTCTCCATTATGTGTATGTCTATTTGTGCATATAAGTCTGCACATGTGGGCTTGCATATTTTGTGTTTGTAAGAATTAATCCAAATATAAAAAAGTAGCTTTCACTTGATCACTCTATCTGGTAAACATATCGGTAAAGTTCCCTTAAATCGCATCCTGCCTTTTTTCAAATATGATATGTAGGTTGCTGTGGGCTGCTTTTCTTAGAATTTTTAAAAGGTAGTGAATTGCAAGTTTAGAATGTCTTTGAATGTACATCTGCTCTATTCTGGATAAACTGCTAGTAAATAAAAAAACAACAATGTTTATGTTTTTGGGAAGGATCCTTTCTGTTATGTTAGCATACATGGCGTTTGACGATAACTTTTCTAAAGTATATATTACATTTCCTTTAAACTCTTGAAATCGTATGGTAAATATATCGTAATTATAAGCCTTCCTAAACTAATTTTATCCCAATATAGCTAAGCGTTGCTTATTTTAGATAGATCTGTTTTCTGTTACTGCAAAGTGACGTTATGAAATGTGTGATATATTTATACATTGCTCGCAAAATATATACAAATCGATATTTGTAATTTGAAATACACTAAAATGTTCGTTTTCTCAAACTGAAATAGAGTGTAGTTTTGGTTATTGAATGCAGAAATCATTAGTAATTAGGTTTAAAGTGATATTTTAGCTATGGACTCTATTTTGGTCGTTATAGCCTCAACTCAATATTTCTACTTGATGCATATGCTCCATGCTACAAGTTTAGTAGTTATTTGTGTCACTGTAATCGTTCAATGTTTTCCCGTTTCTTTTAATTATTTTTCAATATGGATGATATAAAAATATTATGTATAATGGTATTAATAAACAGTATTTTTTTCATTAATTATTCATTACTATTTTTATTTAGTCATTGAAATGTACGATAAAATTTGGTTTTTACCCATTTTTCCGGGATACATTTTTTTTTCTATCGTTTTGCTACCAGAGGACTTAATAACATCCGTCAGAATATTTGGCATAACAGTTAAGTCTATTTTATTCGGGTATTTATTCTTATGTTTAGAAGAAATTTCTAGAAGAAATATTGATGCGTATTTTAGTGAGAAGTTTGAACAAGTAAGGAATGAGTATGGAAGATCATGATACTTAACAAAAATATTTAAAGTGAGTTTGAAAATCAGAACGATGGTTGACTGAAATGCAAACGAAATGACAATATCAAAACAAATTTTCGAAGATATAGTTAATAATATACACAATCTTGTATCCGAAAATAATCTTCTTAACGTAAATAACAACTATAACAACAGCAAGTAGAGATGCACATTCGCTTTGACACTATCACGCATACAGATATGCCGTTCTCCAAAATAACGTCGGTTGAAAAGCTTGTTCTTCAGTAAATTTGCCGGCGCAACATAAAGGTAACTGCTAGAGGCATGGCTAATGACAGCATATGTTTAAAATTATTAGTGTGTAATAATTTACAAATTAACGAAAAAAGAATTTTTGTCTGGATTCAGATTTTAATGCAATAAGTGTGAAAGCCCTGCGCAAAAAGTCCAGTTGTTATACCTGTGGCAGCAAAATCTATTTTGGAATGTCTGCCCTGAGGGATTGAAAACAAAACGAAGTAACGGACATGTTCCTTGTATCAGCTACAAACATAATGCGAAATCAATTTCCGAGGAGGAATGGAAATCGACTTCGTCTGAGCTACCTAAATCGGTCGACGATGAGAAACCTTCTCTTAATCCTAACCTGAAGATGGCTAACATTCCCCCATCATGTGAGTTCCACTGGCTTGATTGGTGAAAATGAGGACAACATGGATATTCAGGAATGTCGTCAGAAAGATGGAAAATGAGATGAAAAAAGAGAAAAGAATAAGAAATCAAATTAAACCATTGAAATAAGATGCTGTGTGGTTAAAGTCGTAGTTTCATTTTATTTTTTAAATCTACAAGGGTAGAGCTCCGAACATTATGAATAGGCAGGTTAATTGGATGATGGCATGAAATAAGAATAAAAATGTTAATAAATCAACAAACATGAATATACATATTTTCTGTTTTTATTATGCCCAAGCGAGTTATTTCTGTCTCCAGATATTTATATTTAGATAATTTCTCTGTTTCTTTGATGAATATATTGTCGTTTGTGGGAATTGATTTATCATTTAGAAAACACATTTTCTTTGTGCTTCACTCTCTTTGTCATTGTTATATACCAGAGTAGGGTTTATTTCTTAATAGCCTGATCAATTTTTTCAGAGTGTCTGTATCATGTAATTATTTTTATTTGTAGTACTATTAGAACGGTGGCTTAGCAGTATCCATAAAGAGTCGGACAACATGTTGAGTGGTATAGAATTACGAATGTTTACGCTTTGAGTTCAAATCCCGCCGAGGATAACTTTACCTTTTATCCTTACGAAGTCGGTATAATAAAGTACTACTAACGAGCGGGGGTCGATTTAATCGACTTTCCGCTGCCCAAAATTGCTGGCATTATAGTTATATTAGTGAATTTATATATTTTGGAGCAAATAATTTTATTTCAAATTTGTAAACATCATTGGCATATGTCTATCGAAGTATGAAATACGAAATGTCATTTATTTAATAAAAGAAAATATCTGAGAAATACAATGAAGATTACAACTTTTTTCGGCTTTCCTCTGTAGGTGTATAAAAAGTAGTTGGTATGAAGTGAAAACAGATAATGGTACATTGAATGGCATTAAAAGACGAGTTATGCAAATGTTATTTCATATATGAACACACAATATAATTCTCATGAATCGTTTAAAAAGAGTAGACAAATCATGTCACATGTAATTTTCTAGATTCATATTTCAAAATGTGATGGATGAATAATATAGTTTGATACGCAGGAAAGGTTAATGTAAGCAACGGTTTGATCATAGCCATAGTACCTGAAAATATCGCTCAGTTCCATTGAAGTTAACGTTTGGCTACGTAACGTTTACAAGAGTTAATTCATATAATGTGTAAAAAGTTACTCTTTCTTTGCCTTTTTCTTTTGAAAATCGAATTAGCTATGCATCATCAGATTAACGTGTATATATATATATATATATATATATATATATATATATATGTATATATATATATATATATATATATATATATATATATATATATATATATATATATATATATATATAACGAAAATAAATCGGAAATGCAAATGGAGTCTTTTTAAAAATATTTATTTGTTTCCTTTACCTATTTCATGGTTCTTATGCTTTTTAAAAGGAGGATTGAGATGGAGGGTTTGTGGTTTTTCTCGCATCTGGTTGGTGTTCGAAAATTATTTCCGTTTCTTGTAGAAAGAGTGGCTCCAATTCCTGGGATTCTTAAAAAGAATGATTTTTTGGGGTGATGACTGTCACCTGAATAAGTATAATAAATTTCCCGCAAGTTCGCCTTACAAATTTCTCAATGTATTTGCCTTTAACAATGAGGTTCACATTATTTTTGTTTATAAGTATAATTTGGTTGGTTGATGACTGTCACGTGAATAAGTACATCAAATTTCACGCCGGATCATGTTTGAAGGATCTTTATTGCCCTATTCACAGTCACATGATTGGCCATATAGTATAGGTGCCGGAACAAGTTGGTTTGAAGAACTGTGAAAGCGGTAAAGGAAATAAATAAATATTATTAAAAAGACTCCACTTGATTTTCGATTTCTTTTCCTTTAACTTCTACTCGTATAGCACATCTGTTTCTTTTATTTAAAAAAAAACCCTTCATTTTCCTACACACACATACATACATATATATATATAAATATATATATATATATACTTATATATATATAGAGAGAGAGAGGGATATATATATATATATATATATATATATATAGAGAGAGAGAGAGAGAGAGAGAGAGAGTTTTCTTTTCCAATAGTTGTGGTATTACAGAGGCGAAGATGTTGATATTTCATTTATTAATAATTCTAACATGTGTTTCTATATAACTGCCGATGGTAGACAGACAGTCCGTGAGTTTGAATTGTGAGGATGTTGGTAACAGCTCCCTATCAGAACTTCAAATTTACGATTGCGTTTTGTTTACTACTCTAAGTGTGGTGATAAATTTTCTATAAGGGGATGAAGGTTATCTATATCAAATTGTAGCCCGATGGACGTGTATGTGCTGCGAAGAAGAAGAGTCTGTTTATGGCTCTCAGTGTATAACAGTATCAAAATGACAATCGCCCTCGAAGAATGTGAGGAAGATCTCCAGGAAAGTTAACCAGGAATCTTTAAAAATCTTCCAACCGAAGTTAACAAAGAACTTACTGGATCTACCAACTCATAATATTATAATATAATAAAATTAAATTGTTAATCATATAATATAATATAATTGTTTCTAATTTAGGCACAATGCCAGCAATAACCAACTACATTACTGGTACTTTATTTTATCGACCTCGTAAGGAGGAAAGGCAAAGTTAACCTCGGCGGGATTTGAACTCAGACCGTAATGGACGTAACTATGCTAGAAAGCATGGCGTCCAATAAAATCAAATTGTTTAGAACTACCAGTTAAGTCATTTTTTTTTTTTTTAAATCTATCTATCTATCTATCTATCTATCTATCTATCTATCTATCTATCTATCTATCTATCTCTGGTTGCCCACCGAGTCCATTGTCATGATCAAACCGCCACCCTCCTTCAAAAACGAAGGAGATGTGGTTTTCCTTTGTGTGATAGCTATGGCGAAAGAGGTTGTATGGTGGACAAGGTTGAAAGGGCTGAGGTCAGACACATTTCTCTCCGGCCAACAACTGATTCTTTTTTTCAAATACCACTTTGGAAGAAGAATCAGGATGGAGAGAGAGGTGCTATACCCCAGCAAGTTTTATGAAAGGTGGGTGAAAGTGGCGAGAATGGCCCGAGTGAGTGGGCCTTCTCTCTATATCAGCCTGTAGGTTGAGGAAAAGGAAGAGGAGAGGAAAGGAGTACAAACTCTTCGTACTCCTGGATATGAGGGTTGCACATTTTGTCGGGGGTATGTGTTACCCATATAAACTGTCTCCCCCTATTGGGGAAAATCGACTAATTTTTAAATTGCATTTGTGATAACATTTTACACGTTTTTATTGTATGTAAACTTCCCCCTTGTATTTGTCCCCTTCTTTTGTGCCCCTGTGGCTAATAAAGAAACATATCTATCTCTCTATCTATCTATTATCTATCTATCTATCTATTTATCTATCTATCTATCTAATTATCTATCTATTTATCTATCTATCTCTCTCTCTCTATATATATATATATCTATATATTGTTTTTAATCTGTTTGTGCATACTTGCGTGAGTGTATATGCATATAATTATATGTATAGGCGTGTGTATATATATATTTGTATATAAAGTCGACACTGACCAATATTTAAAAAATTCCATTTAACCTGAAGCCCAATTCATTTAAATTATATGTACGAAACGTTGTTTCTCCTGAAACGTATGTAGAGCATTCCATTGTTAATTCATATTTAATCAAGTTTATCATAGAAGGACATCTTCATTTAACGATGGATGTTGATATTAATCGTTTGATAATGAGAATTTCATTTCTTTTCGGAGAAGATTTGCATAAACATCAGTTAATTATATGAATATTTTATCAATGCATGATGAATCTTATCGATGCGGCTATTTTAGACAAATCATATATATATATATATATATATATATATATGCGTGTGTGTGTGTGTGTGTGTGTGTGTGTGTGTGTGTGTGTGTGTGTGTGGAGAGAGGGGGAGATTGAGAGAATGAGAGAGAGAAATTATATTATTTTTGCAAAAGATACGTGCCAGAAGAAACATATCCGAACTTAATTTGAATTTTGTCTTATCATATATACATATAAGTGTGTTTAGGCATTTGTATCTGTGTGAACCCATTTTTGTTTGCGTTATGTTGTTATTTGTTATGTATGGGTTTAATGCAAAATGGAGTTTCTTCTAAAATGTTCAATCCATTATTAGAAAATTTCAATTAACTGATATGTTTTTATCTATAAAATACACTTGAACGAAAAAAATAAATATAAAACATTATCAAGCATAGTAATTTCATTTAAATAGCTCTGGAGCAGATGAGCTTTAATTAATTACATTTAACCTGAGTCAAAATGGCTGAATGAGTTGATTAATTTAAAATAAATATTGTACAGAAAAAAAGAAAAAAAAATTCAGTAAAATGAAAAAAATATTAATTTACTTTAAAAAAGTGTGTACATTATTAATAAAAACATGACGTTTTCTTTATTTATTTTGTCCAAGAATAAACTTCTGCCATACATTGAATCCATAGCTGTATGAAATATATTCATTTATAAGCTTTATATATAAAAGGAGCTTCTACGGATTTCTGTTAAAAGATAGGATAAGAAACAAAAATCGACGTAAAAAGATTATGAGTTACTGTCTCACTATTTATAATGATTTTCATGCTTTATTTAGATTTTGGACGGAAATTTAAACGTTTTTTTGGCAGATACTATTTACTATATAATTGGCTACCAACAGCAGTGCAATATTTCGTTCAATGTCAAAATGAATGGAGACGAGCCAAATAACGATTAGGTGCGCGTTTGT
>OZ024745.1:52076991-52109491 GCA_964016885.1 Eledone cirrhosa
TGCTAACCACCAGCCCTCTATAGAATGACGAGGTGGATTCTCCACTGACAGCCGGGTCCGCCTGCCAGAGAGCCGTGAGCGCCTGGACACACGGTGTGCCAGGCGCCCAGTTTTCTCGGTCTTTGCTTGACCCAGGATTGCAGCTCCGTGAGTGAGACGAGTCTGGGAAAGGCTCGCCTCACAAACGGGGCCCACACCGGTTGACCGGAGAGGAATACCTGAAGGTGCCGTAGCCTTAATGCGTGTTTACGTATCATTAGCCACGGCCTCCCCAGCCCTCCTTTCGAAGGGTGTTGACAGCAGATGGATCTCCTCACCATAGGAGCCCGCTTCTTCCAAAGGAATTGGAAAAGTGCGCGCTCCATTTTGGCAAGCGTTTCCCTTGGGCAAGGCACAACGATCAGGCGGTAGTAGATGACGGACGCTATATAAGTGTTCGCCACCTCCGCCCGACCTTTCAGGGACAGTTTGCACTCGGCCCACTTCTGGGTCAGTGCAAACACCCTGTCTGTTACCTCACCCCAGTTCTTCTCCACCTGGAGGTCTGGTCCGAACCAGACCCCGAGCAACTTCACCGGGCCCTCCGTCCAACGCCTGACGACGCCAACGGAGGGCATCGATCTGCCCCTCCACGTGCGAGTTGCAGACCGATCGACTTGTCCCGGTTCAGCTTAGCCCCTGTAAACCTTTCGTACTCCTCTAGTAAGGTGCCGATCGCCCCGATTTCCGCGGCCGTCGACACCATTACTGTTACGTCATCGGCGTAGGCTGACACCGCTTTCCGCAATCCCGGTTCCAACGGGATGCCCTGCAACAACTCCAATTTCCGCAGCAGTGGCTCTAGAGTCATTACATACAGAAGGGAGGAGAGAGGGCACCCCTGTCGGATGGACCGCGCGATTTCGAACGGCTCCGAGAGGTACCCGTTCACCTTGACCCTAGAGCAGATGCGGCTGCTGTGCATGGCATTGATCCAGCCCCTGAAAACGGGTCCGAAGCCTGCCGCCGCTAGCACCGCATCCAGGTAACCATGGTCGACCCTATCGAATGCCTTAGATTTATCCAAGTTGATCAGGGCCCCACCAAAGCCGGGTTCGTTCCCAACCCTCTCTATAATGTATCGCATGAGGTGGATATTGTCGTGGATGGACCTGGACGGGATAGCACATGTCTGCGCCTCTCCCACCAGGTTGCCCACGACAAGCGCCAACCTCTTTGCTAGCACCTTGGCCAAAATCTGTAACTCTGTATTTAGCAGAGTTATGTTCTCGTCCTTCCTCACTAGCGTGACTACGCCCTTGGTCACAGCACAGGGAATTCTCCCGTTCTGTTGCCAGTTGCAGTAGACCGCCTCGAGGAGATCGGGAAACAAGTCCGGCATAGCTAGATATAGTTCGTATGGAAGACCATCGAGACCCGGGGATTTGCGTTTGCCGCATTGGCTCTGCACGTCCTCTATCTCAGCGACTCAAATCGGCTCCTCGCAGGACTTCGCCTCCCTGTGCGAGAGACGCGGCAGGCCGTCGAGGTATGGACCGAAGTCCACATGCCCAACCGGTCCCCCGCCCCTCCGAACAATCCAGCAAAGTGCTTTTGAAAAGCCTCGCACATCTGCTTAGGTTCAAGGATCACCTGTCCATCCTGGTCTCGCAAAGACCGGATAGTGGATCTGCTCCCTCTTTTGGCTTCTGTCACGCGGGCCCAGCTAACAGCTTTGGTCCCCTCGTTTCCCAGAGCACGTATTTTGCTTCGGACGATGCAGCCTTCGTGTTTCGCGTCGAAGAACTGGCCCAGGGCCGTTCTCGAGGCTAGCACTCTGGCCACGTCGCCGCTTCTAATTGCCTCTTCTACACTATCTACCAACTTCCTTTCCTTCCTATTTCTATTTGAGGCTAACTCCTTACTAAATTCTATAGAGACTACTCTAATCTCTCTTTTGAGAGATCCCCACCACCTGCTGTTGACGATGGCGCCCGTCAACCGCTCCTTAACTAAAGTGCTAATCCGGTCCCTGTAAGCCTTACTTGCCGGTAAGGACAAGTTGAGCTTCCAGTAACCGGGTCCCTGTCTATGCGTTCTGTCAAGGTTGATCATGCAGGTCACAAAGTTGTGTTCTGAATAGCCAACCATGCGCATTTTTGGACAACTTAAAAAGTCCTTATCCTTAATTCTAACTAAGAACCTATCTAGGTACGACCTAGATGATCCGCTACGATTTGCCCAAGTTCAGGTTGGCGCAGTCGGAAAATATAGTCGATATCTATCGGCCAGGTCAAATCGACCGATTAACCCTTTGAGGCTATTACACCCCTCTCTATCGGGACAGGCCCCTACGTAGTTCCAGCGTGCATCTAGGATACCATTCCAGTCCCCCACTAATAGCAAGGAGCGGGACGTCCCCAGAAAAGTCTCCAGACGATGGAAGAAGTCCGGCCGCATTGACCCGAAAGGAGCGTAGGCGGCTACCAACTTAAACGCTCCGCCTTAACCACTGCCAAGGTCCAGAACCACTAGTCGACCCTCCGAGTCCAAATGTACCATCTGTGTTGCGAGACCCAGATGTTTTTGCAGCAGAACGACAACCCCACCCCCACCTCCGGGCTGACAGAGAGATGCGTGCATCTCAAAGTCATCAAAGGTGGGGGCCAGCTGTCGTACGTTGCTGATCCGGGCCTCGCAAATAACCATCACATCTATACGTTGTGACCTGAGGTCATTTAGAAGCATTGCTTGCTTCCAAGTTGAGCCCAGGCCACGCGTATTTAAACAGCCTACTCTTAGCATAGCAATGTTGGTGGTGAAGAGAAAAGGCACTTACCTCTCTGCGTCCCGGGTATCGGGCTGCACAATTTCCATTAGGGTGGGGGATGGATTGTTGGGTGGGGTGGTGGTTTGTGAAAGTGTAGGGGCATCAGTGTGTTGTGTGGTTGGGGAGTTTGGAGTTGTGTGGGTGTTTGGGGAGGGGGTGGGGTAGTTTTTTAGGATGACGCGGTTAATGGGCCCGGCGCAGGGGGGACCCACGCCCTCTTTAACATTGTTTTTTAAAGTTTTATAGGTGTCCTGTGGGGCCTTAATCATTTTGAGGTGGAGGAAATCCCCTGCCTGGGTGAAGTTAGGCCCTTGTGTTTTTATTAGATTGTTGTTGTACACAATGTTTAACAGTTTTTTTGTTTTTTGTGTTTATGTATGTGTATGCATGTTTTTGTTTTTGTGTGGTGTTTTTTGTTTGCTGTTGTTGTGAGCTCTTTTGTGTTGGTGTCAGTGTTATGTTTTGGGGAGGGGTTGTTTTCATTTGTGTGTCTGAGGTGTGATTTCTTTTTTTTCTGTTGATTGTGTGGAAGTGCTCCTCCTCGTCTGACGACGAACTAGGGTCATCTTCCGCGTTGGAGGGGAGGGGTAAATTTTCAGGTTGTGTTTGCGGTGCGGGTGTTTTGGAAATTGTTTTTGTTTTTTGAGTGGAGGGGATGGGTTGGACATTGTTTTGTTTTGGTTTGAGCTGTGGTGGTTGTTTTTGTAGTGGTAGTTGTGGTGATTGTGTTGGTTGTGCAGTTGTTGGTGGTGTAGGCAGGATTGGGGTTTTCTTATCAAGTTGGGGACAGACAGCCCTCAGGTAACCTCTGGTTCCGCAGAGGTAACACGAGGGCCGCCTACCCTCAACGGTAATGTTAATGAAGGTTTGATCATCCAGTATGACGCGTTCAGGGATCTGGGCGATCCTTTCGGGCCTCATTTGAACTACAAGTTCGAGGCTCGTTCCACTGAACGCGTCACCCGATGCCTTTCCCATGGACACCAGCCTGTCATCCTCCAGGTCCAGGAAACCTGTTAAAACACACCATATGTCCATAATCGGCAGGATGGTGTGGATTTTTATTTTCTGTGTTCTTCTACCCATGTACGTAGGGTAGAAGGTGTATGCGGCGGATGTGATTGGTTTGATGGACAGTTTCACTGCTGTGTCCCTGTCCTTCATGAGAATGGATAGACTCCCGTAGAGTCTATCCTTCTGAATGAAGGTGATGTCCTTCATGACGTCTTTTAAAACCAGCTCTATCTCACTCTGTGATGGTTGAGCTGGTTTTTTGCTTTTATTCGAGATTGTCCTAAACATGACAGTGTTTAGGAGTCTCTGGCTTTTTAGTTCCGGGAGGGAATGGATTGTGAATGAACCATCTTCCCCGTACACTATATATTTTTTGGCATCTGCCAGTAGCTCCTTCGCTTTGGTTATATCTACTGGCAGATAGTCGAGGGTTTTCCTTGCTGTCTCGGCGAAGTAGAAATTTTTTTTTGTTTGTGTTGTTGTTGTCGTTGGTGGTGTTGTTGTTATCATTGTTGTTGTTGTCACAGTTATTGGTCTTCTTGTTGTTGTTATTGTTATTGGTGTTGTTTTCCTCCGTCGCATTGTTGTTGTTGTTGCTGTTGCTGGTGCCTCTGGTTCTTTGGGTTGTTGCCATGGCAACGTCAAGTTGTCGGTTAACAGGTGGAGAAAATCCTTCCTCTGGCTGACCTTTCTTCTTGACCTCTGCTACTGTGACAGTGGCAGGGGAAAGCTGTAAGTTTATCTTCCCCTTTCCTCTTTCGAATTTTGGTGAAGAAGCTTCAGCCATTTAAAAAAATATTAACTTTTCAACAAGAAAAAACTTTTTTTTGTTTAACTATTTCGCCTAAAGGCGTAGAATATTTTGAGAGACTGACCAGATCAAAGTTTGACCTGGCAGTCCCTCTACAAAATGGTACAATAATGAAAGTTTACAATTAACAATTTCCGGATGAATTTAAACAAAACTTACCGAGCGAGCTCAGCACATGTGTCCATCGTAAAGAGATAGATAGATAGAGAGAGAGAGAGATAGATAGATAGATAGATAGATAGATAGATAGATAGATAGATAGATAGATAGATAGATAGATAGATAGATAGATAGATAGAGTGAGAGAGAGAGAGAGAGAGAGGGAGAGAGAGAGGGAGAGAGAGAGAGAGAGAGAGAGAGAGAGAGAGAGAGAGAGAGAGAGAGAGAGAGAGAGAGAGAGAGAGACCAATGCCTGATGTGTTGATTGGAGCGACAACTTCGTTTCATTTTTAAATATTTTTATTTTATATGTAGTTGTTATAGATTGCTAAATCATGCAATATTTTTATGTGGATAGCAAGTGTATATTTTTGAAAAATTATTTATTCAGTGCAACAAATCTTAATACTTTTCTCTATCTGTATTGGATTATTTTCACCATATACATGCATGATAAGAACAACGAATAATGAAACTTGCTCGTTGACTGGATTTGTTGTTTATCATATAATATACACTACTGACTAAAGGATCTTGTTGATTACATATTGTAGGAGATATATAAATAGATAGATGGATAGATATATATATAGATAGATATATATATAGATAGATAGATAGATAGATAGATAGATAGATAGATAGATAGATAGATAGATACATTGAGATAGAAATATGGAGATATGTATGTGTGCATGTGTAATTATTAGTGTTCTACTTAATAATATATATCTATTTCAGAACTCTGTTTAATATTGATAAGGATGGGAATATGTTATTCCAAAATATGTTGCTGAGTATTTATCCTGAAGCTCAAAACATTCGAATTATATCTACTTAAACGTTGTTGCTCTATTAAACATACCTAGAACATTCCATTATTAATTTATACTTAAACAAATTATAACAGAAGGACATCTTCATTTAACGAATATACAATGATACACAATAAAAGAATAAACAAGACAAAGTGGCTAATTAACCCATTCATTTACGATCGTTTCAAAGACTAACATTATCGTTGTACCCCATCAAACGATAGCTTTTTAGTGACTACATACGCTTTTCTTCGAAGAGAAACGTCCATTTTACTGACTATCCTCAGAAAGATTATTTCTCGGAATACATTAGAGATGGGACTTGCGTGGTCGAGGCTACTGATATGAAGTTGAATAATTTCAATCGATTGGTCTGCATGTTGATGATGATGATATATATATATATATGTGTGTATATATATATATATAAATATATAGGTGGCTTCAATCAGGAGTAACCAGAGTATGTAAGGTACTCAATAGAAAGGGCTTTCCTGATGGTTTCCTTCGAATGAAACATTTCCATTTCTGTAAAAGCCATTTCTATATATTACACATATATATATATATATATATATATATATATATATATATATATATATATATATATATGTATATATGTATTATATAGAAATGGCTTTTACAGAAATGGAAATGTTATATATATATATATATATATATATATATATATATATTAGAGAAAGAAAGAGAGAGGGGGGGGGGACAAGTAGTTCCACAACAGTTAGTTCACCCTACCGAAAACCGTTGTTTCACTTTATTCGCATCATCAGCTTTTTTTTTTTTTAGACCTAGCTGATGATACGGATAATGTGAAACAATTGTTCTCAGTATGGTGAACTAATTATTGTGGAAGTACGCCTACCAAACTCGTCCCATGGACTGAGTGCTCTACTGCTACGGATATAACCCATCAGTGTTCTACTCTCTTCCTTATTTATATATATAAAGTAAATGATGAAATAATACTTCGAGTAAAAAAGATTTCAAACTGTCTATGCCCTAGGGACCGCATTAGGCGATTTTGCGATCTCTCTCTATAATTCTTAGTCTTTCTTTTTAGATAGATACATAGATATAACGCCCTTATCATATTTGTCTGTATGTCTGGCTGTCTGCATTACGATATTATGACGCTATATGTCTGTATGTGTGTATATATATGTATATGTAGTGTTTGTATATATATATAGTGTGTAACGATTTTCGAAATGTTTACTTCTGCGTTCACAGATTGATTTTTTAGTTTCAGAAGATCCCGTTAAGGATGAAAGCAGCGATCCTTTGCTCAAACATTAATCTGTTATTTTAATGCCGAGCAACGCCGAGCCATTCTGCTAGTATACAATAAAAGGATCTTTTTAACATGTTTCAAAAATTGATGTTAGCGAAGTTTGCTTAATTCGTGCTTAGGTTTTAAAAGCATATCTTATTAGGTTAAATTGTCCTTTTATTAAAATACTTGCATGTTGGTTTTCGATATCCTAATAAGAAATCTTTTGAAAAGGTCAGAACAAAGAAAACAAACTTCGGTAACATCAATTTTTTGTACGTTTTATAGAAATTACATATTTTGGATTTATATCAGGTGCGCTTTTTGAACCCTTTTGTATTATCTGTTTCCTTATATAATGTGATCAGTATAGAATATCTCTAACGTCCACACTTTTTTCACTATATATATATATATATATATATATATATATATATATATATATATATATATATATATATAATATATATATATATAGAGAGAGAGAGGAGAAAGATTTGTATGTATGTATATTTATATCTATATATAAACTACTAATTTTTAAATTGTAGACAAAATCCCCGTTTTTTGGAGATTGAAATACCTCAGCAAATAGGGAATGTAACTAAACTTTCCTGTACGGCAAGTTTTGTGTGTGTCTTAAGAGGCCAATTCCTTCGGCCAGGCAAAGGGTCAATCTCCATGAATCCAATATCCTAAAATATACCTCAACACTTTCCTCAAGTGACAATCTAGAAAAATAATTAGTGAGAAAGTTTAACAGGTGCACAACGTGATTAATGTTTCCATCAAAGTGTTTTATTCCTCGTATTATCACCGGAGTTATAGAAAATTTCGATATATAAATATGTCCGTTGCAAGGTAAAAGTTTTATAAAAAAAAACATCGAATGTTATTTCAAATTCGTAATATAACATGAAGAACACGTTTAGGAATAGGACATAAATATTTTCTATCACACACACCCACACATACACACACGCAAACACACACATACACGCGCACACACACACATACACACACATGTGCACACACACACACACACACACACACACACACACACACACACACACACACACACACACATACACACACACACATATATATATATATGCATATATATGATTATGGACTTTCCCGTCGATATCCGACGTATGAGTGTCCAACAAAAGTTGATGTGAGAAAGTGAACTGATGTTGAACTACTCACACGAAGTTTTGTTTTAAGTGGCTTGTGTAGGACCAACCACACTTTTTGGAACTGACGGCTTCGGTGCAAATGTTTGTCACGGAAAATATGACAGGCCTCAGCTTTTTATGCCTCGGAGTTTTACCTCTCCGTATATAAAAATAAAAAAAAATATTTGGATGGCCGTTGACTATGCTGAATTCCTCCGCTCTTTCCCGGGTATTGTATTTCTTAACAGAAATCTCGTCAGTGTTCATAAATGAACACTGACGAGACCTTCAAGATAGTTAAGAATCATCTGTACTCTAGGAACATGCTAAAATAGAACATAAGGGTAAATTAGAGAACATAGAAATAAAAATAGAATCTACACACAGAAAAGACGCAATGTTTAGACAAATCACAGAGGCAATAAACATAAATGAATTACAAACAAAATTAAATAGAAAACATGAGTGGAACAGAAACATCACAACTTACAATTAAGGACAAAATGAAAACACACACGCACATAGAACAAACAACCAACCAGTAACATGTAAGTAAACAAATAAATAAACGAATATAAACACACACAGACACCCGGATGTAACACATGCGCAAACTAAGCACACAACACACACACACAAAAAAAAACAAGATGGCGTAGGACAGAACAAAGGAGAGGTACGAAAAACAAAGAAACTAATCCCAGTCACTGATGAGGTCACAGAATGTGTGACGAAAGAACTTTGACAATATAAACAACCATATGGTTGTGGAACCAACCAACCAACCGTAAATTTATAAATTTATTATAATAAATTGAAGTGAAAGCATCTGGTGCGTGTGTTTCTTATTGGTAACATGACCCTCCCAAAGTATAACAATATCGGTTTCAACACACGTTTTCAGATAAAGAATCTTGCTAAACGAATTCAGAAATTATATATATATATATATATATATATATTGTCGTGTGTTATTTCTTGTGAGAGAGTAAAAATGTGATCTAGTCATTATCTCGCACTGCATCAATTTCCGTAGAAGCAACACGGGAAGCGTCATGACCAGGTTTTCCAACGTTCTGATGTAAATACAGGACTCCTTAATCCAATGTACTAGCTGTATGTAAACTATATCCAGGTTCAGAGCCTTTTGCCTACAAATCCAAATGCGCGCCAAGTACATTTGTAAATTGGCCTTTCAATTTAGTTGTTTATCGACTTCTGGGAACATATTGCATTTATATTTTCAAGTGGTGAGGAGGAAGTTTGTTTTTCTTGTAGATTGAAGGCAGGGTATATTTAGAGCATAATTCAATGTAAACTAGATTTTAATTTTCTCCATTTATCTTTTCACATCTCTCTCTCTCTCTCTCTCTCTCTCTCTCTCTCTCTCTCTCTCTCTCTCTCTCTCTCTCTCTCTCTCTCTCTCTCTCTCTCTCTCTCTCTCTCTCTGCATCTTCAGTATCTGACGTCAAACCCGGATAATTACCGACGGAATGTGGCCTCACGTAACGTGGCTTAATTTAATCAAATGAACGATCAGCGTGCAACAGTTTTAATCATATGTGTAAATAATTCAGCTATTGATTCATCGATTTCGGCTTGTTTACTTTGCAAATTAATTGTTCATTGGTTTCGTTAGAAGGATAGCTTAAAAATTAAAATTGGTCGTTCGATTGAACTATTTATTTCCCCCAAAGCTTTGATTAAAATAATATGTATAGCTGCAATACTAATAAAGACAGTAATAATCGCAACTATAGTTATAAAAATAATAACCATACTACCAGCAGAATTAAGAACAATAATGACAACAAACATATCAAAAACAATGGTTTCTTATTTATGCTCAAGGCCAGTAAATTGGTTTGGTTAAGAAGGTGAAAGTCACTCTATTCCATGGCTAATATGTTCGTAGTTGGGCACATATTCTGGGACCATACTCCTTGAAGTTTCCGGAAAGGTAAGCTACCTGGCAGCTTCATTGAGAATGGAGTGTTTACCACCAATATATAGGAAATTATAAATATTTCGAAGGACAAAAAAATCTTTGATTTCACATTTACGCTTCGATCTTCTCATTTTACTTATCGTATCCGACATTGTTATCTCAATATTCTTAACCCCACTTGCATTTTAGCGTCTTTGTTTAATTTGCTCACTTTATAATTAATTATATCAACCAATGTATACATACCATGTAAATAGGATGCGCATTTCAGTTATTTTTATAACATCTACCAATTACACAAGATCTCTATAGTAATGAGACTCTTGGAATACAAAGATAAAGGTTGTTATCCAATGATAAGAGGAATTTTTGAAAGTATTTAAATTGATACTCAACATTCTGTCCTCCAATGGATTCTAATTCAAAATACTGTTTATTACTGCCTAACATATAAGTTAAAAACATATTCTGCGCTGTGTTCATGCACAAAGGTTTATATATATATATATATATATATATATATATATATATATATATATGAGAGAGAGGGGGGGGGGGGGGTTATGGTGGAGAAAGAATGGTCGAAATGAACCTATCACAGCTTATTATATTTATGAAGTGAATAATAACTTATTGGAAGGTGTGTTAATGTAGTTCTACATAGGATGGAGGAAAATATAGTATGTAGTCGGTGATGGAATGATTATAATTCACCTTGGGCAGCAGTGTGGAAGTCGGACCTTAGTAAAGACCTGAAGATCGGCCTTTTCCTTGTGTATTGGAATCTTTGCTGCTGTACGGGTCTGAGACTTGGACACTGACCAAGAAACTCACTCAGATGCTGGATGGGTGCTACATGAGAATGCTGAGGATGGTTCTGAACATTAATCAGTAGACACTGAGGATGAAGAACTCAGAGCTGTACGGGTACCTCCCAAATTTCAGCTCAGAATTGACACAGAGAAGACTGAGGTTAGCTGGAAATGCTCACCGACATCCAGAGTTGACACTGCCCTCAGTGCTCCTGTGGGATCCACTGCATGGAGAAACTGGAAGAGGAAGACCGAGGTTAACATATGTTGATGCCCTAAGGATAGACACTGGTCTGTTGGAGACGCAGGACATGGCAGCGATAATGAGGGTCAGAGACCGCTGGAGAGAACTCGCCCATTGATCTCGGGAATTTTACCCTTTTACCCGCCCTGGATAGATATATTGGGCAGCAATAAAGAATAAATATGAAAACACTTTTTTTAAACTGCTTCACGAAAATGTTAATGTGAAATAATGAAAATGATTTCAGATAATCATGTATAAAACAACTTATACACAATCAGGTAACCACAATTCAACGCTACTATTCCACGAGCTCTGAAAGTGAAGAAATAGTATCTAAATCCCTCTCAAATTACACACTACCCAGTGAAAAGAAAGATCATTTTGAATAATACAATGTAGTCAAAGATCCATAGTATATGGCATAAAAGGTGGAGTGTTCGAGGAAATAATGCCGTTGGGAGCGCGAGTAGAGATTTCTAAATGAAATGTAACAAAAATTATTCTAAATGCACTTTAACCTGTTATGGTGGTTACGTCCACTAATTAAACATTACCACGCTACAGATGGCTGCTTATTGATACTAGATATATCAGTAAGCAACCAGACACTGCGTAACCAGATATAAAAGAATACATAATGTAAAATTGCATAAAATAGTTTACGGTATTTTCAAAATGGCAGTATGAATCTCTTTAACATCGTATATAGCTATTTGCACACAGGCATACATATGTTAGTATTTCCCAGCAAATGATTTTTATTTATTTTCTCTATTCGTTGAAATTTCCAAACGATATTTGCTCTGTTTATATTTTAGTATTTTAAATGAAATATAGCACGTATTTTACTGTAGATAGAACATTAAAGTAGTTTTTAACATAAATTGATTGCAGCAAACATTATGTAATTAGCATTTGTAGATTGGTATTGTTTTTAAATTATTGGTAGCGTTTGTACGTAAACTGTATTTAATTGAAAACAAAGAAAACAATAATATAATTATGTGCCAGAAGCGAATAAAAATTATTCTGAAAATGAAGTTATTTTATTTTGGTTGTTTAGAAAATAAATGCATGGAATTTATATTGATAATAAATAATAAATACACTACAATGCATACATGCACATAGTTTCACATAAAATAATGATACACACACAAACATACACATACGCATATATATATATATATATATACATACACCCATACATGATGGCTGCCCCCTCGTTATCGAGTATGACCATTGCACGAGGAGAAATATATATATATATATATTAATAAATAAATAAAAAATTAAAAAAAAAAGAAATATATATATATATATATATATATATATATATATATATATATATATATATATATATATATATATATATATATATATATATACCCATACATATATACACACATATATATATATACATATATATATATAAACACACATATACATTAATAACAATAATAATAATAATAATAATAATAATAACAACAATAATAATAACGACAACAACAACAATAATAATATACATATACATATATGTATACACACACACGCACACACATAAACATATCTATACACACACACGATAGCAACTAACAGCGCTGCGATCGAATGTGGCTTTTTAGCCCAGCCAATGATCTAAAATGTCTTGCACAGAGTCGGCAACCAAAACATTCACTGGGAATAGCCGGCTGTGGTTGGAGTTCATGTACTTTTGCATGTCGCTTGAGCCCTCCTGCTGATTTACATTTCTTACCACATTCTTGGCAAGCATGATGAGTAGCATCTCTAACAGCAGACTGGTAGTCAACCACTTGTCTTACTTTATGACTGCGAAGATGACTTTTGAGTCCAGCTTTGCGTAGGCAGAGTCTCGCACAGACGCTGCATGTCAGCACCATAGGAGAACCCTCGCCGTCTGGAAGTGCAACAGCAATGCCCTTCCTCACATCCCTCTTTACTTTCTCGTATGCGATTCGAGATGCCTCAAAGGCAACTTTTCCCTCATATACAGTCTTTCTCCATTTATTACGATCAGCAGCAATATTTTCCCATGTATCAGCAGAGATGTTAGCGTCTTTCAAAGAGGCTTTCAAGGAATTCTTATACCTCTTTTTTGGTTTATGTGGCGGTCGTTTTCCTTTAACCAACTCTCCATAAAAGAGTTGTTTTGGTATTCTAGAATCCTTCAACCTGGCAGGTGACCACTCCAACGGAATCGTTGCTTAAGCACAAGAGCTCCTATACTGTCACACATAGAGCTTTCCAAATTTCGACATCACTGATGTGGTCCCTCCAGTGAACGCCATTGATCCGTCTGAGACACATCTGATATGTGACCCAGGTCTCGCAGGCATAAAAAGACAAGAGAGCACACATGCCTTGTACACCTTTACCTGTGTCCTCCTGCGTATGTCTCGGCAACCCCAGAGTCGCCTTTCTAGCTTTCCGAAAGCATCACTTGCTTTCCTAATCCTAAGTGAGATTTCACTATCAAGGTTGCTGTATCGATTGACAGTGCTTCCCAGGTAGACAATCTGATCAACCACTCCAACTCGTTTACCATACACATATATATTTGGTTCAGTGTACTGCTTACCAGGGGCAGGTTGGTACATGACGACGGTTTTCTTGAGACTGACAGTCAATCCTAGGGCAGTGAAAGCGTCAGAAAATGCATTCAAAGTGTGCTGCATATCACTCTCTGTGTGCGCTACAAGATCGCAATCATCTGCATACAAGAGGTCTCTTATCATTGATGTAAATACTTTTGTCTTTGCAGCAAAGCGCCTGATGTTAAATATGCTGCCTGAGTACGATATCGGATGTAAACACCATGCTCGCAATTCCTGAATGCAATACAGAAAACCACTGCAAAGTATATGGCAAACAGAGTCGGTGCTGGAATATCCCCCTGTTTCACTCCATTTTTTACTGAGATAGGCTCCGACACGTTACCTCCGACATTAACCCAAGCCTTCATGTCGTCATGGAAAAACCAAACTAAAGCAAGGAACTTATCAGGGCAACCACGTTTTTGGAGAACCTTCCATAATGCATATCTGTTAAGAGTATCGAAAGCTTTTGTCAGATCGACAAAAATCTGATACAGATCCAAACCTTGTTCCATGCACTTCTCCTGGAGCTGTCTAGCTGAGAAGATCATATCAGTAGTGCCGCGTCCAACAAGAAAACCAGATTGACTTTCAGGAAGAACACAATCTGCAATGTGTGTCAGCAGACGGTCCAGAAGCACCCTACATAAAACATTCCCTACGACAGAAAGCAATGATATACCTCTGTAGTGCCCACAATCATTCCTGTTACCTTTTCCCTTGTACAAAACTACCATTACTGCATCTCTCCAGTCCTCAGGTACGGATTCATTAGCCCATATCCTGCCAAACAAATAGTGAGATATTGTAGGAGCTCAGCATGTATGCCATCCATACCTGGAGACCTTCCACTGTTCAGCTTCGAGATAGCTACTGCTTCGGAGGTTTTGCGAGAGCTACTTTCACAGGACTTTCTGGAATGAGACTGAAGAAATCTTCATTGACGAGAGACGGCTGATTCAAAAGATCATCAAAGTGTTCTCGCCACCTTCGTAGAATTCCTTGTGAGTCACGAAGAAGTTCTTTGCGATCCTTCCTGCGAAGCGGTGTCACCAGAGAAGACGGTCCAGAAACCTCACGCAAAAGACTGTACAACAGCTTTGTGTTATTGGAATCTGACGCAGTTTGTATCTCACCGACCTCTCACTCCACCACTTATCCTTCATCGGAGAAAGACTCCGCCTAACACGTGATTTTATATCCTTGAGTTCCTCATGCAACGTATTCCTCTCCTGTGGTGTTGCCGTCAAGTAGCGTGACAGAGCACGCCTCTTATCAGCCAACAAGTCTTCTATATGTACATCATTCTCATTAAACCAGTCCTGATGTTTTCTCTGCACCAATCCCAGAACACGCCTGCCTACATCATAAACCGACTTTTTAAGGGTTGGCCAATCCTCAACAAGATCTGCAGCCTGCATCTCTTCTTCCAATGTCCTCTTCACATTTTTATCCTTAAGACGAGCAGCATTCAATCTATTGGCAGGGCAACACCAGGAGCCCGGATTTTACGTTTAGTGATTAGTTTCACTTTTGCGCGTACGAGACGGTGGTGGTCCAGCACTCAGCTCCACGAAGAGCACGAACACACTGCACATCCTGTCTGTCACGCATCCTGACTAGGACGTAGTCCAAAAGATGCCATTCCTTAGATGCAGGAGGCATCCATGTGGTCTTGAATTTGTTCTTTTGTTGGAACATGGTGTTGGTAACACACAGATCCAGCTCCTCACACATCTGTAGCAGGAGCATACCATTGTTGTTACACTTTCCCACCCCATGCTTTCCGATTACATTCCATGTGTTAACATCCCTACCCACTCTAGCATTAAAGTCACCAAGCACGATGACTTTGTCTGCCTGGGGGATATTTCTTAAAACACTTTTCAAGGCATGGTAAACGCACACTTTTTCTTCATCGACAGAATTCATAGTTGGAGAATACACACTCACCAGGTTCGCATATCTTCCTTTGTCCAGCGGAATTCTCATGGACATAAGACGCTCACTAATCCCTACTGGGAATTCTTCTAATTTATTCACAAGAACAGTCTTAACAGCAAATCCTACCCCAGCCTCTCTTCTGGTTCCTTCATCTCTTCCTTTCCAGAAGAATGCATATTCTCCACAACATTCTGTAAGATGACCATCTCCAGCTAACCTCGTCTCAGATAAAGCCACAATGTCAAGATCGTAACGTCGAAGCTCCTTTGCAACAAGAGCGGTCCTTCGTTCAGGACGCTCCAAGGAATCCCTATTAGCAGCGTCCGTACGTTCCAGCAGCCAAGACTAAATGCCTTGTTTGGCTCTATTACAATCAATGGCACGATGGCGAGCGGGCCCAGGCTGTGATAACCCGGGGCCCCTGCCCTTATTGCCAATTATATTTTTGGTCCAGAACCTAAATTGCCAATTATCTCTTTTATATTGTTCTGGAACATCATTGAATTGGAGAAAAAAAAAAAAAAGTAATAATAATAGTAACAATAATAATAATAATAATAATAATACACTATTAATAATTATTAATGCACTCGTGCAATGCCTGTGCGTGACGAATATTTTTAAAGTGAGGAAGGACTGTGCACTGAGCCATTCCCTCTCTCTGAGCGACAGTGCCTATAACCCGAAAAGAAGAAAAGATCAACATCATCGGTAACTACTGAGCCGTAGGTTTTATGTCAGAGTTAACCCAGTTTCCTGAGATGCCTTCTCCTAGAAGAATGCCCTGACCAGGGCTAGGGGTTCTTCACTCCCAGTGGTTTAACTGCGCGATCGGGCATCCACCCCGATTATTTCTATGTCCAGGCGCAAAAAAAAAAAAAATCACTTATTGACACTTATACGTACGACATACACACGCGCATACATACGCGCGCACACACACGCATGCATACGCGCGCACACAGCAACACTCATACATACAAACAAACACACACACGCTACTCACTTACACACACATATATATATTTTACCGTCATTACTGATACAAGATTACAAGATTATGTCAACTGTTGACTTTCAAGAGTTTGTATAGTTGAAACCGTTCGTATTACAGTCCAGTATTATTATAATTGCTTTACAGCATAGAGCTATGGCTCTCCACGCTCTGAGCTTAAATCCCGCCGAGGTCAACCTTGCCTTTCATCCCCACGGAGTCAACAAAAGAGAGTACCAGTAATGCGCTGGACCAGTTGCTGGATCCGTGCCAAAAGCAGAAAGATTATTATTATTAAAGTTGTTTTCTTAATGCCCAGTCCCTGGTGATGGTGATGGCGGCGGTGGTAGTGGTGGTGGTAGTGGCAGTTGATGTTGTTGTTGTGTTGTGTGCGTGAGTGTGTTTTGTTATTTTGAGTTTTTTTGTTTGTTTGTGGTTTGTTATTTTTTTAACGTTTGATGCCGCTGTTGTTGTTGTTGTAAATGTTCATTTCAATTCATTCTGAAGCTGTTGTTGCTGTAAACATTAATGTCGGTATTGTTGTTGTAGATGTTGGGGTTGAAATCTGGTCGTTTGACTGAGTGATGTATATACACACATATACATACATATGGTGGCTGCCAACTCGTTTTCGAGTACGGCCACTACGTTATATCCATGTAGGAGAACTCCTACCGATGGGCTGAACAAGTGACTTTTTACATATATATATATATATATATGTACACACGTCCAGCACAGAGTAGAGAGTTTGACAACAGGTCGATGACTTTAGTCTAGATATAGTAATGACATGTGATGGTGGGGTGAGAGTGTAGACGTTATTGTGGTGGCGGGGGACAGTGAGATGTATCTAGTTCATTTGTCCGTTTTCTTCTCTTTGCAAAATTTGAATTTTACCCATGTTATATTGAGATGTAAGTAAATGTAAAATGTAAAATATAAATAAGGATTGCTCTGGTAAAATATACGAAAATATTTGTATAACTTCCACAAACTTCTGTCGTGACATTCCCGAGTCCAGTGACCAAAAAATTGTTGTATTTTGATGTTTCAGAATACAAAAAATTAATTAAAAACTTACCCCACGAAAAGACAGCGTATGTTGTCCTATCTATAAGCTCCCTCAACATCTCACACATACATACATACACACATACATACATACATACATACACACATACATACATACATACATACATACATACATGGTGGCTGCCAACTCGTTTTCGAGTATGGCCACTACTTTATATCTATGTAGGAGAACTCCTACCGATGCGCTGAACGAATGTGACTTTAGTCCAGCCAGCGACTTGAAAACTCTGGTAAAAACACTACACTTGTGACAATTATTGACCCATAGTGCTAGGCCCATGGTACCATGTGACGACAAGTGCAGAGAGATCTCCAGACATACATACATACATACATACATACATACATACATACATACATACATACATACATACATACATACATACATACATATATATATATATATACACATATATATATATATACACATTTATATATATTTTGAGTATATGTTGGTTATTTAACGATACCTCAGTATGCAGATGGAGCACTCGACGAAGTACGCAGGTTGGATTGGTTACTCCGGAGTAATGTAAAATAATTAAGTCAAATATTTAAAATTTGGCTTCGTTTATTAAAGATGTATGCTATATATATTTCGGTGACAGTCATCATTGGCTGTGACCTCTTCAGGCAGTCCGAATAGGTGTGGTAGAGACAGGTACACATGTTGTTGAAGTGTTTTACTCCGTCAATACTCCGATATGTCCATCTCCTGGTTGGGTTGAGTTGTTATTTCTCTGAGGAACTGGAATCATTATTAATATATATATTGCGGTAGAACACCGGGAGGCTATATGCATAGTAAGTATACCACTCAGTCCATGGAACGATTTCTGTGTAAAGTTAGTTCTATAACAATTAGCAAACCATCGTCGAGGACACATGTTTCACCTTGCGGATTTTCAACTCGAGTGATGGCAGTTCTGAAAATCGGAAGAGGATATGAAGTTGGCCGACCATGCGCAAGACAGTACAATTAATTTTGAAAGACGAGTTTAAGTGTATTATTACTAAGATCATTTACTAAGGGGCGGTGGATTGGCAGTATAGGTAGAGGGTGGGACACCATGCTTTGCAGCATAGAGTTACGGCCCTTATCATTCTGAGTTCAAATCCCGCCGAGGTTAATTTTGCCTTTCATCCTTAAGGGTCGATAAAATAAAGTACAAATAATGCATTGGAATAATTGCTGTCCTTGGGCCAAAAGTAGAAACAATTATTACTAAGAACAATACGACAACGAAGCCAGAGCAGAAGTGCGCGTTGACTAGGGTTGGCCCAAATGTTCAACCTATGCCAGGGAAAAGGACCCAGAAATACCTCATATAAACGATGCCGATACAAGGGATAAAAAAAGAGGGTTAAACGAAGAATGCAAAAGTATTTAAAAATAATCGGTGACAGGGAGGAGTGGTAATATGGGCCCTAAACAAATAATTGCTCAATACTTTTGCTTGAAAATCAACCGAGGTTATCTGGTTATTTAAATACGCGGTCGAAACAACACAGCAGTTGATATTTCGTTCCTGGAATATTAGAAAACTCAGAGACAGTAGTCCAAATCTGGAATGAAGATCAGCGCTCATCTGCAATGCATCAAATGATATATCATTGATATATGAGACAGAGGTGAAACCCGACAAACGTAAAAATTAGGAGAAGGGTACACAGTCGTGTGGTTCGGAAGAAGTGAACAGTACCACCGTCAATATGGTGTTGATTTATTTTATAAAGAGCTAAACAATGCTACCATTGCAGCCACGGTATACATCGTAGGATTTCCTATGAGAAAATACCAAGACGGGTTTTATGAAAGCAACTCATGTGCAGAATCTTATCAGAATCACCGGCTTTGGATTGAAGATAAAAACCAACAACTGAAAGGAAAGTCAATAGTAATTGAAAAAAAAAGGCGCCGCTCACACTTAGAGAAGATGAAATATACTTAGTGGTTTGAGAAAGCAGCTGAACAAAATGACGCTGCTGATAAAATACACAGTGCGTTAAAAACTAAAACACTCAAACAAAGATATGTTATTCGTGATTTACTGTTTGCTGTTGATGGTGAAATTGTTGAAAGTATCCCTTTCAAGGGCACCCGAATTGATGAAACACGTCTCGCTTGCCTTTAAGGAATTTGGTTTAACAATCAGTACTAAGACGACCGAGGAAGTACGTAAACGAGGCCCAACTACCCCGAGACACGTAGATCAAGGACAGCAGGGGAATAGACAGCTTCATGTTCTCTTCACTGATGATAGCAAGGTTCTAAAGTATATAACTCATTTACGTACCTTAATAGGAATATAAACTATTTTGTGTACCTGGATGATAAGAGCGTCAATGACATATCTAAAGTGACTGCCGCCTTCAGCAAACTACATCATCGGCTATGCGATGTCTGGCCTATATCCCTGAAAACGAAAATTGCAGTTGAACTGACATTTTTTGACGGCTTGGAGTCACGGACATTTTATCGCTACCACATCTGTAAGCTTGACGTCTTCCTCAGACAGCTGGTCATGTATTACGGATGAATGAAGAACGCATTGTTATGGCACTAAAACACCACCTTTCGGATCTGAGATATCAACGAATTAACAAGGTACGCGTTATATCACCATGTCTCTTGTTTGTTTCTGTTCCAGTACTAGCTGCCTGATGAGATCATAACTATTGAATTATGTTTATCACCGAAATATATATTGCATATGAATAAACGAAGTTAATTTTAACCTGTTGACTTACACTTCTTGTTTCATATCTATATTACTAAATCAGAGAATGTCTGTTTGTTTGTCTGTCTGTCCAATCACTAAAACTCGAGAACCACCCAACCAAGTTTTTTCAAACTTTACACATGTAATACTTATGGTCCCGTGCGTATTTTGAGCAAAAATAAATTCAAATGTTCCATGTCCTAGGCACTGCATTAGGCGATTTAGCGATATTTGTCTATAATACTTAGTCTTTCTCTTTTTAGATAGATACATAGATATAACGTCGCACCTTTAAAATATCTGTCTGTATGCTTGACTGTCTGCATTACGTCATTATGACACGATCAGTGTGTGTGTCTATATATATGTATATATAGCGTGTATATGGTATATATGGTATATATGGTATATATGGTACCATGGGCCCAGCACTATGTGTCAATAATTGTCACAAGTGTAGTGTTTGTACCAGAGTTTTTATGTCGCAGGCTGGACTAAAAAGTCACACTCGTTCAGCGCATCGGTAGGGGTTCCCCTACATGGATATAATGTAGTGGCCGTACTCGAAAACGAGTTGGCAGCCACCATAGTGTATATATATATATATTCTTATGCCAGGGAACGTATTTCACGAACCAAAGTACCGTCTTCCTGTTTTACTTCGGCTGCAACGTTTTTCGAAATATTTATATCTGCGTTCACAGATTGATTTTTTTTAGTTTCAGAAGATCCCGTTAAGGTTGAAAGCAGCGATTCTTTGCTTAAACTGTAATATGTTATTTTAATATAGATATTCGTGTACATATATTTTTGTATACAAAAAAAAACAAAATATAAACAAACAAGGTTGGCGATTAAATAATCACATGCATCACTGACAGATATATTTGCATACACAAAAACAAAATATAAACAAACAAGGCCAACGATTGCATCAGTTAGTCTTAGTGTACTTCATACTGCTTTTAGGTAGAAGATCCCGTTAAGGGTGAAAGCAGAGTATATATATATATATATATATATATATATATATATAACGAAGGAAATGTGCTAAGGAACCAGGTGGACCATAACGCACCAAAGTACTCAATACTTGAGGTAGTAGAGTGGGTAATAGGAACCAGTAAGACCCCGACAGCTGAGCTCAAGCCGTTTCGAATTAGCCGTCGAAACGGCTTGAGCTCAGCTGTCGGGGTCTTACTGGTTCCTATATATATATATATATATATATATATATATATAAAGGTTAACATATACATAAAGTTATAGATATATACATGTTGCAACTGGTCACTTTTAAGCTCTATGAAGAATTAATAAATTAAAAAATCAGAGCAATATATCATAAATCATGTCTTTAGAATCATCACATAATAAAATATATAATATTTCTTCTTCTAATTAGCATAATTAACCATATAAAATACCAATTAGAACAAGCTATAAGAATAAATGCTCTTATGGGAAAATCTCCGACAAATAAACGAACGTCGCCTCTTCGCGGCAGCCTCAATCGAGTATTCATCCAACATTTCGACAGCATGTAGAAACTGACTAAATATACCATCAACCATACACAATTAGGTGTAAAATTAAACTTAGAAGAAATGCGCACATACCGTAATTATATCTCTACCATGGTTTCTTCCTTATTTTTAGACATCCAAATAATAGGAATGTCCTGAGTTAGGATTCATCAGGAGACAAACTCAAAATCAGACATCTAGTTTTTCAATCCGATCCCGCCAAAAATAGATTCAAAAATGGCTAAGAATCGCTATGTGGCTTTGGTGAAGCCAGAGAGAAAGAATGTGATTGGTTGCTTACAGCGGGTAGGCTTGCTGCTAGAAAGCGCAGCCAAATATCGCCAAATTTAATCTCAACCTATTGGGAGATTATTAAATATAAAGGTTAACATATACATAAAGTTATAGATATATACATGTTGCAACTGGTCACTTTTAAGCTCTATGAAGAATTAATAATTTAAAAAATCAGAGCAATATATCATAAATCATGACTTTAGAATCATCAGATAATAAAATATATACTATTTCTTCTTCTAATTAGGATAATTAACCATATAAAAGAGCATTTATTCTTATAGCTTGTACTAATTGATTTTTTATATGGTTAATTATGCTAATTAGAAGAAGAAATAGTAAGCAACCAATCACATTCTTTCTCTCTGGCTTCAGTATATATTTTATTATCTGATGATTCTAAAGACATGATTTATGATATATATATATATATATATATATATATATATATATATATTCGTGTACAGATACTTTTGCATACACAATGAGAAAATATAAACAAACGTATTTATTTCAGGGACTCGATAAGGATAAATATATATCAAATATATAAAAACGCTAGAGCAAACCTGAGCAACGCCGTGCCATTCGGCCAGTATATATATATATATGTGGTTAGAGAATTGGGTTCGCAATTGTAAGGTTGTGAGTTCGATTCCTGGACCAGGCGGTGCGTTATGTCCTTGAGCAAGACACTTTATTTCACGTTGCTCCTTCTACCTGGAGTTGCGACCGATAGATAGTATTAGCAATTGGAAAGACCAACGGAAACATTGTTCCCTCGGTCCGATTTGACGAAAGTCGATCGTTCCTTATATATATATATATATATATATATATATATATATATATATATATATATATATATATATATATACTAGCAGAATGGCACGGCGTTGCTCAGGTTATATATATATATATTCTAAGGCGGGTAAAATTCCCGAGATCCATGGACGAGTTCTCTCCAGCGGTCTCTGTCCCTCATTTTTGCTGCCATCTCCTGCGTCTCCAATAGACCAGTGTCTATATATTGTTATACTTAGGGAGGGTCATATTTGTGTAATATTGCCAGAATTAATAACAGAACACACTCACTGTTTGGTTGGTTTTCGCTTTTCGTTTCTGTGTCTTTTATATCGGTAATCTAATTTATTCGGTCCTCAATGTTACCATTGTCTGACCGACGGTCAAAAATAATACGGATACAAACACATATATATAGTTTATCAAAGTTTTTTCGTTGCACATCTCCAACATCGTCAGTGGTGCTATTGTTTCCTCCTGTAACATTGTATGTCTACGCCATTTTTATTTAGTCTGTCTATATATTTATTAATTTATTTGTTTGTTTGTGTATTTTATTTTGTCTTGTTATTTTGTCTTGTGATGTGTGTTCGTGATTGGGTGACTAGTGTCTGTTTATATGTGTTTGTTGTTATTGTGCTTGTGTATGTATTTATTTATTTATTTATCTATTTATTTATTTATTTATACTTCTCTTAGGTCAGTGTTGTTTGGGTGTTGTTGTTATTCCATTCATTCTTTCTGTTTAGTCTTGGCCTTCTAAGTTCTATTTCACTGGCCTCTCTGATTTGCCTATCTGCTGGGTCATTTCTATGTTTAGATATTATTCTAATTTCTATGTCGTCTATGTTACCCTCATGTTGTTGTCTAGCATGTTCGTATAGTACTCAACCGTTTTTTCGTCCGTTTAGTTGCCCCCAGTGTTGGTCTATCCTTTCATCTATGCTACGAGCTGTCTCGCCTATGTATGTTGTTGTCATGTTTCTGCAAGTACCCTCTATACATCTTATGCTATAGACTACGTTTCTAGTTTTACAGTTTATCCGGGGGTTTACCTTACATATGATACATTTCCTATTAGTACAGTGGGTTTTCTTAAAAGGGTTGGTTTTGCTGATCAGGGATTTTATGGTGGTTCCTGGCTTTTCTACCACCTTAATCTTTAAGTGGGTCTTTCTCAGGGTCTTTGTACACTGGTTCGCTAATTTCCCTCCAGGGGTAGCGTCCGCAAACATGACACTCTGGTATCTCGAGTTGTCGTACCATGAGGTGGTTTTCCCTATCCTATGTCTAGCCCTATCTAAGCTATTCCATGATTTGCTCCTGTATAATGGGCAAATTCCTTTCATGTCAGTTCTATGAGGGTCTTATACTTCTCCATGGCTCCTTCGTATACTCTGACTATGTCGCTTTGGTTGTAGCCAGAGAACTGCATGCGGTTGATGAAGTGTTGGATGTGTCTTTCCATTTCTGTTGGTCGCACATGCTGGACACATTCTTCATCACTCATACCAAATCTGCGATCAGAATATTAAACTTAGCACTACTGGACATTGCTGAGTTTTTGAGTATCAGGTATTTGGAGGCCATGGGTTTAGCATATGTGAGTGGAGAATTTGGGCTCTCTCGTCTATAGTGTTAATCCAGAGTTCCGTGTCTAATACAGGTATTCTATTGTTAGGGTGTTTGGAAGGGAAGTCGATAGTTACAGTTATACTCTGGTGTATGGAATTAGCTATCGGCTGGATGCTTTTCAATTTTGCTACGTTCTAAATCAAACTTGTTAGTGCTCTCTAGTGGGGATGTTCTTATAAGTATAATGATATCGTCTACGTAACGAGAGTACATGATGAGGTCTATGGAGCTCTCATTAAGGAGATCTGTAAGTCTCCTTTCCCACCATACCATGAAAAGGTTGGCAACATCACCAGCTATGCTGACGCCAATGGCCGCTCCCTCATTTTGGGTGTAGATCTTCTCGTTGAACTTGAATATGTGGCCCTTTAGGGTAGTTTTGATACTAACCCCTATTGCATGTGCGAGCATTTTTCTTACCTGATCATTGTTTTGGGGGGTTCGTATGGCTTTGGTCCACCCAATCCACAGTCCTATGGGAGTCTTTTTTGCCATTGAGGTTATGGTGGGGGTCTCCCTCTTATGGGTCTACTAGGGCAGACACGTCTAAGGTCATGGCTGTCTAGGTAGTCAGTGTCGTAGGTAAGTCTAAGTAGGAGGCCTAGTTCGTCTGTGTCGACGTCGCAGAACTCCACCTCACTCTCAATGATTATGTCCACACATTTTTCCGCAGCAAAATCAATGTTAATGGATGGGTACAGTGATACCACATCCATGCTGCCTATTATGCAGTTGGATAGGTTGCTGTTTTTGTTGCACTCACTGATTCTGCTGAGGAGGTCCTCTGTACTGTCACATACATCTGGGGACATCTTGATTATGGGGCGTATAAACCATTGAGAGGAAGTAAGTGATCCTGTAGTTGCTAGCTATATTAGCTCCGCATACGGGTCTTGTTGGTGGTCCTGTTGTCGGGTCGTCGACTGTCTTGTGGTCTTTGCGGAGCCCATACAAGGGTGGTATGCCATTGTTAGACGCCTGGAAGTTGTTGGCAGTGCTTCTGCTTGGCTTTAGGATGTCAGTCCACATCATCATGTGAGCGTTGAGGATTTTCTCTCTCCCATGATGTGTTTGCTGTGCAATTTCGCTCGTGTTGGTGATGTCGGGTTGCATAGCCTTGATGTAGTTCGGCATGCTATCTATTGACATCCTACCAGACTTATCGGTGGGTAGACATACTACCTCACCATCACTTGTGCGCTGCTTGAGGCTAACCAATCCTTCTACAGGTTTCCTCCCAAGTTGTTGGGCCTCTGGTCTGCTCTGTCTCTTAGTATACCGGTCTACTATTTGTCTATCTTATTTCTAGCTATGGTGAACTGTGCCTCTGTCTCGTCATCTATTTGTTGTGTTATGCAAACTCTTTTGTTAAAGGGTAACCTCGTAGGATAGATATTACCCATCTTATATGTTTTGTCAGCTGGGTTGAAAAATAGTTTCTCTAAGGGGTTGTCATTTTATCTATCGTCAAAGTTGTGTGTGTTGCTATTATTGTTATCATGGTGGTTGTTGTTGTTCCTATCATTAGCATTATTATTATTGTTATGATTGCTAGATGTATTGTTGTTTACTTCACCGTTATTGTTGTTGTTACTGTTATTTCTACCATTGTGGTTGTTACTTTTATTATGTTTCTTGTTTTTGTTGTGTCTATCATTAATGTTGCTACATGTATTATTTCCATTATTACCACTGTGGTTATTGTTGTTGTTGTTCGTATTGTTACCGGTATTACTACTGTGGTCGCTGCTGCTGTGTCTGTGGTTAATGTTTCTATTATTATTATTATTATTGTCGTTGTTGTTGTTGTTCTGTATATCGTTAGTATTATTACCATTATTACTATTTCTCACTCTCCTGCTATTGTTATTGTTATGGCTGTTATTTCTATACTCAGAGTTATTGTTTATATTACTACTACCGTTATTATTGTTGTTGTTGTTGTTTACTTTTGTATTCCAACGTATTTTTGTGAAACACTTTTCCATCTCCGCTTTGCACTCAATAGGGTTAATCTTTTTGTAGATGGCAAATTTTGGTAGTAGCTGCAGATTTTGTTGTATACTTGTTCACTGATTAAAGTGTTCCCATAAATATTTACTGTGTGGTCATTGGTAAATTCTTCCGGTAGTTTTACATCAGTCATACGGATACTGTTGATGTTATCTGGGTATTTTTGAGAATATTCTATTTTCCTTTCTTGTAGTTTTTTCTTATTCATCCATTATAATTTCTTATTGAAATGCCTATTGCATTCGTTTCGGGCGTATTTCGTTTCACGTCGGATGACGCTCATGAAGTCATCCCTTTCGTTTGGTGTGGTGAGATTTTGGACTTCCTTACCATTAATGCATTTCTGTCTGTAAAGTTCGTTGACTTTTGTGTATGTTGTTCTTTTCATATTAACTGTTATTGTGTGTTTTATTCGTTCAGCTTGTGTTTTGTTCAATAATAAATTATTTACTTGTTTTGATATGTTTGTTGTGTATATTTTGTAGGAAACACAGTGTTTCAAGAAGCGGATTTGTTCTGTTGTTATTGTAGTTTTTATATAACAGAAAACAGTGACTTTCAATAATCTTTCAGCTTGGCAGAAGCTAATGCCATAGCGGCGATGAATTAGTTTTGCGAGGTTTTTTATATGAAATCGTGTGTCGAAACAAATATTGTTATACTTGGGGAGGGTCATATTTGTGTAATATTGCCAGAATTAATAACAGAACACACTCACTGTTTGGTTGGTTTTCGCTTTTCGCTTCTGTGTCTTTTATATCGGTAATCTAATTTATTCGGTCCTCAATGTTGCCATTGACTGACCGATGGTCAAAAATAATACAGATACAATATAGACAAAAACACATATATATAGTTTATCAAAGTTCTTTCGTTGAACATCTGCAACATCGTCAGTGGTGCTATTGTTTCCTCCCGTTACATTGTATGTCTACGCCATTTTTATTTAGTCTGTCCATATATTTATTTATTTATTTGTTTGTTTGTTTATTTTATTTTGTCTTCTTTGCGCATGCGTTTGCGTGTGTGTATAGTGTTTTGTTTGATGTTTGTTCGTGATTGGGTGACTAGTGTGTGTTTATATGTGTTTGTTGTTATTGTGCTTGTGTATGTATTTATTTATTTATTTATCTATTTATTTATTTATTTATCTATTTATTTATTTATTTATACTTCTCTTAGGTCAGTGTTGTTTGTTTGGGTGTTGTTGTTATTCCATTCATTCTTTCTGTTTAGTCTTGGCCTTCTAATTTCTATTTCACTGGCCTCACTGATTTGCCTATCTGCTGGGTCATTTCTATGTTTAGATATTATTCTAATATCTATGTTTTCTATGTTACCGTCGTGTTGTTGTCTGGCATGTTCTTATAGTACTGAACCATTTTTTCGTCCTTTTAGTTCCCCCCAGTGTTGGTCTATCCTTTCACATATGCTACGATCTGTCTCGCCTATGTATGTTTTTGTCATGTTTCTGCAAGTACCCTCTGTAGATCTTATGCTATAGACTACGTTTCTAGTTTTACAGTTTATCCGGGGGTTTACCTTACATATGATACATTTCCTATTAGTACAGTGGGTTTTCTTAAAAGGGTAGGTTTTGCTGATCAGGGATTTTATGGTGGTTCCTGGCTTTTCTACCACCTTAATATTTAAGTGGGTCTTTCTCAGGGTCTTTGTACACTGGTTCGCTAATTTCCCTCTAGGGGTGGCGTCCACAAACATGGCATTCTGGTATCTCTGGTTGTCGTACCATGAGGTGGCTTTCCCTAGCTTATGTCTAGCCCTATCTAAGCTATTCCATGATTTGCTCCTGTATAATGGGCAAATTCCTTTCATGTCAGTTCTATGAGGGTCTTATACTTCTCCATTGTTCCTTCGTATACTCTGACTCTGTCTCTTTTTTGTAGCCAGAGAACTGCATGCGGTTGATGAAGTGTTGGATGTGTCTTTCCATTTCTGTTGGGTCGCACATGCGGGACACATTATTCATCACTCGTACCAAATTTGCGATCAGAATATTAAACTTAGCACTACTGGACATTGCTGAGTTTTTGAGTATCAGGTATTTGGAGGCCATGGGTTTAGCATAGTGTGAGTGGAGAATTTGGGCTCTCTCGTCTATTGTGTTAATCCAGAGTTCCGTGTCTAAAACAGGTATTCTATTGTTAGGGTGTTTGGAAGGGAAGTCGATAGTTACAGTTATACTCTGATGTATGGAATTAGCTATCTGCTGGATGCTTTCCATTGTGCTACGTTTTAAATCAAACTTGTTAGTGCTCTCTAGTGGGGGTGTTCTTATAACTATATTGATATCGTCTACGTAACGAGAGTACATGATGAGGTCTATGGAGCTCTCATTAAGGAGATCTTTAAGTCTCCTTTCCCACCATCCCATGAAAAGGTTGGCAACATCACCAGCTATGCTGACGCCAATGGCTGCTGCCTCATTTTGGGTGGAGATCTTCTCGTTGAACTTGAATATGTGGCCCTCTAGGGTAGTTTTGATACTAGCCCCTATTGCATGTGCGAGCATTTTTCTTACCTGATCATTGTTTTGGGGGGGTCCGTATGGCTTGGTCCACCCAATCCACCTTCCCATGGGAGTCTTTTTTGCCATTGAGGTTATGGTGGGGGGTCTCCCTCTTATGGGTCTACTATGTTTCGACACACGATTTCATATAAAAAACCTCGCAAAACTATATATATATATATATATATATATATATATATATATATATATAAACGTTTGTAGTTGTAAGGCCAAGACAATGCAGGTATGGATATAGAATATAAATGCAAATGCAGCAGATAATGTTGACAATTACTCTTTTACCTTAATTTTCGAGATAATATCTCTTCTTCGGAGGGAATTAAAGTGGTTAATCCAGTGTTCTAATAAGCTTGCCAAGTTATGCTGACAGGAAATGGTATAGAGATTCCATTCTATCTCTAATGTCCAAGAGTGAAGGTTAGGTGGATAAAGAATCTGTGCCAGAAAGAACTGAGGACACCACACCCGAGGTACTATTACCTGCTTCCTGAAGCTCCCACATTCCAGTGACGAAACAACAACAGCCATCCGCAGAGCTATTAGACGAGAGGGACTAGATATCCAACTAACCCACTCATGACCTCCTCTACGCGGACAGCTAACCAAAAGACACGACAGCCGCTGCAGGCTATCCAACTGCCCGATCAATTACACAGACCTATGGCACCAGGCTTACGTCTTATACAGATTAGAGTGCGACAAATTACAGCAATTTCTACGTAGGTAGCACCAGCAGTCCACTTCGCATAAGAATAAGTTAAGATAGAAACTAAGGAAAGAAACCTCGGCAATCTTAGAATTAAGGAAGCACTGATTATAGACAAAACACAACCACCAATCAAAAATAGACTAGAAGTCCACACCCAATTTATAACATAATAGAGCACCTAGCCCCACACTTACAACCCTTCTCACACACACGCACACGCACACACACACACACACGCACACACACGCGCACACGCACACACACACACACACGCTTACACCTCCGCTTATTCTCTCTCACACACACATACTCACACAAAAAACAGTTTTAAGATGATAGAGCATCTAGCCCCCACATTTACGTATAGACATATCTTCTCACACTCACACACACATACACACGAATACTTATGCTTTCACGTATTCTCCCACACACTTAAACATACATGTACAAAACCCCTTTAAAGGGAGACTACACGTTATCCACATAACCTTCACTCTTTGACATTAGAGATAGAATAGAATCTCTATACCATTTCCTGTCAGCATTACTTGGCAGGCTAATTAGAACACTAGATTAACCACTTTACCTCCATCCGAAGAAGGGATATTATCTGGAAAATAAAGGATATTTAAATAAATTTAAGGTAAAAGACTAATTGTCAACATGATCTTTTGCATTTGCATATATATTCTATATCCATACCTGCATTGTCTTGGCCTTCCAACTAAAAACGTTTATACTTACACAATGCTTCAAGTGAACTACAACTTCCTCCTACATATATATATATATATATATATATAGCGGCGATGAATTAGTTTTGCGAGGTTTTTTGTATGAAATCGTGTGTCGAAACAAATATTGTTATACTTGGGGAGGGTCATATTTGAGTAATATTGCCAGAATTAATAACAGAACACACTCACTGTTTGGTTGGTTTTCGCTTCTCGCTGTCTTTTATATCGGTAATCTAACTTACTCGGTCCTCAATGTTGCCATTGACCGACGGTCAAAAATAATACAGATACAATATAGACACAAACACATATATATAGTTTATCATAAATCTTTCGTTGCACAACTGCAACATCGTCAGTGGTGTTATATTTTCCTCCTGTTGTGTTGTATGTCTACGCCATTTTTATTCAGTCTGTCTATATATTTATTTATTTATTTGCTTGTTTGTTTATTTTATTTTGTCTTCTTTGCACATGCGTTTGCGTGTGTATATATATATATATATTTTTTTTTTTTTTAGCGATCGACTTTTCGTCAAATCGGACCGAGGAAACAATGTTTCCGTTGGTCCTTCCAATTGCTGATACTATCTATCGGTCGCAACTCCAGGTAGAAGGAGCAAAGTGAGGCTGTGAGTTCGATTCCTGGACCGGGCGATGCGTTATGTCCTTGAGCATGGCACTTTATTTCACTTTGCTCCTTCTACCTGGAGTTGCGACCGATAGATAGTATTAGCAATTGGAAAGACCAACGGAAACATTGTTCCCTCGGTCCGATTTGACGAAAGTCGATCGTTCCTTTTATATATATATATATATATATATATATATATATATATATATATATATATATATATGTATGTATGTATATATATATAAAAGAACATTTTCGCTCTACATGGTTGAATACAATAAATGTAATCTGAGTTTTTCGAATATTAATAATAACATTGGATTCGTTTGCAATTATGCAAACGAGCCTCAATTTTATAGCCATGTCAGTAGAATAAACCCTTCATTCTTGCTCTTCTGTTGGCCTATGAACAGAACTGTAGACACTAATGTTTCTGAGTATCACCCTTCATCAGTACAGCTCACTGTTCACCTGCCAAATTGTCATAGCTAGTGAAAATATATGCTATTTTCAAAAATACACAGTGACTATTCAGGTCCATTTGCATATTAGCAGACTGGTTGATCAGTTAGATCTGCATATTAGCAGATCCACTGATCATCCCGGTTTGCATATCAGCAGACTGGCCAGTCAGTTTCCTGTACACGAGCGATAAATGGCCGGCTTTGCCAAATTCAAATAAAAAAGAACATTTTCGCTCTACATAGCTGAATACAATAAAGTAATCTGAGTTTTTCGAATATTAATATTAACATTATATATATATATGTATATATATATATATATATATATATATATATATATATATATATATATATATATATATGTATATATATAATCAATTTTCAATTGAGTTCTTAGCACGTGGCCTGAATTCCTTTCAGAGTTCATTGTCACGCGAATGTATTGTTGTTTTTTTTGGCGGTAATTCACTTCCTCATTTTTTTAATCAGTTCGAGCACTTCTTTCAGAACTGCTGGACTGGCTACCTGACAGATACCTCAGGCACAGAAAGTGATTATCGCTAAATGCTGATGTTGGTTAGATTTTCAATATTAGTATTATTGGGGCACCCACTGATGAATTATAGGAGGCCACTTGAATATATATATATTGATGGTATACAAGCTCCT
>OZ024745.1:52116991-52174491 GCA_964016885.1 Eledone cirrhosa
CGTTCCGAACAACAGCAACTCCATAAAATGTAACTGTAGAATCAAATCAAACTGCCCTTTACAAAATAATCGTTTAGATAAAAACGTAGTTTATATATGCACAGTTAAAACTAGAGATAATATATTTAACTATGTTGGTGCCACTTCTACACAATTTAAAGAACGCTGGATAACCATAATTATACATTTAAAAGATCTGATAAAAAATGTTCTTGTTCATTTTCATATCTTATATGGAATGTAAAAAGTAATAATATAGACTATCTTGGAAAACGTTTTCGAAAGCACCTGTGTACCGAAATATGGCTTTATCAAGATTCTTTAAATTGTGTATCGAAGAAATTTTTTTTATATAATTAACTGTCAAAACTCTATTAATCTCAGATCAGAGTTATTTTTTTTCTTGCAGACATCGCTAAAATTCCACGTTCAGAACTGTGTTTAATTTATAATATTCCTATAAACATTCAACATTTAAATTTTTTAATATTTTAATATTTCTAAATGTGAATATCTCTAATATTTGTAATACTTTTACCTTTCAGCAAAAATTTCTTTATATATATATAATATATATATATATATATTATATATATATATATATATATATATATATATATATATATATATATATATATATATATATATAGATATAGATATATAAATTTTAGTACAGCATTAAAAAAGCTTTAGAACGCGGCCAAGCTAACGAATGCATAATCGGTCTGTAGCTTTAGCACTCGGATGAGGAAGAACCCCAGAGTAATAACATTACGTTCAGACAGCTTAGGAAATCAGATATAGCGGTCGGCAGTCCAGTCGGATCATTCACACATCTTTCGACTAAAATAATTAATCTCACACTAAATAATATATAATTTCCTAAATCATTCTTCAACTTTATCGATTAACAAACACAATTGGAGTTATATTTCCGTTCTCAATCGTGTAAACTTATAATATACGTAACTTCGCTAAATTAACAATATTATGAAAACATTTTCAATGCTGAACAAAATAATCAAATCTATAAAATGTTCTCTCACAACTTGAAATACCTATTTATTTACATAAAACACAAAGTTAACTTCCCTCGTAACTTATATAAGAAATATAAACAACTAATAATTGTAAATTATCTATATGTCTTTAATACTAATACATACGAAATTATTCATATATATATATATATATAAATATATATATATATATATATATATATATATATATATATATGCTTATAACCTACTACAATATTGTAATAAGATAAATACTTACAAACATAATTCTCCATATATGTATATACTAATATAGGTAAATGTTTTCCCCAAAATTAACGTAAATACGAGGTGTTCTTTTATTTTTCCTTTTCTTTCTTTTTCTTTCTTTCCTACTCATACAAACACATATCTAAATTCTCCATAGCGTCTCATATAACGTTTTTCCAAACCTATAGCTCAACCTCATTTACATATTTATTTGCATACTCATCTTAACAATTTTGAAATATCTGTCTAACTCCACTATCCAAGGAAAACTTCAACCGTTAAGGTATGTTCCTTGGCTATTTCAAAATTAATAAAACACACTTTGTATTGTATCTGATGAAAGCGTACCAAAGTTTTGGTACCATTGCAATATATATAATAGACTAAATATGGTTTTATAAATATAGTTTCCATTTATTTAATATCATTGTGTGTGTATATATATATATATATATATATATATATAAAGAATTAATATCTAGTAACATATATATACATACAGATGCATATCAATGCTAGCAAATATATAGGTTTTGTCTTAGTAACTTTGTGGTTCAATGCATGGGGTTGCAGAACAATAATATGAGAGACGTAAAATAAGAAAATTATAAAATTAACTTACTTACTAAAATATCAGTTCCAACTAATTAGTTTCTGGAATGGAATAAATATATTTTCCGAAGAAGATACAGAGAAGCATTCCGTCGTCAGGGAGATCTATTCTCATCTAAGTATCCAGGCAAAGCGTGGACACTGGAAACTTATTAAAAAATAATTCAGTGGATAGGAAATAGCAAAGCGTGGACTGAATTCCTATTATTGTTCTGCAACCCCATGCATTGAACCACAAAGTTACAAAGACAACACCTATATATTTGCTAGCATTGATATGCATCTGTATGTATATATATGTTACTAGATATTAATTCTTTATAATTATCTCCAAATTATTTGTCGAGCAATATTGGCCATGACTGCTGCTATGGTAGCAAGCCGCTGTCTTATTAGCAAACCACTTTCCACTGATTGACCTCGATGTCACGTGATTGATTCTTTTTGAATTTGCCACCGACGCAGAGGCAGTGATTTTCTCAATGGCTAGGAATTCAGTCCACGCTTTGCTATTTCCTATCTATTGAATTATTTTTTAATAAGTTTCCAGTGTCCACGCTTTGCCAGGATACTTAGATGAGAATAGACCTCCCTGACGACGGAATGCTTCTCTGTATCTTCTTCGGAAAATATATTTATTCCATTCCAGAAACTAATTAGTTGGAAGTGATATTTTAGTAAGTAAGTTAATTTTATAATTTTCTTATTTTACGTCTCTCATGTATATATATATATATATATATATATATATATATATATATATATATAAAGAAAAGTTCACTCTACATGGCTGAATACAATAATAAATGTAATCTGAGTTTAGCATATTACCAGACTGGCTGAACAGTCAGCTCTGCATATTAGCAGATACACTGATCAGCTAGATTTGCATATAGAGCAGAGTGGCCAGTCAGTTTCTTGTATACGAGCGGGCAATGGCCGGCTTTGCCAAATTCAAAGATATGTATATATATATATATATATATATATATATATATATATATATATAGGTATTAGAGGTCCAATTGAATTGCGTTCACCGGCGGAATGCCAAGATGAGTACTCCACAGTCAAGAATGAACATTATCCAATCGTTTCACGAGCGGATCGGCTGTGAAACATATGTAATGAAATTTGTATATGATGCAATACTGAGTTTTTGTTCCAATATACTACCCCCCCCCATATATATATATATATATATATATATATACTAGTATCGTTGCCACCCTTGGTTTTAGTCATTGTCTCATTACATAGGTTTCACCAATATCTCAGATATTTACATACATTTCTTCTACTTGTAATGGTTCTGTAATTTGCAGACATGCCCTGTAGCTTAAACGAATCTAATTGTTTTGGTATAATTTTGCATTACACTGAACATCGCTCCCAATAAAATTTCGTCTACTGTTGTTAAGAAGTGTTTGATAGATAATAGTTTAAATTTGCTTTTTCTATTCTATACACTGTACATCGAGCAATGTTATTATTGATTAAGTAACGATAATAATACTAATATTGGTGTTATTATACATAGTTGTATTATGGCTGATGAGTATAGTGGGAATCTCGAATATGACAGGTATGTTTTACATTAGAGTTTCTTGTTAATTAAATTGTCATAATCGTAATTGGAATTATTATTATCTTATCACGAGCTCTCTTAGCACACCTAAGTACAGCTCTCTCCAGCCCGAGTATATTTTCGTTTCGATTGAAGATACTGTGTATCATGTTAGCACATGCCCCATTAGTGCTATTTTCTGTATGTTCTATGATTTCCATGTTCATAACTATCGCATGATTTCTCGTTAGCGTTATACAAAGACTGTCCTCGAATCTTAAAAGAAGGAATTCCAATACTGCACCCGCAGGAGATCAGAAAACCCAAAAGCATTCCGTCCCTAAGTAGAGGAAAGTAAATATCAATCACCTGCCTTGCACTACTATGCATACTAACCAGAGCTTCATCATCATCATCCGCAACAGCAAAAAAAGTGCATATCTATTGAGACGGAACTAGCGCGTGATGGTAAATTTATCAAATGTGTAGAATTCATTAGATGACTAATAATCAAGAACATTCCTCAAGTTCCAGGTTTTAATTATTCAGGAAAATTGGCTTATTGTATTCAATACTTCTCGTTCGTGATATGGTATTTTAAAACGGGATATAATTGAGGGTAGGAAAAACAAATATTGCACATGAGGGAGAAAAGGCGATCTTACAACGAACTGATTCAAAGGAAAATAAAGTTCTACTCTGCGAAAATATTGACTGTTCACAATACCACAATCAAAAACAACATATTGATAGAATCAACAACATCAATAACAACAGGAACAACAATCCTAAATTCCACAAAGAATTTTAAAAAAAGCACTCTAACAAATATCACAACTATACAAGGACATAGATCAACGATACACAGGCATACATTTCTGACTCAACAAATAAGGTGTAGGACAAGGATATCAGAGAAAGTTTGAGGAACAGCAGAAAATAAAGGGGTCAGCAACACTGAAGTGTGATGGAGCTAACAATCAAAGCAACAAATGCCCAAATTTCTAGAAACCCCAAAACCAAATCTCGCAAAATCAATAGAGCGGTGTTAAGCAAAATAACTATCCAGCTGTCCAGCCATAACTTCATCAGCGATGGAAATAAAAACAACAACGTCAAACTCTAGAAAGAGAAAATAATCTAATGCAGCAACAAATCCATGAACAGAGAATAATCACTGTTACAAATAACATATCCCATAATATGAAACATCTAATTAAAACACTTCAGCAACTGCACTGACAGCAACAACAAAACCAAGCTCATCACCAACAACACCACTACGTCCAATAACAGCTGTAACCAGATAACCATTAACAATACCTACAAAATGATCAGTATGAAATAACTCAACTATTTCTCTGTTAATCGAAATTATAACAATAATTGTGTCTTCATTCAAACACAATGGGAATAGATGGAGCGAAATAAAACGAATTCAGGTAAAGCAACCAGAATACAAGCTAAACAAAATTCTGCTCAGACAAACTCAAAGTTTCTCATAATAATGAAAGAGATCTATGAAACAACCCCAACTCAAATCTATTTTAATTGTGTTCGGAATGTACTGGAAAAAACACAACTGAACATAACGGTGGATTTCGATGCCTATGAAGTTGGATGTGCGTATTGACACTCTAACATGTATGTGGAAGTTTGCATAGACAAATGCGAAAGACATCACCGTGATTGTGTCGAACACCTCGGAAATCAAGGGGATGGTCAATTTCTTGAATCCATATTAAAAGTTGACTAGAGCAGATATCAAATTGGTTTGAAGAACGGCACCTGGAGAGCCTTATATATGACGTTCAACTGCGTGGTCAAACGCTGGATAGATGGATCGAATAAGTTGCACGGGTAACTGATGGGACGACGTTGCGAGCGGAGTGACTAGTCTCACCCAGAAATGGGCCGAGAGGAAACTATACATGAATGTTCGGGCAGACGTGTTGAACCTGTACATCGCGTCCGTCATTTATTACTGTCTCCTCGTTGAGCCTTTCCCCGTTGTCGACTCATGAAATTAGAGCGCCTGCTTCTCAATATCTCATTGAAGTCACAAGTTCCACTAGTGCCAATATACTCTACAAGTAGTGCTGGACATGTCATGAGTGACGATGAGCAAATATGTGCTGAGTTTACGGCATCTCCAGATATTCCTAAACGTTGAACAGCTGTGGTCACCCTTTGTGAGACAGGTGTTTCTGCATTTCGCCCTGGTGACTGATGTGCAAGTGTGAGTTAAGCGGCGACGGAGACTAGACACTTGGGATATGGAATGTTGTCAGACACTCATAGCCCTCTACACGTCATGCAATGCGGACAGTGGACATTTCACCCTAGTGTTCTATAGAGAACTAGTTTTGGGCATCTGCGACGTTGTTATGAGAAAAACTCTGGGTATCAACGAAATCAAACTAACCAATCTCTTCCGGAATTATTTCAAACCGAAGACTTTAGCGAACTTCCAGTAACTTAACAGGGTTACCAGTAGTCACTGCCAGTTCGAGACAAATTCCAAAGGGACGTAGTGGTGTTAGACGGACCTGTCCCAGATTCGTGCAAAATGAGGAAAGCTACTGCATGCACAGTTACATTGCTCGAGCATGGCTAACGTGGAATTTTGTCGAGTAGCAATTATCATGCGTAGGGTGGGTTTGACTGTCCAGCGATTCCATCTTGATAATAGACCCACCGCTATCTTTAGGCCGGGAGGGGCAGGTAGGTTTTCAGTGCATTGTGTTTGTAGTAAAAGAGGTTGTATCGTGGCCAATACCACATCAACGTTTTTTATTCATCTTGGAGAGGAAAGTGCATGTGGAGATGGAAGTGCTGCCCTCAGTACGTTTCTTAAAATGTGGGTGAATGTAACGAGAATGCCCCGAGTTGATGGGACTTTCTAAATAAATAAGATGTTAAGTTTCATGTCAGGAAATGTGCTATTCCTCTTTCCTCACTTGAACGTGTACTATTGATCAAAGATAACTATTTCCATGACTCCCACCATATTCTGATCATATTTGGTTTGTTAAAATTAATTTTATTCAGCAGTAAGATTTTGTACGGATATTTAATGCTCTTATTTCAATTTGAATCGGATCTTTATTATTGTGTGATAGAATGTGAGTGATATATCAATTTTGAATTTGCTAACGTATAATAGCTTCATGAATTCCTTCTTTGGCATTTGCATAGCTTGTAATAAAGGTATGCATTACAAGTGTTCTTGTATCATTTATCGCTGAAATGGCTGAGAAATATATAATACATATGTACTCTTCGTCGTTGGATTTCAATTGGGTAAAGTTTCTCAGCATTTAATAGCAACATTTTGTATGTCGTTAGACTAAATGGACTGACTTTACATCATTATGCATATTTAAGTTTTTCATCAAATTATCATTCACTGAAGATAGATATCTGATGGATTGAAAACTTGATGGATTCATTCTTTTTATTGGTATGTAAAACAACAAAAACAAAAACAGATTCAATAAAACACCTTCAGGTTATACTCAAGCACAGAACATAATAAAGGTTAATCCAAAAGATCATTCAATCACGCATTTAATTTATTTGTCATTTCCATATATGAAACAATTTTGTGACAGTGAAAATGCCCCACGTTTTATTTCACGTATATTCGTATGAACTCGTTCGCAGTTTAATGTGTTGCTTGGAAAAGTATTTAAATATTATCATACTAATACAGTTATGGTTCTAAAGTAGAAGAACATGAAGCAAGACGAAATTCATAAAATGTTAAATGATAGCTCAGGAATGGTTGGAAACGATTTTAATATAGACGTTAAGCACATAGTACAACTTTCCCTAACATGAACTTACCGGATTTAGATCATAATATTTTTATCCAACACACAAAATGTTAAGCTTTAATGCTATCTACTATGCCATAATCTAGTATGCAAATAACTCCTTACCATGCAAATACAATATAACACGCAATAAAATATTTATTCTCCAAAATGCACTGCAAGCGGGTGGACAAATTGAATATAAATATTTTACTAGCAAAGGTTGAGAAATAATAAATGTTGTGGTAGTCAGTCGTAAAATCACAGATATTATATTTGCATTGCAGCTACACTTACTAACTTCTTTGAAATGAAAGTTAAAGACAACTGAAATATTTCCGAACAAAACTATATACTCACAAACATTATCCATGATTCCAAACTTGCTTAGGCAAAGGTACATTTTATTATTACGAATGGCTTCAGACACTTACGCATATGCTTGTAAAATGCTAAGTATTCATGAAATTCTTGGTTTATCTGATGCAAGGTTAAAGTAATTATCTGAATTGTGTAATGTATTAATACTATGTAATTGTCCTAATGCAAAATAATTACATTATATCATGTCAACAACCTTTCGCTAACAAGACGTTATTCAACCACCGGATATGGTTTAGGACATGTTTCCAATAAGTGTGTAAAACGTAGAACCATCGAGCATTTCTGAAATACAATACAAGCCAGCCTGATTAGCGCTCTTCTACGAGGCTACGAAGGTGTTGAAAAGTTATTTTCACAATATTCGGTTTTCAGTCTCGAAATTTATGTTGATAAATGTTTTCTGTTTGTTAATTGTATACATGCCTACATTCGGCAGAATATTCATTATCAAAAGTCAAAATGTAATTTTCTATTACACATACACACACACACCCAAACACACACATAGACATACATATATATATATATATATATATATATATATATATATATATATATATATATATATATATATATATATATATGCTTTCGAACAAGACTTAATGAATATGACCATGAATATTAAATTTACCAAACATAAAAGTAATGAGCTGCAGAGCAACATGAAAGCACTACTCCGAAGACTGCAAAATACCAATGGAATTGTGAAAGCTGATAAGACCTCTAACGTGAATATCGATACATACAACAGCTTCATACGCAAAGAACTACACAAGAAATATAGAAAAACAAGTGAAACTACACTAGCAAACATTAACAACGAGGCATACAAGGTAGTGAAGAATCTCAAAATAGACGATAGAACCGAGCCGATTATACCAGCAAGCCCCACCTATAACCTGAAGGACCATAAGGTAAATTTTGATTCTAACCCTAAGATTAGAATTATATGCCCTTCTAAATGAGACATAGGAATAATTAGCAAACGTATACTTGACAGAGTGATAACTCAATTGAAAAAGAAAATAGAAATTAAATTATGGGACAACACTAGCGAAGCAATTCGTTGGTTTAATAACGTTAAGAACAAGAATAAGTCTAAGTTTATACAATTTGACATAGACGAATACTACTCTTCAATCTCACCCAGCACTTTACGTAAGGCCTTATCCTTTGCCAAAGTCAATTCCGACCTAACGGAGACGAAATTAATATTATTCTAGAGGGTAGGAAAACTATTATCAAGTTTGATAACTGCTACTGGGAACGTAAGGAGAGACCCACAAACTTCGACATTACCATGGGCTCCAACTTGTCAGCGGAGGTCGCCGATCTTGTGGGAATTTACATAGCCCACATACTTCATGGAATATTTAGTAATCTACAGGGGGAATATATAGAGATGACGCGATCTTATTAGTTAATAACTTAAATAACCAAAATCTTGAAAGGCTACGGAAAAACATTAGAAAATCTTTTAGTGAACTGGGTCTAAAAATAACGTACGAATACAATCTTAAAGTAGTAAATTTTCTAGACGTAACTCTTAATTTAAATACTGGACTGATACGACCCTTCCACAAGATAAATGAGAACCTTACCTATATCAATTTTAACTCAAACCACCCACTTTCCATGATCAAATCGGTTCCTCGTAGTATTTCTATTAGAATCTCTCGCCTATCGTCTGACTCTGAGATTTTCAGTGAACATGCTGAATACTATAATAATTGTTTCTACTTTTGACACCGGGCCAGCAATTATCCCAGTGCATTACTGGTACTTTATTTTATCGACCCCGTAAGGATGAAAGTCAAAGTTAACCTCGGCGGGATTTGAACTCAGAATGGCAAGAATACTATAATAATGCATTAAGGAATGCCGACCACCGGGATACAATAGAATACATTGATAAGAATCTCCATAACACACATAGCTCTACACGAAATCAAAGAATACGCAACCGGGGTACAGAAATACAAGACCACCGCTCGCAGTACCACCAGACATACTAATAATAGAAAATAATCACCAAATAAATTATGTTGTAGAAAGTATATCTGGTATAATCCCATTTGTAATGCTTTGATTAGTACAACACTATCTCTTTCATTCTTTAAGTTAATCAACAAGCATTTCCCTAGTTCCCATTAATACAGTAACATTCTGAACTCTAAGAATATTAAGCTATGATATTCCACTGCAGCAAACCTTGAAGCATACATAAAAAACTTAACTTAAAGCAATTAAACAAATCTACAAAACAAACTATTTTAATAAAAGATGAGCATAACGTAGTAAAGGCCTCCCAACCACTAAATGGGAGACGGGTATTACACAACCCACCTGTACTGTTATCCCAACCTATCCATGGTATACCTGCTACCCACAATAAAAACTGTAACTACCACCTACCTGAAAGATGTCCATTGAAGAATAAATGCCTAAAGTCCAACATTGTTTATCAAAACACTGTTAAATCGAACGACCAGAAATGGTATTACATCGGGTCTACCACTGCCTCCTTTAAATCTCGCTGATATCGTCATCGATTCTCAATTAAACATTCTAATCACCGTTTTGTGACCACGCTCGCCAACAAGACCTGGCAACTCCGTGAACGCAACCAACAGTTCACCTTGAAATGGGATATACTTTCCAGCGTTAGTGCATATCGGAGTGGATTGAAGTACTGCAGATTATGTAAACTTGAACTCTTTTACATCTTAAAATCCCAAAATAAATTACTAAATGACAGAATCGAACGATCATTATACTGCAACCATAAACTATAAAATAATTCAACATTCGAACCCGTAACTATAACATTGCTTTCTCGCTAACTACTTTCTCTCAATAACAACTTCTTGACTATATCCCCCACACTACAAGACAATACCCTGCCTATCACTATAAATGGATACTTAAGTGCAATTTGTAGCCTACAACTATGAACTCAATATACACCCATCCCATAGCTTTCGTCTGTCCCCTCTCTATATCTACCTCTTCCTCTCTCTCCATTCCCTTCTCTCTCTCTCTCTCTATCTATCTATCGCCCTCGTCCACCTCTATCCCTCTCCACATCTATGAACCTGGCAACTGTGGCGATAAATAATTCCAACCTTAACTATCAACGCATCGCTTAAGGTTGTCGCTTTGAGTGTAACCAGCATAATAAAATCCCCACCACAACATTTTTATTAAGATATCTGCATTCTACAAACCACTCTCTCTCATTTCTCCAACCTCTGCATCTATCTCTCTCTCTCTCTCTACCTCTTCTATTCTTTCTCTCTTCCTTTTATACTCTATCATCCCCAATAACTTCCCGTAAGGGTATTTACATTTTACATTTTAACCATTCTGCTCTGAGGATACAGTGGTCACAGCATTTGATAATTGAGTTTTGCAAATAGTTATAAATTTACACATAACATAACTAGGGTGAATAACCACCGTGGAAACATTTGTAAGCACACATAATAAATTACCTTTTTATGATGCCTACCTGTTATTATTCATTCTTTATCTGCACTCCGGAATACAGAAGGATCAGGAACTGAGTTTCTTCAACTATTCTTCCATAACTCGTTGAGTAACCTCTCACCGTACGTCAACTCTCTCCAGTGTAGTAATTAACCATTACTGCATCCAGGATAATCCTATATATATATATATATATATATATATATATATATATATATATATATTGGGCTCAAAATTAAAGTATGCCATTCCACTTCAAAGTAATATGATATAAGATAAGGAACCGCTATTCTAAGGAGGCTATATGTTGAGTTATCTATCAATAAGATCATTGGAACAAATATATGAGGACAGACAAGTTTCTATCAATATATATAACGTGTACTTGCCTCGACAAAGGTTGAAATCAGATGCACCATAAAACCTCGTGTCCACGTTATAAGTGAATATTCTCTACAGATGATTTTCATAATGAGTGTTCCATTTTAAAGTTATAACAGGCGTCTTAGCTCAAACAAATTTTCTTTTACAATGGAGTACCATAATTATAATCGTTTTATCTTCCTAATCCAGAAATATTTGAAATTCATCGAAAAGCGTTAAATAGGGTTTGAAACGAATCACGTTTATACGGCTGATATATCTAAGGGAACGTAGTATATAGTATAAGATGTACTGAGGAACAGTGTAGGAATAAGAACTCTAATTGCATAGGTGAGACAGCCTGGAGAATAAGAGAAAAGATAAAGGAACACTGGCTAGAACGTGCCAAAAGAGAACATGGGGGCACACTAGAGAACATAGAGGTAACAATTATATCCACACATAGATAAGACGCAATGATCCGACAAATTGCAGAAACGGCACACATAAACGAAGTCAAACAAAATTTAATCCGAAAACATGAGTGGAATAGCAACAACATCACAACTAATAATTAAGGACACGATGAAGACACACACATACGTACATATATATATATATATATATATATATATTTAATACAATAACAGAGATAGTTCAAAGCTAAACTCCGACTGGTAACCATCTCACTCAACAAACATTAGGTTATATTTAAATATAAACCCAATTTAAGTGTTTGGGGTGCTAACAATATGTATAATGTGGAAAAACCAGTTGTATTATTTTATGAGATATAATTAAAGTTAAATTATATCTCTCTTTCCAAACAATTGTTTCATTATAAGTTTTCTACAATTTGGGAGAATGTTTCCAGTTTATGTAGAAGCCTAATATATATTCATGTAAGAATATATTTAGGTGGGCACTTATAAATCATCAGTGGAAGCCCATTAAATTTTGATATAAGAAAATAATTTCTTACCGCTGTCAAAAATCGTGTCCGTAAAGTTGCTCTCTCTCGCCTCGAATGACCGCCAAATTTGAAATTCCAGCAGTTTTTGACTGAGGAAGTATCATAGCGACACGAAGCGGGAAGGGGAGACAATCCACAATCCACGAAATGAGGAAAAAAAATAATATACACGCGGGCTAATTAGTTTTTTTGAAAACATTATCAATCCAACGTGTTAAAGAACTCAATTGAAAATAAAAAAATAAATATATGCTTGTATAAATTACACACGCACATAGATATTTTCTTAGGCTAAATCAGAAGTTGTACCCGAATAAGAACCGCTTCTCATAACCGCAGTAAATGCAGAGAGTTATGCTATAAAGGGCAAATGGAAATATAATTCTCCGGCCGAATTAAGAGTAAAATATAAAACACACGCGGGTTGATTAGTTATTTCAAAACCAATACTAATTCCTCGTGTAAAGAACTCAATTAATAAAAGAAAATAAATGTATGCATGTAATTATATACGTAGGCATATATATATTTTCTTAGGCTAAAAAACAGAGAAGTTACAACCAAAAAAGCCACAACATATCACAACAGTAATAAATACGGAAAGTCAAATTCATAAGGTACCTGGAAATAAACACCTCTGGCCAATCAAGAGTAAATATTTAATACAATAACATATATATATATAACAGATTAAATATTTAATACAATAACATATATATATAACAGATTAAAGTTTAAGCAAATAATCGCTGCTTTCACCCTTAATAGGATCTTCTGAAATAATAAAAATACAATATGTGAACGCAGAAGTAAATATTTCGAAGAGCGTTGCAACCGAAGGAAGACAGGAAGACAGGAAGACGATACTATGGTTCGTTAAGGGTGAAAGCAGCGATTCTTTGCTTAAACTTTAATCTGTTATTTTAATTAATACTTGCTCTACGGTTCTTATATATTTGATATATATTTATCCTTATCGAGCCCTCTAGCGATTTTAGTCTTCAAATTTATTATTATTACTATATATATATATATATATATATATATATATATATACACACACACACATAACAACAAGTTATCGCTCCACATGGCTGAATACGATAAATGTCATTTGAGTTTTTCGAATATTAATAATAATATTCGATTCGTTTGCAATGTGGTGCAAACAGCCTCTTTTATAAGACATGTCAGTAGAATGAGCCTCTCATTATACTATTATTATCAATATTCGAAAAACTCAGATTACAATTATATTTATACTAGCAGAAAAACCACCTTTCGGGTGGTTTTCTGCTAGCATGTGAAGTATGCATATTGATATTATATGCATGCAGATACGATATGTCAAATAAAATCGTAATTGAGAACATGCACAGAAATTGAAGAGAGACAGTTACAGTGTCTTCTGTAATCGACGAAGTAATGCATGATACATTTAAAACATACGTTATTATATATAAAATGCATTACGGTGCAATTTTATAAACGAAAAGGGAGAACATTAGCGATGTGATATAGCGTCCATTATATCATAACTGGAAGAAATGACATTTGAAGATTTTAAAAAAGTCAATCTTGAAATAACAATCCTTATATATAAAATTATTTATATTTAATCAAGAATTACGAAATTTAGTACATAAATTATGTAATATTTATTCATTATTTATTCAAAGCAATCCAACTTATTTTACAAACGGGGTAAAAAAATATAGTCAGGATGCACTCCCGCACTCACCCCTTTATTATATCATGATATATATATATATATATATATATATATATATATATATGTGTGTGTGTGTGTGTGTGTGTGTGTGTGTGTGTGTGTGTGTGTGTGTGTGTATGTGCGTGTGTGTGTGTGTGCTCATAACTATAACGTGGTATATACTTATGTTTGCATTTTAGTAATATTTTAGGTATATACTAGCAGAATGGCCCGGCCATGCCTGGGATTTGCTCTAGGGTTCTTATATATTTGATATATATTTATCCTTATCAACCCTCGTGAAATAATACGTTTGTTTATATTTTGTTATTGTGTATGCAAAAATAGCTGTATACGAATTTATAATATATATATATATATATATATATATATATATATATATATATATATATATATAACGGCGATAAATTAGTTTTGCGAGGTTTTTGATATGAAATCGTGTGTCGAAACAGATATTGTTATACTTGGGGAGGGTCATATTTGTGTAATAATATTGCCAGAATTAATAACAGAACACACTCACTGTTTGGTTGGTTTTCGCTTTTGTGTCTTTTATAACGGTTAATTTAATTTATTCGGTCCTAAATGTTATCATTGACTGACCAACGGTCAAAAATACAGATATAAATAAACACATATATATAGTCTAACAAAGTTCTTTCGAAAAGAAGGCGTAGGCATACAATACAACAGGAGGAAACATAATCGCACCACTGACGATGTTGCAGATGTGCAACGAAATAACTTTATATATATAATAGTACAGAAAAGTACCGAATACCTTGGCCGCGGGATGGTGTCTACATTTTGTGCCTATAAAAAAATCGTCAGATTTTTTTCCGTGCGAAGAAAATAAATACTTAAACGCGAAATGAATACTTTTGTTTATATTTTGTTGTTATGTATGCAGAAATATCTGAACACGATTATATAATTATATATCTTTATATATATAAAAGCGAGGATGCGTGTGTGTGTGTGTACAATTTTGCATGCTTAAGGCTTTCACATTTACCAACTGAATTTGACCAAATTTTCTGTGCACGTCGCACAGGTCGCTAAGATTTTCACATCGCAGACATTTTTCAAATCGGACCACGTTGAGCAATAAAAAATCGATATCAAAATTATCGGTATAAAAATTGATGTAAGGGGGATAACACACTTTATTGACAATCCTTATAAAAAAGCAAGATAACCAACTTTCCAGAAATATAAATATCATATTCATTGGAAGATTAATCACTAATATTATCGTTTGTTTCTTGTTTATTCTTTGTTGCACTTTCAAAGTTAAAAAAATACTTGTTGTTTTAACTTGTTTCACTATTTTAAGTGTTAATTTTCGCGTTAAGGGCATAATCTCGCAGCAGTCTCGAATTGACGAGATTTTATGATGGTTTGTTTATTTTTAGAACAATCGTTATGCCTTGTGGATGACATATAGGGATGAACTAACAGACGACTACAGACACCAAGCACAATTGCTTCTTCCAGAAATAGAGGTCGGCCTTAGTAATGAATTATACTTCAGAGCTCTCATTGATATTGAGGACAAGTTATCTCTGATTGGAGGAAAGGTTTTACGTTACTACGGTTTACCAGAAACTCATCGCACAGACGCAAACAAACTTCCCACAGATATCATACATCAATGGCGCAAAAAGGTGCTCTTGAGGCACTAGACTGATCTTTGCAAGACATACTGGATTGCAGTGATGTTGTATGGGGGTGGGATCACCCTTTTGCTATCAGGAGTCTTCGAACAGACTCTTCCTATAATACCGAAAGGAACAGGAGCAGATGCGGCAAATGCATGTCTTAAGACTTCACCATTGTGGCGACAAGTGACATCATTAAAACTAACTACCAACATGCGTGGAAGGTTGCAGGGCGACCCTCTGTCATCAACATTTTCTGGAGACATTCTTACAATAGGAGACGGTAACCTACCTCCGGATACAGATGGACACATAGCAATTGATCACATATGCAATGTAGTTGAAACTGTCGATGATCTCAAGGCGAGTGTATTCCCGAACTTGCGTGACAACTATACGAATCTTGATTGGCTATGCGAAAATATCCAAAAATATTAACGATCAGCTTCTTCAGCTTCTTCCTGGATGTCCACGGATATATAAATCTATTGATACTGTATGAGATCCACAGGATGCGGTCAATTATCCAGTTGAATTTCTAAATTCTTTAAATCCTCCTGGTTTACGTCCTAATACATTGGTTCTGAAAGAGGGAACACCAGTTATTTTGCTAAGAAATATCACTCCTCCAAAACAATGCAATGGTATACGCCTTGTGGTTAAAAAACTGTCTCCACTTAGTATTGACGCTACCATTCAATCCGGATGTGGAAAAGGCGAGGATGTGATAATAACAAAAATTAGCCTGACTACATCAGGCGTGCATACTCCCTTCTCCTTTCGCCGAACCCAATTTTCCTTTCGTGTTGCCTTTGCGATGTCCATAAACAAGTCGCAAGGTCAAACTCTGTCCGTCGCTGGAATTCACTTGGATGAACCTTGCTTTTCGCACGGACAATTCTTCGTTGTCTGCTCACGAGTTGGCAGTCGAGCTAATCTCTTTGCGTTTGCTCCGAAAAGAAAAACAAAGAATATAGCGTCTATACTGAAGTGCTTTAGTGTTAACAAAGAAACTTATTACAGCTCTGCCATGACTTTAGCTTACGCATTACAAAACATACCAATGAATATGTCATGCAGGATATTTTGGATTATATGTTTAAAATTTAACCATACACAGCAAAGGATGCTCTCAAATAATAGATTTTCTCTTATTCTACTCTCATTGTTTTTTTGTTTGTATACAACTCTGCTTTCATTACAATTTGTTGTACTTTAGCAAAACTGCCTGTTTTTTTTTACAGATTTGCAACGTATATTGTCTTTAATCATTTGTATAACTACATTCTGTTCACTCTTTACCTTCATTATCAGCATAGTTTTATGTGTACAAAGATTGCACTAAATATTCGTTTGCATTAATTATTGAAGACTTCTGCTTATTTTGACAGGTTGGGGACACATAATGTTCTTCTTTTACTTCCTAGCTGTATATTGTTAGAATAATTTCAAACCCCGAGCAACGCCGGGTAAATCTGCTAGTATATCTATATATAAAATATAGAGGTTTACATATACATAAACTAAACAGAGCCATAGATATATAGATATATATGTTTTTGGCAACCAATCACGGCGTGGCTCAATGACGAATTAATTAATTAAATAATTGTTTCTACTTTAGGCACAAGGCCACCAATTATCCCGTGCATTTCTGGTACTTTATTTTATCGACCCCTTAAGGATGAAAGGCAGAGTCATAATGAACAACCAGAGCAATATATAAGAAAGTAAGTCCATAGAAACATTTGATATAATATATACAGTATTTCTTCTCCCTATCAGCATAATCAACCACATAAAAAACCAATTAAACGAGGCTATAAGTTTGAAATGCACCTTTGAAGGAACAAGAGATAAATAAATAATAGCTATTTTATACGCGAGCCACCGCCACAGAAAATTTACCTAGTATTTCTAATAGCCCGTAGCAATTGTCTAGATATATAGTTAACCATACACAATTAGGTGCAAAATCAAAGTTATAAGAAAAAATGTACAAAAACATACCACAATTCTTAGTCATATTCTTATATATATATATATATATATATATATATATATAAAATAATAAAAACAATGAAATGAAAACAAAGAACAGGTTCCTTATATTGAAAAATTCATCATTTTACGATCGTTTCTGGGATATATATGTGTATTGGTATGTATGTAATATTAAAGATATATGTAAAGAAATATTATGAATTATCAGATGGGATATACATGCATTCACATATACATGCCATCTTCAGAAACGATCATTACATAGATCTTTAATATGATATACATACCAATACACATATATATCCCAGAAACGATTGTAAAATGATGATTTTTTTTTCAATATAAGGAACCTGTTCTTTGTTTTTATTTCATTGTTTTTATTAATTTATCTTGACTCTGTTTTCCTATATTCTTTATCGTTGATTTTGAATGCATTTTCTCAATTTATGATATCTTCTATATTTGGATTACATTGAGTCTTCATACGGATTGGACACTACCGTTTATTTTGGTAGATTTACCTATATATATATAGATATTTCAGAGCACCAATTCTAATTTTCAATTTCTGCTTGACCAGCAACCGCTCTATGTAATCAGTTCCTGATTATTTACTAGAATGTTATAAGAACCAAACATCCATGATTTCAGCAAACAGGAGGAGTAGTTGGCTTTGATAAGCATCAATAAATGTGAAACAGGACCCTGTCCGCTTTATCTCCCCTGTTTGCTGAAAATTAAAGTAAGTTAGTCTGTCACTATACTCTAAAACAATAGCATAAGGTCTTCGAAATGCTTTTATTTGAGCATACAGTGTATTACAAAATACACTATATATACATTCATATATATATATATATATATATATATATATATATATATATATATATATATATATATTGTTATACTTGGGGAGGGTCATATTTGTGTAATATTGCCAGAATTAATAACAGAACACACTCACTGTTTGGGTGGTTTTCGCTTTTTGTTTCGGTGTCTTTTATATCGGTAATCTAATTTATTCGGTCCTTAATGTTGCCATTGACTGACCAGCGGTCAAAAATAATACACATACAATATAGACACAAACACATATATATAGTTTATCAAAGTTCTTTCGTTGCACATCTGCAACAGCCTCAGTGGTGATATTGTTTCCCCTAAAGACTAAATAAAGATGGCGTAGAAAATACAATGTAACGGGAGGAAACAATAGCACCACTGACGATGTTGCAGATGTGCAACGAAAGAACTTTGATAAACTATATATATGTGTTTGTGTCTATATTGTATCTGTATTATTTTTGACCGCTGGTCAGTCAATGGCAACATTGAGGACCGTATAAATTAGATTACCGATATAAAAGACACCGAAGCAAAAAGCGAAAACCAACTAAACAGTGAGTGTGTTCTGTTATTAATTCTGGCAATATTACACAAATATGACCCTCCCCAAGTATAACAATATTTGTTTCGACACGCGATTTCATATAAAAAACTCGCAAAACTAATTCATCGCCGTTATATATATATATATATATATATATATATATATATATATATATATATATATATATTATATATATATATATATATATATATATATATATATAGAGAGAGAGAGAGAGAGAGAGAGAGAGAGAGAGAGAGAGAAATATATATATTTAAAGGTTAAACAAGTTTCAATGAATAAATCAATGAACGAGTTTTACAATAGATTGGAAGCACTCAACTTCTTGTGATGAATTATATTTTATTATACATATTTCAGAGGTACTGAGCTAACTTCAACAGTACGTCCTCATTAGGAAAACAAGATGATGCATGACATTCCCTGACATAGTAGGTGACCCATGACTGGATCTTAACCATCTACTATGTCAGGGAATGTCATGCATCATCTTGTTTTATCTGATGAGGACGTACTGTTGAAGTTAGCTCAGTACCTCTGAAATCTGTATAATAAAATATACTTGATCTCAAGAAGTTCTATTTTTGTTAATATTTTGAATTATATATATATATATACCTTTCACCGTATTTTTGAGTAAAAGAATTTTAACCTGATAATGGGGTTTAGAACACTCAGATAAATGGGAAAAATCTGCTCAGTTTCAAAACATACTTACTTGATATATATATATATATTAAAATAACAGATTAAAGTTTTAGCAAAGATATAGCTGCTTTCACCCTTCACGGGTTCTTCTGAAATTAAAATTAAAAAAATCAATCTGTGAACGCAGATGTAAATATTTAGAAAAACATTGCGACGAAAGGAAAACAGGAAGACGATACTTTGGTTCGTGAAGATGTTCCCTGGCATAAGAATATATATATATATAGACACACCCTATATATACATATATAAACACACAATACTGATCGCGTCATAATGATGTAATGCAGACAGTCAGGCATACATACAGATAATATAAGGGCGCGACGTCATATCTATGACTATCTAAAAGGAGAGAGAGAAAGAGATCGCTAAATCGCCTAATTGGGTCCCTAGGGCGTTGAAAATTAGAATTTTTTTGTTTTTGCTCAGAACACTCAATAGGACCATAAGTTTTACATGTGTGAAGTTTGAAAACAATTGGTTGGATGGTTCTCGAGTTTTAGTGATTGGTCAGACAGAAGACAGACAAACAGACAATCCCTGTTTTAGTAATATGAATAAGTGATCAAAAGTATGTACGAATACTATTAGTATATTGGTTTTATGTATGTTATTTTATTATCAAAGACCTCCCACAATACGTTTTTGTTTGTACATAGGGACTGATACCCTAATCCCCCATCTAAATAAATTTTCGAATTTACATATATACCATAGATAAAATGTTGCTTCTTGTATATGTATTCGCGTAGCAGATCTAGTATTCAACTATTAAAATACATGGAAGATGTAAAATTCATTTTTAATTTATTTTATAATAAATTGAATTCGATATCTGGATAATAAAACAATATTTGTAAAAATTGAACATTAGATAATAGTGGCAGATACAACATTTTATGTATTTCTGTGCCTATCATTATTTTTCTTTTTGTTTATTTTTTCCATTTCTTCCATTTTACATTTAATGAACAATATGTACACTATCTAAATGATATATTAATGAAATTTTAAAGTTCAGATGAATTTTTTTCCCCTTCAAATCAATGAAACGCATTTCAATGATTCACCCATATCGACATATGTATGACCACTTGTGTAGCTGCGTTCTTGTTCTCGATATTTTCTCTCTTTTATCATCTCTCTCTCTCTCTCTCTCTCTCTCTCTCTCTCTCTCTCTCTCTCTCTCTCTCTCTGTATATAGAAACACAGCACATACATGTATGTGTATATGTTATATGTAGTAATATACAGACATATATATATATATATATATATATATATATATATATATATATATATATATATATATATATATATGTGTGTGTGTGTATATAACTATATACGTGTCTCTATATATATATATATATATTAATTACAAATATACACACACACACACACACACACACACATATATATATATATATATATATATATATATATACACCAATTTACTTTGTAAATTATATTTGAGAATATTTCCTTTGATTTGAATGAATAATATTGATTGTAGTTTACAAATTTTGTAATTGAGTTCATTGTTTGCTTCCTTGCATTACTACATAAAACAAAAATCATTATTTCATTTTAATTCCATATTATGCAAACACTTTTTCGGCTTGAAGCAGAGTGAATGTACGCATAATCGTCGAATTTCAGTACTTTTTTTCTTTTTAAAATTAAAAGTCAAAATTCCCCCTCCGTATGCGTAGCTAGGAACGTATGTTACACACTCAACCACCCCATCCATACACACATACGCCGCAGGCACATGCACAAGCAGTCAGAAATATATATATATATATATATATATATATATATATATATATATATATATATATATATATATATATATATATATATATGTATATATATTTATTAAAATAACAGATTAAAGTTTAAGCAAAGAATTGCTTCTTTCACCCTTAACGGGTTCTTCACAAGAAAAATATCTGTCCTTATCGAGCCCTCTTTGGATTTTAGTCTTCACATTTATTATTATTATCACTATATATATGTATATATAAATATATATATTTATATATATATATATATATATATATATATATATATATATATATATATATATATATATATATATATATATATATATATATATATATATATTCATATATATTCTTGGGCGGGTAAAAATCCCGAGATCCATGGAGGAGTTCTCTCCTGCGGTCTCTGTCCCTCATTATCGCTACCATGTCCCGCGTCTCCAACAGGCCAGTGTCTGTCCTTAGGGCATCAACATACGTTAACTTTGGTCTTCCTCTTCCAGTGTGTCCATGTAGGGGCTCCCACAGGAGCACCGAGTGCAATGTCAATTCTGGATATCGGTGAGCATGTCTAGCTAACCTCAGTCTCCTCTGTGTCACTTTTGAGCTGACTTTTATTGCACTTCCTCTCAACCACATCATCTTCCGTATTCACAATCTTTGCTCCCAAATACAGGAAGTCCGCAACCAATTCTAGCGGCTTCCCGCCTACATTAGTGATCCCTCTGGCTTCTCAACATTCTCTACCAGATATTTTGTTTTAGTCTCATTCATTCTCAGCCCCACACTCATCGACACAGTCTCAATCTTCTGCATCAAATCCTCTGCCTCCTTCACTGTATTTGTCACCAAATCTATACCGTCGGCAACTTCAGCATCTGATATCCTTTTCGCCTTAACTCTCCTGTGTTCAGCCGGTACTACAGTAAAGCCAGAGTCCTGGTGTTTCTCCAGTGCAAGGCGCATACGATAGTCCACTACGATGATAAAAAGGTAGGGAGCCAATGTATCTCGCTGGAGCATTCCAGCCAGTATCTCAAAGACCTCTGTCATCCCATCAGGTGTAATGACTTGGGTTTGGTGTTGGGTTTGATATCAGGTCCATTATCTTCTTGGGGATTCCATAAGACTGTAAGATCTTCATCAGGCATTGACGGTCCACAGAATCAAAGGCCTTCCTAAAGTCAATGAAAACCATGACCGCAGGAAGGCACTTTGCTCTAGCTCCCTCTAATATCCTCCTCAGCATCAGGATATCACTGGTGGTTTATCTTCCCTCTCTGGTTCAGTGCTCTGTGTGGAGAGAGAGACGAGAGATAGATTAGATGGACTGATGAGAGTGTGACGCGGAGGTACGGGCACTTCACCAATGCAGTGGTGGAAGCAAGTGAGACCCTGGTGCCGAGGAGAAAGAACAAAAGGAAGCACGTCAGCGCTGCAGACCCAAAAGTGTGTGCAGCCAGACAACACTTAAAGCTGCCAAGGACCAATTCTATGCTGATCCTACGGAAGAGAGGATGGAGACTGTAGAGTTGATGAGGGAAGAACTCTGTACCGCTAACACTGAGGCCAGAGAGGAGTCCCTGATAGAGAACATAAGAAGTGTGGAGAGAGCAATTCATATATATATATATAGAGAGAGAAGAAATTAAATGATGGTTAAAATAGTTCCATATATTTTATTATACGCATTTCAAAAACAAATATCATCCTGGGACGATATTGCGTTTTCATCAGATAAAATAAGGAAACTTTATATGATGCCTAACGTCACCTGTGAACAAGAAGGTGTCCAGTCAACATATATATATATTAAAATAACAGATTAAAGTTTAAGCAAATAATCGCTGCTTTCACTCTTAATGGGATCTTCTGAAACTAACCTTATCGAGCCCTCTTTGGATTTTAATCTTCAAATTTATTATTATTACTATATATATATATATATATATATATATATATATATATATATATATATATATATATAAGTATGTTTACGTACATACATATATGTATACAGACGTACAGTTTTATGTATATACATACATACATGCACACACATATATATGTACGTATGGGTTTACCGAACATTTATTATAATTCTCGGTTTGTTTGTAAACAAACAGTTCGAATTATTAGCCGTACAGTGTTCGGCAAACATCGTTGCCATTTTGTTCAATACTGACAAAGAAACGATGAACTAGCTTCTAGCTTATTAGCTGTCATATACTTTCCTTATGCATATTAACGGCTGAGTAGCCTAATTTGCATATCGAGTGAGTTAGTCGGCCGGGCGTACCGAAAACGATGAATGGAATAAATGAAATTTCATTTCTCACTCTTAGTACGGCTATACTTACATATTTATAAGTATGTTTACGTGCATACATATATGTATACAGACGTACAGTAGTATGTATATACATACGTACAGTAGTATGTATATACATACGTACATGCACTCAGATATATATGTACGTATGGGTTTACCGAACATTTATTATAATGCGCGGGTTGTTTACAATACCCAACAGAAGGAATGGATGTTAAAGAAAAGAATGGCGATCTATTATATGAAAAAACAATAACGACAATCCGCTAAAATGTAAATGAAAGCTCTAAAAATATTTCGAATTCTTTTCATGACATATTTAGAAGTACAAATATACGAACACTCAATATTATTGTTCGTGAACAACTTTCACAATGTCTTATTGAACAAGAAGTAGATGGGTTGACCTCGGGTGTATCTCCTTCCTAATCTCCTTCCTACAAACTAAGATAGAGGAAACCCCACACATACTTAGGTAGATATAGAATTTTTTTCTTTGTTAGTTACTTCCTCTAATTACACTTAGGCGGATCTTTGCATATCTACACTATTATAATCAGATCCTAACCTTCCTTATATATATGTATATATATATATATATAAATATATATATATATATATATATATATGTATATATATATATATATAAATATATATATATATATATATATATATATATATATATATATATATATATATATATATATACATTATGAATATATATATATATATATATATATATATATATATATATATATATATATATATATATATATATATATATGTATATATATAGGAGATATATATATATATATATATATATAGGGCCCTAGGAGATTAAAAAAAGTTGAATTTTGTTTATGTGCACAACACTCCCTGAAACATAAGTAATACACATGTAAAGTTTGAAAAAATTCGGTTGTGTATTTCTCCGGTTTTAGGGATTCAAACTCAGACACACACACACACACGCACACACACACACACACACACATACACACACACGCGCGCGCGCGCGCGCACGCACACGCACGCACACACACACACAGACACACACACACACACACACACACACACACAGACATCCTCAGGGAAGTAACGTAATGCAGACATCAAAAGATATATTATAAGGGCGCGACGTTATATCTATGTATCTATCTAAAAGGAGAAAGACTAAGAATTATAGAGCGAGATCGCTAAATTGCCTAATGCGGTCCCTAGGGCATTGCAAATTTGAATTTTTTCTTTTACTCAGAACACTCCCTGATACATAAGTATTACATGTGTAAAGTTTGAAAACAGTCGGTTTGGTGCTTCTCTACAATACTAAGCGGTAAAATAGTAACTGTTGTTCCCGTAAAGGCACGTAAGTAAACAAACTGAAGCTATTACAGCGATGTTTTTCTTTACCAGCTTTAACTTTTAGTGTTGTGTGAAATATATAACCTACAAACCTGATTTTTGAATCGGAGCAGGATCGACTTTATTTCACTCGCTCCACTAAAAGTTGGATTTGCTTTACTCACGGTATGAAGAAGAGACTGACTAATACATAGTTACCGGCTTTCATTTTTAGTGTTGTGTGAAATATACAACCTCCTTAGCTAAGCTTAGTATTGCTGACGTAATGCAGACAGTCAGACATACAGACAGATAATATAAGGGCGCGCGTTATATGTATGTATCAATCTAAAAAGAGAAAGACAGAATTATAGAGCGAGATCGCTAAATCGCCTAATGCGGTCCCTATGGCATTGGAAATTTGAAATCTCTTTCGCTCAGAACACTCCCTGAAACATAAGTATTACATGTGTAAAATTTGAACAGTCGGTTGGGTGGTTCTCGAGTTTTAGGGATTCGAACTCACAGACGGACATCCTCAGTTTTATATATATAGATAAGGAAGCTTAGGGACTGATTATAATAGTGAAGATATGCAAAGATCCACCTAGGTGTAATGGATTTATAAATATCTCGTACTGCAAAACCACTAATTTGATTTGCGCATCTTCATTGACTTACATGTACATATCCATTTTTCGCCTTTAAAACGTACCAGCACGATACTCTATAACTTACATTCTTAGATTTTGATGCATATTGCTTACTGCGTGTTTATATATTTATTGTTTTCAAATCTTTAAAATATACAAGTGTATATTTCTTCACACTTCTTTTTACGTGACTTTTATGTATTAACATTTTAATAGCAAAGTTCTAGTCAATGTTTGTAGATTCATCTGCACATGTTGACCTCTTATGTAAGATTAGTATATAACAATTTAATCATCTAAATTTTAGAACATGTGATCATGTCAACTGCAACCGTGTACCTTGTGCCAGCGCCCCACTTTCATCTTATTTCAATATTCAATTTTTTTTTAATATGCAAAAGTTCATGAATAATAAATTTCTTACTTTTTTTTCTACTCATTTTGAGATGTGTAGGAGCAAAATGTCATTTACATGTCCCGTACAACAATTGAAAAAAAGAATACAAAGGAATAAGAAAAATGAATCTGCTATCCAACACCATAAGAAGTACAAGGCAAAATAAAGATACAAGCTGTATATAATTCAAATCTAACGTACATCTAAAAATAGAAATATACACTGGAAGGAATTTTCCGTAAATAAAATGAGCGCCGATACAATTTGGTGCTAAATAAAACTAAAAAAAAATGTAGGTAGTGCCATGAAAGAAGTATGAAGTAACGAGGTAAGGGGAAAGAAGGAAAAGAAAATATATGAAGTCTAGAGATAGAAAAACAAAAGGAAATTGAAGTGAAGAACAAAAACGGGGGAACAGTAAAGAGAACACAAAGATAATGAGGAATATGAGGAAAAGGCGAAAGCGTATTGTAAATAATATTCTAAAAACATTGAGGGGACGGGCAGGACGAAATCGGAAATCGGAAAATGTTTAGAGAAATATAATCGTTTCTAGTTTAGGCACAAGGCCAGCAATTACACAGTGCATTACTGGTACTTTATTTTATCGACCCCGTAAGGATGAAAGGCAAAGTCAACCTCGGCAGGATTTCAACTCAGATCGTAAAGGGACGTAACTATGCTGGAAAGCATGGCGTCCGACCCTCTACCGACACTGCCAATCCACAAATGTTTAGAGAAAAATAATAGGTTCATTCATGTTGCCATCTCTTAGAAAACTGTGGATGCTGTCATTTTGTGTATGATATACATTTTTATAAAAGTGTATGATGGAGGCCGTTGTGTGTGTGAGTGTGTATGTATGTCTGTGCATTTATGTGTGTGTGATTATGTGTCTCTGTGTGTGCGTATGTGTGTGTAAGTATTATTTATGCACAGACAGGCCTATTATTGGCTGAGTACAGATAACCGATTTATCGGACGTTGATCTTTCATAAGGCATTGTGATAGAAAGTGAGTATTGTAATTAACTGTATGAAATATGATATATTTCATAATTAATCACAAGTATGAAGATATTATTTGAAAGCAAATAATGACAATATTAGATTGATTTTACCTCAGGAGGTATCATTTACGTGTTATTAAACTTGATTGTTAAATTTATTTTTTATGTTTCAGATAAGATTACTGGATTTTTTTAATACATTTAATTAAACATTTAAATTAAGATTACTGAACAGTGACTGTATACGTTCAATTAAGTACATAATGGGAAACTTTATAACTAATTAATAATTTTTTAAAGAAACATTAAACATATTCTCCCAGGCGAGTAAACGTGTGCAACTACTATAGTGAGATCATTTAACCTACAATGAATTATGCATCATGTTCAGTGATATATAATTTCTATCTTTGAGGTCAGTACGATCGAGTATTAGAAAACTGATTATATTACACTAGTGTGCTAACTTGTGCAACCTGGGAAATAATATGCATCTAATGTAGATTCTTTTATAATCAGTTAATTCAATAAAAAATGAGATAAAACATTAATGTGATTAGTTGACAAGGAATCCGATATCAATTAGCTTACGATCAACCGTTGCAACACTAATATATATATATATATTTACATACATATGTTGGGGGATTTTTATGTGTGAATGTGTCTATTATGTATAATATATTATCATTTTACATTGTATATGAACAGCTACATTCAGGAGTCCAGCAATTCAAAAACAAAAGAAACAACAAGAATGTTTCCCAATTTCAAATTAGGTCCATGACGTTCTAAACGTTGAGGTATAAAACAGATGCGTAGTTCGACCAGGGATGTATCTCTGACACGGTTTGCTGATATTTTACACCAAATGCTCCACTAATGTTTTCTGTTCATATACATTGCTGCACATTTAAAATAAAATAAGAATTTCAAATTTGCCATGGACCTCGTAAAGAGTCTCGGAATTGAAATTAGACGTTAATCATTGAATTGTTCACTTTGATATAATTGTTATCGATATTATCCTGGGTAAAATAAATATATGTTGATATTTACCGTTGATTTCTCTGTCCACATTTTCCTCGCTCTCATATCAATGGAGAAATATATATGTGTATGTATATATATATATATATATATATATATATATATATATATATATATATATATATATATATATACTGGATATATATATATATAATAATAAATATTTTAATAAATAAATATATATATAAATATATATATATATATATATATATATATATATATATATATATATATATATATATATATATATATATATATATATATATATATATATATAAATATATATATGTAGGAGGTGAGTTTTATTGTATGACAATAAAGCAATGCAGATATCGGATAAGTACCACTCTACAGTTTGTAGGACTGGAGTATAAATAATATAAGATCAAAAGATGGTTAAAAGAGTTCCATGTATTTTACTATGCGCATTTCAAAAACAAATATCATCATGCGATGACATTTGCGTTTTCGTCAGATAAAATAGGGAGACATGATATTGATTTTAAATCAATATATGTTGATTTAAAACTTCACTATTCACAAGTGTTTTTTAACCTTCATATCATGTCTCCCTATTTTATCTGACAAAAACGCAAATGTCATCGTATGATGATATTTGTTTTTGAAATGCGCATAACAAAATACATTGAACTCTTTTAACCATCTTTTGATCTTATATATATATATATATATGTGTGTGTGTATATCATTATCTATAAAAGGCAGATTGTTGTTGTTGTGTGTGTGTATGTTCTATGTTTATACATTTGCACAATTTCAAACCGATCCGACTCAACGTCTGTAAGAATGTTGTAAATGGTCTAAGGTAGGTCAAGGATTATTTATTTCATTCAAACTCACCCACAATTATGGAAATAATCGATAAAACTAAATACATGACGCTTTACCCCTCTAATAGAATCTGATACCTCTCTCTACTCACCTTAAAATTCAATAAAACTACATACATGCTTACAAACTTCCTTTAGGAACGCCGAAGAGAGAGATGGGGAGAGGGAGAGAGAACGTTTGTTTTTGAGTGTGGAACGGTCAAACATTTATTTACTTCAATGACAAAGAGAACTTATTACATTTCATACGAAACAACAATTATTCAAAAGCAACAGATATATTTATTCAATGAAAAAAAAATAGCGATAAATCTTTTTTTAAAACCTCTCAACGAACGTGGAAGAAAGAAGTATCAGTTTATTTACTATACACAATAATATATTCTATGAGGTCACTAAACCTGCTAGAAACAGCAGGTGACTCTCCCTCATATCACACCCCTCCCTGCTGTCTTAAATTTAGAAAACGTATCCTCTATGAGGTCACTAAACCTGCTAGAAACAGCAGCTAACTCTCCCCCATATCACACCACTCCCTACTGTCTTAAATTTAGAAAACACACATTAGATAACCATGCAGAACAACTCCATCGCAGTTCTGTTGTTCGGCTGGCATCGTCTACGCGTGTCTTGTGCAAGTACTGTGAAACAATAAATTTCAACGCTTCTTTGCACAGAGATTATATCCATAGGCGAAACTACAATTGTCACTGCTGGCGCAGCTCCTGCTTCGGCAGTCCAGGTCTGCAATTCATTCACCCAGTGCCTGGCAGACAAATAATAGCTGCCATAAAATGGGTGGTGCAACCTAACCTTGGTAACTTACTGACGCCGAGCAACGCCGGGCTTTAATGCTAGTTTATATATATATATATATATATATATATATATATATATATATATATATATATATATATATATATGTATATATATATAAATGTATTTATACATGTATATATATATATATATGAAAACAGGGCGAAAGAGACGATTATTAGGAAGAAAAATAGATTTTTTTTCTTTTTTTATTTCTCTCTCTTTTTTGGGGGGGTTGGAAAATGATTAAAACGAAATTTTTTACTTTGTGTGAGGTGTTAAGGTATTAGTTGATTGTTTTTATTATTTAACAATCGCATTTATTTATCTATTTATATATTTAATAATTGTCTATTACCGGTTTCAGCATTTTTATGCATTATCAAATGATAGGGAAATGTATTAGTGTGGTGTCACACATGTTAAAGAGAAGGCGCAGAAAGAATAATGATATTTACAAACAAGGTTTATGAAATGAAAAGAAAAAAGAAAAAGGAAAAAAAAAACGGGCGTAATGTAGAACATAAAAAGTTGATGTGAAAGAAAAAATAATGTTATTTACAGGCCTAGTTCTTGAAGTTAAGCAAATCAAAATGTGTTAATATAGCAACAGTGCTTATGTATTTTTGTTCCTAATAATCGTCTCTTTCTCCCTGTTTTCATATATATATATATTTAACTCGTGTGCTTCCTCTTCACATTTTATTATTATTATTATTATTATTATTATTATATATAATTACGATTCTTTTCCAAATGATTTAATACTATAGAAGCAGTTCTAGTTCTTTATAAAAGAAAGATGACTATTCTATACTAACGTATTGAATGCACTTTTAAATGTGGTCATCTTGCGAGACCCAAAAGGAATCAATGCATTAAATATATATATACATATATATAAATATATATATATATATATATATATATATATATATGTGTGTGTGTGTGTGTGTGTGTGTGTGTGTGTGTGTGAGAGAGAGAGAGAGAGAGAGAGTAAGAGAGCTTATGTATGTACCTTTGAATGTGAGTGCGTGTATATATGTATGTACATAGTAATCACGAGGAATAATGTTCCATACTAATGCAATATTATAAGAAAATCATAAATAAAAAATTATAGAAATTTAATTGTTTCTTTAATCAGGCGAAATAAATATTTCTATACTCAGGTCGTCGTGAAGGACTACGTTGTATCAAATTCTAAGAAATATAGAGGGCCCTCTATATTTCTGTGCCCTCTATATTTCTTAGTGGCACTTATGCCTTATTTTTTCGTTTCAGTATTTCTTTCTTCGCTTTTCTTATGGGCGGGGTGGATTCTGAATTTATTTTTCCGTATTCTACCTTTACTTCGTACGAACTTTCATGTAGCTTGTTTTAGATCTTTTAGAGTTAGCATTAGTATATATTTTTCTCGGGACTCAGAATTATTATCTCGTACTATTTCACTTTGCTGCACTGGGTGGTTGCTGGCATTGTGCCCGGGATGGAAACCTTTATTGTTTATTTCGTGGTAGTCTCTTTAGTATTTTGGCCCCTTTTGTTGACCCGTCACTGTATCATTTACGTACTTATACCTCTTAAAAGGGTCCTTGCCTATATCGTCCCACCTAGTTCTTTTACTTATTTCGTTATTTCTTTATTTCTTTCTTTACTTCTTTCTTTCTTTCTTTATTTATTTATTCTAGCCTAATAATAGCTAGAGACCTAGGTCGTAGAATTTACTTTACTTTTTTCTTTACACTTATTTGCTTTTCTTCACTCTCAGTATTTTTTCTTTCCTATATATTTCTACCCCCCATTGTTCTACCTAACGTTCCGACTTCCTCCCCCTCCCCCTCCCCTGTATCTTCTTTGACCTCATGCACAGCTGTAGCTGGCACCACCAACGCTTGATTGGGTCTACTCCACCCCCTCCCCTCTTTCTCCTACTGGCAGGTTTAGCCACCATCTCCCCTACTAATTTGCAACCACAGAATTACTACTGATTTTTGACAATCATTTTGACCATATATGGAATTACCCCTTGAGAAGATCGGCTATTTAAATACCAGGATACATTTTCATTTAGTCCAGAATTAGCCGTCGAAACGGCTTGAGATCAGCTGTCGGGGTCTTACTGGTTCCTATTACCCACTCTACTACCTCAAGTATTGAGTACTTTGGTGCGTTATGGTCCACCTGGTTCCTTACCACATTTCCTTCGTTATATATATATATATATATATATATATATATATTTATATATATATATATATTTATATATATATATATATATATATATATTATATATATATATATATATATATATATATATATATATATATATATATATATATATATATTTATATATACATATATATATATATATATATTTATATATACATATATATATATATATATTTATATATATATATATATACATATATATATATATATATATATATATATATATAGAAAGGATGAATATAAAATGAAAGTGCTTTTGTTAAAAAAGGAATTTATTAGGTATTAACATATGTTTCTGTAACAGACCGAATACCTATGTATCGCTGCTTGCGTAATCATATAATGTTAGCAAGTATTCGATAGCAAATGTATAATCAGTTGTCACTTCTTCAGAGATTTTGGATAAACTGGATAAAATCAGAAAAATTGAAGTATTTATATTAGTAAAAGAGGAAGGAACAGAGGGGATAGAATATGACAGATGGTAAAATAATTTACTGCTAAACAAGTATATAATGGGTTTTTAATGAGAATACCATGAGTAAATCTAAATAAGAATTTTGGGGGTGCCGATTTTAATCTCTACTTGACCAACTGGACAGTGGACAGGGCTGGTCATTTGGTGCAGTAGTATTAATCATAAAGTGTCAATTGGGGAAGGGGGAGATTTCGATTGCTACTAAATAACATCAATGCTAGTAGTCAGCTGGTATTTGCACTAGGGAATTGAATCAAAAAATCAGAAATCTCATTTTATCTATAGCAGTTTGTATTAAAAGGTAAATAATAGAAGAGTTGATAGAATTAAGACTAATAAAGAATGTTCATATCTATTTTGACAATCAAACGGGGATAGAGACAGGCGTTCAATCCTGGTAGTATTTATAATATGAAAATGTAGATTTTAAGCGATGGTTACAGTATAACGATCGCTCTATTCTGTTATTTAATAAAATGTTTTTGGATTTCATAATACAAAATAATTCTACATTACATAATCTACAAAATTCCTGTCCATTGGAATATGGGGGGGCAGTCGCTATTATATCCCATTTTAGGTGAAATTGTTGGTTATTTTCACGCAGCTGCCAAGCCTTGTCTGCGAGTGTTGTTACATAACGCTGGTTTTCATGTTTTATCGAATAACGATGTCTATAAAGGCGTGATTTAAAGGAGGTGGCTGTAGATCCCACATAGTACCACTTCTGTCTATCCGATTCGATAGTACATTTGTATACGATGTTGCGTTCAAGACAGTGATTGTTCAACGGACACATTCCTGGTTGGACACAGTTGCAATTACAATTTTGCGTTGTTGTATTGCCATGGATGGGTTGATGAGGTTGCTTATGTAGGACAGGATGTTGTTTGTTGTTTTGTGATGTTATAGCTAATGTTTTACGTGTATTGTTATGTGTTGGAAGGCGTTTATACAACCGTTTTGCGTTAAGCATTTTTATATGTTGTTCAATATTAGGGGCGGTTGAATATGAAAGTCGGATGGTGTTAGGGTTTAAGATTTTATTATATTTATGTGATGTTGGAAAGTGTTTTCTAACTAATCGAAAGAATTTTGAGGGTAGATTGGTTTTAATAGATTTGTTATAGACCGGGTTGTACCAGATATACTCCTTACATCGCCTTCTGTTTGGTGGTGTGCGACTATTATTGTGTCTATTGCGGTAGTGTATGTATGGTGGTGATTCTGTGCTATTTCTACTCCTATGTGATTTATTTTGGGTGTTTTGGTGATCATTGACTATATACTCTATATTATCTAGGTGACCGGCTTTCCTAAGTGCATCATCATAATACTCGGCATGTTCTTTGAAGGTTTGTTGGTTGGACGATAGGCGGGAGATTCTAAGAGAAACATTTCTAGGGATGGATTTAATTATAGAGAGTGGATGGTTAGAACTCGTATTTACATACTTAAGGTTCTCATTTAGTTTATGGAACGGTTTAATCGTATCTGTATTGAGATTGAAAGTAACATCAAGGAAATTGACCTCTTTGAGGTTATATTCAAATGTAATATTTAATCCTAGTTCTTTAAAAAGTTTTCTGATATTTTTACGCATCCTTTCTAAATTCTGGTTATTCATATTCTTAACTAATAGGAGCGCATCGTCACGGTAAATTCCACCGTGGAGATCCTTGAAACATATGTCAATACCTAATAAATTCCTTTTTTAACAAAAGCACTTTCATTTTATATTCATCCTTTCTACATTTCTCCGGAATATAATTTATACTCGTTGAGCAAACCTGCACGTACGCTGTTCATCTCTAACGTAACGATATATTATCACTACATTATTGATAACCTGAAATTTTATATATGTATATATATATATATATATTTATATATACATATATATATATATATATTATATATATATATATATATATATATATATATATATATATATATATATATATATATATATATATATATATATATTTATAACAATAACAGATTAATATTTAAGCGAAGAATCGCTGCTTTCACCCAATATATATATTACTATATATATATATATATATATATATATATATATATATATATATACGTACATATATATATATATATGTGCATGTATGTATATATATATACATACTACTGTACGTCTGTATACATATATGTGTGTACGTATACATACTTATATTTTTACGTAACGGCCGTACTAAGAGTGGGAAATGAAATTTCGTTTCATTTTTTTCCGTTTATATATATATATATATATATATCGTTACACTTTGGGAGGGTCATGCTGCCAATAAGAAACACACGCACCAGTTGCTTTCACTTCAATTTAATTTATTAAATATTTATAAATTTACAAATTTATAAATTTCTGGTTGGTTGGTTGGTTCCACAACCAGATAGTTGTTTATATATATATAGTCATAGTTCTTTCGTCACACACTCTGTGACCTCTTCAGTGACTGGGGATTTCTTTCTTCGTTTCTGTGCCTTTCCTTTCTTCTATCCTACGCCTTTTTGTTTGTGTGTGGGTTGCGTGCTCAGTTTGCGCATGCGCCACATCCGGGTGTCTGTGTGTGTTTGTGTTCATTTTTCTATTTTTCTATTTATATTTTTCTATTTGTTTGTTTATTTATTTATTTATTGTTGGTTGGTTGTTTGTTCTATGTGTGTGTGTGTTTTCATTTTGTCTTGTGTGTGTTTTCATTTTGTGTGTGTTTTCAATTGTAAGTTGTTTGTTCTATGTGTGTGTGTGTTTTCATTTTGTCCTTAATTGTAAGTTGTGATGTTGCTGTTCCACTCATATTTTCTATTTAATTTTGGTTTTAATTCTTTTATGCTTACTGCCTCTGTAATTTGCCTAAACATTGCGTCTTTCTTGTGTGTGGATTCTATTTTTATTTCTATGCTCTCTAATTTACCCCTGTGTTCTATCTTAGCATGTTGGTAGAGCACAGATGATTCTTTACTATCTTGGAGGTCTCGCCAGTGTTCATTTATTCGTTCCCCTATACTACGAGCTGTCTCACCTATGTACACTACATTTTTGTTTCTACATTGTCCTTCAGTACATCTTATGCTATATACTACATTTCTAGTTTTACAGTTAATATGGGGGCTTATTTTACAGGTTATACATTTCTTATCTATACATGAGGGTCTTTGGAACGGGTATGTCTTGCTAATAAGTGTTTTTACGGAGGTACCAGGTCTTTCTACTATCTTAATATTGAGATTATGTTTCTTTAGGGCCCTTCTAAATTTGTAGGCTAGTTCGCCTCTAGGGGTTGTATTGATGAACATTACACTCTGGTATTTATTGCTATCATACCATGAGTTTATTCTATTGGCCTTGTTCCTAGTTCTTTCTATTCTATTCCAAAATTTGATCCTATACAAGGGGCAGGTCCCATTTATGTCATTATTTACCATTTTTTCCCGTTTGGTTCGTGTTTCTTATTGCGTGTGTTTCTTATTGGCAACATGACCCTCCCAAAGTATAACAATATCGGTTTCAACACACGATTTCAGATAAAGAATCTTGCTAAACAAATTCAGAAACGAAATATCGTAAGCCTTAGCCAGGCTAACAAGATACTGAAAACCACCATGTTCTGTTGTCTACGAAAAACCATAACATCTCGACAACTACACTTCATAAAACTGTGCACCACTTCTAGAATCTACACCAACACCATCAATACCGACGTTAGAAGATTACAACTCACCAAAAAACAAGCAGATAGGCTAAATCGAACTTTAATTCTAAACATAAAAAAGAAGATCTATAGAGAATTAAGTCATCAAGAAAAACTAAAGCGTAACCTAATACAAGAAATATCTAAAATCACCACACCAGCAGAAAAACTAACATTTATAAGCCTTATACGCCCCGAAGAACAGTACATTACTAAAGAATGTAATAAGCACTTTAACAGAAAATTAAAGTGGCTTAAACAGGCAAAGCTAAATCGGGATACTATAGAGTATACCAATAGATATCCCGACAAAATTGACGGTATCAACATGGCCGACACCTCATTATCTGAAGAGTTCAACAATGAAAATACCAACATTTATGGAAACACGGAAATAGATAATAATGAAATGTCTGTGTTACGTCTGCCACCCAAATTTGCGACATTCAAGAAGGTAAATATGATTAGTTGTCTGTCAGAAATAGAAAAATCATTTACGAAACTACGCTGGAGCATCAAAAACAAAAACAAAAGCAACAATATACGCACACACATATACAACACACATCCCAACAACAACAGACACACAGACACAAACAACAATAACAACAACAATAGCAACATACCCAGATACAACAACAACAACAGCAACATACCCAGATACAACAACAACAGACACGCAGACACAAACAACAATAACAACACACACGGAGACAACAATAACAACAACACACACATCAACAACAACAACAATAGCAACATACCCAGATACAACAACAACAGACACGCAAACACAAACAACAATAACAACACACACAGCAACGATAACACACACACACACGGAGACAACAACAACACACATCAACAACAACAACACACACGCATTCAATGCCTCTCACCACCACCACAATCTTAACAAACACACAGACACAGAAAACAAGTAATGACAGTAGCACAGAAATCAGAGAAATAAGAGAAAGTAATAGGATTAAAAGGAAAAGGAGATGGGAGACTAAGGACAAAGAGAATAACCAAGACGAACACACAGACACACAAAATAGGGTAGATAACAACATTGAGCCAGTGGAAAGAGACAGGAGTAATTATGAGAGACATAGAAACAACCATGAAGCTGAGGCTGCTGCTGTTGGTGGAAATAGAAACAACACAACTAACAATAATAATAGCACTAGTACACATAAAGCAGCAGCCTGGAACTCTCCGTTTTATAACCCCTCCGATAAATCATTCGACCTACGACGAGTCCATGTCACGACTTTGCCATTTAACAAATGCACGCAGTTGCCGTCGCAGGTCGATGAACAAACAGAAGCACAATTTAGTATAGCTAAATCCGAACTTAGAAATATTATAGAACAGTATAGCAAGAAGCATAATAGAATAGACGCCCAGCAACTGGGAGAAGAATCTGCAAATGGCTTGCGTAAGCTCATGCAGCGCTCGCGTAATGGAGAGATAGCATGCTTTCCAACAGACAAGTCTGGCAGAATATCGGTTGACAGCCTGCCAAACTACATCCAGGCAATGCAACCCCACATCACTAACACAAGAGAGGTAACACCACAGGAGCATGAGGATAGAGAAAAAACCCTCAATGCCCATATGGTGATGTGGACAAATATAATGCAGCCCAACAAAAGGACTGCCAACAACTTCCAGGCCTGGAACAATGACGTGCCGGCGTTGTATGGGCTTCGAAAAGAGCATAAAACGGGCTGGGACCCTGTCGCGGGACCACCGACACGGCCAGTCTGTGGGGCTAACATTGCTAGTAACTACAGACTGTCCTACTTCCTTTCCCTGATCATACGCCCCATCATTGAGATGTCCCCAGATGTGTGTGACAGCACGGAGGACCTCCTCAGCAGAATCGGCGCGGGTAACCGATCTGGGGACATAACAAACTGCATAATAGGCAGTATGGATGTTGTGTCCCTGTATCCATCTATTGACGTGGATTTTGCTGTGGAGAAATGCGTAGAAATGATCAGCGAGAGCAAGGTTGAGTTCCGTGGGATTGATACCAGTGAGCTGGGACTTCTACTTAAGCTTACCCATAGTAATAGTTACCTAGACACTTATGACCTTAGCAACCTGTGCCCTACAAGACCAGCAAGAGGCAGACCACCTACCATTACCTCAATGGCCAAGAAAACCCACACAGATAGATGGAACGGGTGGACCAGAGCCATACGGACACCCGAAAACCACGATGAACTGAAGAAAATGATTGCACATGCGGTAGGGGCCAGCATAAAATTAACCCTTAAGGAACATATGTTCAAATTTAATGGTAAAACATATGCCCAAGAGGAAGGAGCAGCCATTGGTGTTAGCATTGCAGGCGACATAGCTAACTTATTCATGGTATGGTGGGACAGTAGACTTAAACAAAAACTTAATGAACAATTAGAAGACAGCTTAACCCTGATAATGTACTCCCGCTACGTAGATGATATAAACATCGTAGTTAAGACACCCCCACTAAAGAACAGTCAGGAACTAGAGAAAAACACAATGGAAAGCATCCAGCAAATAGCAAACTCCATCCACCAGAGCATTAGAGTTACTATAGACTACCCAAGTAGACACCCCAACCATCGATTACCTGTACTAGACACAGAGCTCTGGTTAGATACAATTAACAACCAAAAACAAATCCTCCATTCCCATTATGCCAAACCCATGACTTCCAAACATCTGATCCACCGAAACTCGGCCATTTCGGACCATACCAAAATCAACATACTGATTGCGGATTTGGTACGGGTGATGAGAAATGTGTCCCGCATGTGCAACCCCGAAGAACTAGAGAGACACATACAACACTTCATCCACTGTATGCAGTTCTCTGGCTACAATCAGAGAGATAGAATCAGAGTGTATAAAGGAGCCAGAACCAAATGGGAAAAAATGGTAAATAATGACATAAATGGGACCTGCCCCTTGTATAGGAGCAAATTTTGGAATAGAACTAGGAACAGGGCCAATAGAATAAACTCATGGTATGATAGCAATAAATACCAGAGTGTAATGTTCATCAATACAACCCCTAGAGGCGAACTAGCCTACAAATTTAGAAGGGCCCTAAAGAAACATAATCTCAATATTAAGATAGTAGAAAGACCTGGTACCTCCGTAAAAACACTTATTAGCAAGACATACCCGTTCCAAAGACCCTCGTGTATAGATAAGAAATGTATAACCTGTAAAATAAGCCCCCATATTAACTGTAAAACTAGAAATGTAGTATATAGCATAAGATGTACTGAAGGACAATGTAGAAACAAAAATATAGTGTACATAGGTGAGACAGCTCGTAGTATAGGGGAACGAATAAATGAACACTGGCGAGACCTCCAAGATAATAAAGAATCATCTGTGCTCTACCAACATGCTAAGATAGAACACAGGGGTAAATTAGAGAGTATAGAAATAAAAATAGAATCCACACACAAGAAAGACGCAATGTTTAGGCAAATTACAGAGGCAGTAAGCATAAAAGAATTAAAACCAAAATTAAATAGAAAATATGAGTGGAACAGCAACATCACAACTTACAATTAAGGACAAAATGAAAACACACACACACATAGAACAAACAACCAACGAACAATAAATAAATAAATAAATAAATAAACAAATAAAAAAAATAGAAATAGAAAAATAGAAAAATGAACACAAACACACACAGACACCCGGATGTGGCGCATGCGCAAACTGAGCACGCAACCCACACACAAACAAAATGGCGTAGGATAGAAGAAAGGAAAGGCACAGAAACGAAGAAAGAAATCCCCAGTCACTGAAGAGGTCACAGAGTGTGTGACGAAAGAACTATGACTATATATATATATAAACAACTATCTGGTTGTGGAACCAACCAACCAACGAGAAATTTATAAATTTGTAAATTTATAAATATATAATAAATTAAATTGAAGTGAAAGCAACTGGTGCGTGTGTTTCTTATTGGCAACATGACCCTCCCAAAGTATAACAATATATATATATATATATATATATATATATATATATATATATATATATATATATATATATATATATATATATATATATATATATATATATATATATATATATATATATTACTACATACTATATATGTTTGCGTGATTGCATTGATAGTGGTGAATAAACAGTTCAATTTTCAACGTTCAGTATTCAGCAGCCTATCATATGACCGAAGCCTCTAGAGTTTGAACAATCCAAACTTCTAGTGAATATTTTGGTCAACTCTGCTATTCCCCAATTCCAATTGTGTTTATATCCTGGTGCCGGGGCAGAAATACATTCACTATCAATTATCCGATCGTAATATTTAAAGTGCCTTCTATGAAATACTGCGTAAATTCATACAGTCATAAAATTAATGAGGTTATTCTCATATTTATTGATATTTGTTGTAATTCATATCAGAAGCAACGTTTTTTTTCTTTTGTATCAACCCGATTTTCGAAAAACTCACCCAATTACAGACAAACATACTTGCCCGCACATACACATATGCACGCGCCCACACATACAAACCCACATGCATATACACACGCTCACACACAAACTCACACGCATTATATGACAGAATAGAAACTTAATGGGAACTAGGTAATAGCAGAGTTGACGAGAATATTCACTAGATGCTTCTTTTGTTCAAAGTCAGTTCCACATCATAGATTTTCACCTCTCGGTCTTTAAAACCCTGTTATAAAATTCTCAGCTTCTGCAACTAATTACCCTAGCGTTCTTGGCATAACGGGAAAATGATATTCCACTTCCACTGCAGTAACACTCTCCTCATCAATAAATGAGATGCCTAGATAAAAAAAAATCACATACCTCAGACTTATTCAATTAAACATCCAGTAGTGTTATTGTAGGCACTTTGACAAATATATATATATATATATGTATATATATATATATATATATATATATATATATATATATATATATATATATATATATATATATAATGGGCAATGTAAGATACATTCCCAGAGTATACACATAGTTGTTCGCTTCAATACAAAACACGCAAAACGGCTGCCTATAATACTTCCCGGACTCGAGTTTCGGCCGCACTTAATGCAGCAGTAAGGTGCACTGAACCATCCGTCTGCATATATTTTGCTACAATGCACAATCGGCTTATGCGGCTTCATCAGCGAGTATCGCCTAATCAATAACCAACCGATCGACAGAATCCAAATCCCAGCTCTGCCGTCTCATGATTGTTTGTGACAACCGACATGGTAAAGCGACTAGCAACTGGAACCCGATACAGCTCTGTCCCTCGACTAGTCACCGATTTACAAATTTTACGTGGTGGCGGGAGAATAGAAAACCAATATTTTCATTCCCGTCAAAAGCACTAGGCCAACGCGTCTCACACACAAATTATTAAGAGGTGAAAGGATGGTTGTTAGAAAAAGCAGTCCACATCGTTGTATAAAATAATGATAGCATTCGGCTCATGTCTTCAAGTCCCATGGCTAGATGAAAGTTATAGTAACTATGGTAGTGCTAAGAACCTTTAACGGATTTTAAATGCGATTATCCATTATAGAGCGATATAGTAGCGGGCTGAAATGTGTCAGCCGCGTACGTAAAAACAGACTATTTCACAACTTAAAAGAGTGAGAGATAAAAATGAATAGCAGGAAAATAGAGCGCATATCAAAACAAAAACAAAATAGAAAGTGAAAAATTGTATATATATATATTTCATAAACTACCGGATACATTCCCAGACTTTCACCCGGATCTGTACAAAGGTGATGGTCTAGCGCTATCGAATCATGACTAACACACGTCCAGGAGAGACTTTATATAACTTTTAGCTAGTTATGACTAAACATTACAGTAATCACCGACCTGATAAGCATCAGCTACATGGATATTTGTACTCATACATACAAACCCTTCCATAAATACAATGCAAAACTAATATACATACAGATACATTCCAGTCACCCACTCACAATGATTAAAAAACACATAATTTGAAGACGCTTGGATAACATCTAGACAGGAATAAACCATAATTTTGCAACCCGAACTCCATCTCCCATTATAAAACTTTCATTTCTATAAATTCTTTTTAACACGGCAAGAAATAACATGAGCCTCTCTCTCTCTGAAGCTCTAACCTCTATAATATTTCTGTAGCAACCATGATACATTTTAGGTAATTACACCACTATATCTTTACAGCCCACATAATAGATTACCCAAAACTAAGTTCGAACAAGTTCCTTCTATTTTGCACAAGTATATGTAAGAGTTATGCCCCCTTCCTTAACTGACTATCGAGCCCTACCCCACCATGACAATTCTTGCGTAGAACTTTAATACTAACATCTATCGCAACTATGCCCAAATAGCAACAATACCCAGTGATATCGGGAATAAAGCAACTTGTGGTTGGTCAGTTATTTTAACAACTGTAGCTAGCAGAATGTCAGGCGTAAAAATGTGAAAAGCTATCGAAGAATTATATCACATTGCTAAGCCACAACATGAGGTAGAACTGGGTGGGTGGAGTGTTGATATAGAAAATAGTAAGTTCGTCTATATAGGCTAGAATTTAAGATACGGATATAATATGATGGCGTAGAAATACATGAAGAAAAGAGAGAACGAAAAAACTATAAATTATAGAATAAAATAATATATGAAAGAGGTGGGGATAGTAAGAGTGTCAGCGCATACGCTCACATAGAAAATAGAAGATAAACAGATAAACATCTAAGTGTTAAGGTGATTGTAGAATAAACAGGTTTGGTTAAAATTGCAGTTTACAGGAATTTACCAGACCATGGAAACAAATTGTGCAAAACTCATACCCAAACACTTGTCTGTATCGCAAAAAGTGAACCGGTTGGACATTTTTTAGAAATACTCGAAATAGAGCCAAATTGCTTTGTTAAAGTAATAACTGTTTCTATTTTAGGCACAAGGTCAGCAATTACCCAGTGGATTACTGGTACTTTATTTTATCGACCCCGTAAGGATGAAAGGCAAAGTCAACCTCTGCGGGATTTGAACTCAGATCGTAAAGGGACGTAACTATGCTGGAAAGCATGGCGTCCGACCCTCTACCGATACTGCCAATCCACCAATAACAAGAGATGAATCATAGGTATTTGAGTACAATCTAGAGACATACAATCCAAAGTGAGGAGTGGCACACGAATAATCCTCCTCGTCCGAACAAAGCATGACTGAGCAGATACAGGGTGGCAACGACGGTTATCATCTCTCTCGATAGCCCTGTTATTGTTCACAAAGAATATTTACCTCAATGACAAACAGTTAATCACACCTCCTATAAAGATTTATTGGAACTGTTTCGAACTATATATATATATTTATTGGAACTATATATATATTATTGGAACTATATATATATATTTATTGGAACTGTTTCGAACTATATATATATATATATGTGAATAAAAATAGACTGAGAAACAGGAATGTCCATCATCAGTAGTCTGCTGAGTGTCATTGGTATTTCTTCGCATTAAAGACTAGATATCTAAAATCAGTGCGAGCGATAACTAAATTAAGTTATCAGGACAGAGGAAAACAGAGGAAAGGAAACAAACAACATGGTAGTAATGCAACGTAAAGAGAGAAAAGAGAGACAAGTCAATGAATCTTGTGGGCTTAAGTCCGACAAATCAAATGACGATAAGAAGCATACGGGAGGAAGTGAGAGAGGAGGAGTAGCAGAGGGTGAGTGTGTGAAAGTGTGAGGAAGGGGCCAGCCGAAAGTGTGTGACCAGCAGCGGGAGTGGAAGAAAGCAAGAGGTAAAGGAGAGAAAAGGAGGAGAGAGAAAGATGATAGCAGTAAGGTGACAGAAAAAATACGAACGACAGCGAAGAGAAAAAATATATGTGAATGAAAAATGGCGTGCTGCGTTGTTGCGAATATGAACATATGAATGAAAATGGACCGAGAAACAGGAATGTCCATCATCAGTAGTCTGCTGATTATCATTGGTATTTACATGTCAGTTTCTTCTCGTCATTTGATTTATCGGACTTAAGCCCACAGGATTCATTGACTTGTCTCTCTTTTCCTCTCTTTACGTTGCATTACTACCATGTTGTTTTTTCACGTTCCTCTGTCCCGATAACTTAATTTAGTTATCGCTCGCACTGATTTTAGGTATCTAGTCTTTAATGCGAAGAAATACCAATGATAATCAGCAGGCTACTGATGATGGACATTCCTGTTTCTCGGTCTCTCTCTCTCTCTCTCTCTCTCTCTCTCTCTCTCTCTCTCTCTCTCTCTCTCTCTCTCTATATATATATATATATATATATATATATATATATATATATATATATATATATATAAAGAATGAATAATAACAGGTAGACATCATAAAAAGGTAATTTATTCCGTGTGCTTACAAGTGTTTCCACGGCGGTACTGCAGCCTAGTTACGCTTCGTGCAAATTCACAAGTACTTGCAGAACACGAATATCCAATGCTGTGACCACTGTTTCCTCAGAGCAGAATGGTAAATGTACAATGTAAATACCCTTAAGTGGGGTTGTTGGGGAAGATAGAGTAGAAAAGGAAGAGAGAAAGGTAGGGAAGAGGGAGAGAGAAAGAAAGATATGCAGGGGTTGGAGAAGTAGGAGTGAGTGGCTTGTAGATATCTTAATCAAAATGTTATGGTAGGGGTTTTATTATACTGGTTACTTTTGGAGAGATGCGTTGATAGTTAAGGTCGGAATTATTTATTGCCCCAGAGGGCAGGTTCATAGATGTTGAGAGGGAGGTAGGTCAAAGGTGAGAGAGAGAGTGTGTAATGGATGTAGAGAGAGATAGGTAGAGAGGGGACAGACAAAGTATGTGTGGTGAGTGAACTTTGGGTTTGTAGTAGTAATCTAGGAATTGCACTGAGTTACCATGTATAGTGATAAGCAGTGTATTGTCTTGTAGTGTGGGGGGAAGAGAAGGTTGTTAGCTAGAAAGTGGTGTTATAGTTACGGGTTCGAATGTTAAGTTATTTTATACTGAGAGAATTTAGCTTTTAGTTTGTGGTTGCAGTATAATGATCGTTCAATTCTATCGTTAAGTAGTTTGTTTTTGGATTTTAACATGTAAAATAGCTCGAGGTTACATAACCTGCAGTACTTCAATCCGCTCCGATATGCACTTGCGCTGGAAAGTATATCCCATTTTAAGGTGAACTGTTGGTTGTGTTCACGGAGTTGCCAAGTCTTGTTGGCGAGCGTGGTCACAAAACGGTGATTCGGATGTTTGATTGAGAATCGATGACGGTACCAGCGAGATTTAAACGATGTGGTGGTAGATCCGATATAATACCATTTCTGGTCGTTCGATTCAACCGTGCATTGGTAAAAAATGTTGGACTTTAGGCATTCATTCTTCAATGGACATCTTTCAGGTAGATGGCAGTTACATTCTTTGTTGTGGGTAGCGGGTATACCATGGATAGGTTGTGATAGCGGTACAGGTGGATTGTGTAATACCCGTCTCCCATTTAGTGGTTGGGAGGCAGATATTGCGTTCTGCCCATCTGTTACTAAAATGTTTTGTTTTGTAGAGTTGTTTAATTGCCTTAAGTTAAGTTTTTTTATTTATGCTTCAAGGTTTGGTGCCGTGGAGTATGATAGTCTAATAGTTTTAGAGTTCAGAATTTTGCTGTATTTATGGGAACTAGGGAAGTGTTTGTTGATTAATTTAAAGAATGAAAGAGATAGTTTTGTACTTATCGAGGCATTAAAAATAGGATTGTACCAGATATACTTTCTACAACGTGATTTATTTGGTGGTGATCTTCTATTATTAGTATGTCTGGTAGTACTGTGTGTGTGTGCTTGTGTTTTAGTCCCCCGGTTACGTATTCTTTGATTTCGTGTAGAGCTATGTGTGTTATGGAAATTCCTATCGATGTATTCTATTGTATCCCGGTGGTCAGTATTCCTTAATGCATTATTGTAGTATTCAGCGTGTTCACTAAAAATATCAGAGTTAGACGATAGGCGAGAGATTCTAAGAGAAATACTCCGGGGAACTGATTTGATCATGGAGAGTGGGTGGTTAGAGTTAAAGTTAATATACGTAAGGTTCTCATTTACCTTGTGGAAGGATTGTATCTGTCCGGTATTTAAATTAAGAGTTACGTCCAGAAAGTTTACTACTTTAAGATTGTATTCGTATGTTATTTTCAGACCCAGTTCACTAAAAGATTTTCTAATATTTTTCGGTAGCCTTTCAAGATTTTGGTTATTCAAGTTATTAACTAATAAGAGCCTGTCGTCTCTGTATATCCCCCCCCTGTAGATTACTAAATTTACTATGTAATGTGTGGGCTATGTAAATTCCCACGAGATCCGTGACCTCCGCCGAGTCGTTGGAACCCATGGTAATATCGAAATTTGTGGGTCTGTCCTTACGTTCCCAGTAGCAGTTATCGAACTTAATAATGGTTTTTCTAGCCTCGAGAATAATATTAATTTCGTCCTCCGTTAGGTCGGAATTGGCCTTAGCAAACGATAGGGCCTTACGTAAAGTGCTTGGTGAGATGGAAGAGTAGTATTCGTCTATGTCAAATTGTATAAACTTAGATTTATTCTTATTCTTAACGTTATTAAACCAGCGAATTGCTTCGCTAGTGTTGCCCCATAATTTAATTTCAATTTTCTTTTTCACTTGAGTTATTACTCTGTCAAGTTATTATACCTTTTTATGATGTCTACCTGTTATTATTCATTCTTTATATACACTCCGGAATACTGAAGGATCAGGAACTAAGTTTCTTGAACAATTCTTCCATAACTCGTAGAGTAACCTCTTACCGTACGTCAACCATATTCAGTGTAGTAATTAACCATTACTACATCTTGGATAATCCTATACCTAATATATATATATATATATATATATATAGACTGAGAAACAGGAGTGTCCATCATCAGTAGCCTACTGATTGTCATTGGTATTTCTTCGCATTAAAGACTTGATACCTAAAATCAGTGCGAGCGCTAACTAAATTAAGTTATCGGGATATATATATATATATGGATTGGGTTACTTGTGTGTATGTACGTGTTTAAAGGTACTTTGCATTGTTGAAAGCAGTTCGACTCACGATTGTGCGACCCAGATCCGATTCCAAGCATCGTATGTTCTTTGGACAATACACATACTCTTTATTTCAGGTAGCTCCAGTTCAATTGCATTTCAAATGAAGAGCCTCATCACTCAATGTGTCTCGCTGACAAATGGACAAAAGTCAATAAATGTAAGTAGTAGCACTGAGTGCTCGACTGGTGTGATATACAGTTTTATCAATTACAGAATTTAATTCAAACAACTATCTCTTTGGTGTATTAAGTGACCCCGAAATATGACGGATTTTGATTAACAGAACATTAATTCCTTCTTCTGTACATTCCCTAGTTCTTTTGATAACCAAAATGATGCTCCCATTCGTTTGTAATTACGGTTATTAATTAAACATTCTAAACCTTGCTTAAACCATATTACAAACATTTGTAATAAATGTTTTATCACAGAAGCTCTCTTTCATGTAGCGAATATCGGTGAAACCTGAAGTGAAACATAAATAATGAATATTACATTTACATACGCATATATGTATATGTGTATGAATATTTCTATACATATATATATACATATATGTATGTGTGTGTGTGTGTGTGTACGTATGTGTGTGTCTGTGTGCTTATGAATGCATGTATGTGTGTCTGCATGTTTGTGTGTATATATATTAAGTTGCGTGCGAAAGTTTCACTTTAAATCAAAATCAAAATAAGTATGTTTATATTCGTATTCAGGTTTCCAAGATGATAAGCTGTAATATATAAATCCTTGATAAATATATATATTCAAAATTCAATCGTTGAATAAAGCATATTAATATGATTCACGACATCTAAACATTTATTCATTTCGTTTCTTTTTTTTTTTTCATTTCTATAAGGAACTAAAAGATTCGAAAATTTTATTTTCAATGCTGTCCAAAAAGTCTGCATTAAAACATATATCTTAGAATTATTTTTCCGCTGATTTATTAAAGATTCTGTTTGAGAAAATCAACAAAATCACGAACGTACAGAAATAAACGCACATACACACTTACACCACACACACACCCACACATATATGCAGATAGACACATACACACACTCAAACGCATATATATATATATATATATATATATATATATATATATATATATATATGTATATATATATATATATATATATATATATATATATATATATAATATACTTATGTGGAAACATGTCAGTGTTCCTGTGTATGTACATTTATATATATATATATATGTGTATATATACACAGGAAAACTGACATGTCTCCACATAAGTATACTCATACCCGCAACACGAAAGCTAGTAAACACACATCGGCTCCCAACCTAGACACTCATATGTATTTGCATAATTCATTTCATAAATACTTCTACTGTCGTAAATAATTTAGGTGAAATTTTATATGTAAGTTTTAAAAATTGTTATAGATTCCTGAATTGGCAACGCTCTATTTATTTAACTTAATTCCAACAACTACTTATATAGTATTTTCCTCACACTACGATAGATATTTGCTTCATGAATAGGAAGTATTTGGTATTTAGCTAAATACGATCTATTAATGTTGAAGATATTCGCACGCGAAACATGCATCATAAGTAGCAAATTCTGCCGAATTATGTGAATGTACATATATGTATAGCCTCACTATTTGAAAGGTATCTGATGTGAATTTAGTTATGCAGTTAGTGTCTTCTATATCGGTGAATGCTATCATGTGTTTTTTTAAATGCAAGGATTTATCTTCTTGCACCAAGTAAATGAAAATGTATTTGTGAACTATTAACAACATCCATCATATACAAAAATATAGGCTAGAAGATTAAAATATTATAAATATATTGTGTTTGGTTCTATTTTCCATTTGGACAACAGATGCCCAAATAAATTTAAGTGCTAATTATTTTAGTGGGTAGATTGTGTAATAAACATTACTTAAATTACATTAGCTGCAATTGTTCTGATACCGAGTGGAAACCCAAAGTAAATTATAAACTATTGGCATGTTTGGGGCGGTGAGCATCAATTCGCCTAGTCTAAAGCACGTTCTGTCAAATGCATTGTAGTATTTCTTCAAGGTCTCTCAGTATAAGTCCCACCGAAAATAAATTTTGGTTTAGATTTTCGACATTGATAAACTAAGCACCAGTTCTGATTTTCTCCTCTCAAATGTGCGTCCGTGTAGTTAATTGATTTATGTTGTTGATTTCGTCATCATTGCTCTTCTTCTTCTTCTTCTTCTTCTTCTTCTTCTTCTTCTTCTTCTTCTACTACTACTACTACTACTACTACTACTACTACTACTACTACTACTACTACTACTACTACTACTACTATCCCTTGTTTTTATACTTCTTCCTCTCATGCGAAGTAGTTAGTGTATCAAACTAATGAAACTAATGACTTGTATTATTTAGTTAGTTGACTTTGCTTCTGCTTTTGGGTTCAATAGAATAAGAACAGCAACGTCCCGAGATTGAATCAATTGCCTGTACTACTTGCGTTACAAAACAGTGGCCTTGTGCCAAATTTAGATATTATAGCTAATTTATTTCTTTTGATCATTATCACCATTGTTATGTGCGTTCAGGAATCTTTGTAAAATATATTTATTTTAATATATATGGCTATTGGATATATTTCATGCTTTTTTTTTCCTCGTAGTAATCGACATAATTCTCATTTGGGAGTGTCGCTTCTCAAGAAATGAACAATCATTGCTTTAATTATTGCTTAAATTTATGTCGTGCCTGTTCGTTTGACACATTTGGATTCTTTCCAATAGCCAGGAAATGAATTTACCGTAAGATGCTCTTTTCGTCAACGAATCTAAATTTACAACTAGTAGATGCGGCGAGGCAAATTAGTCATTGTCGATCAATAAAACAAGATATTATGGCCACAAGAGTTTATAGAATAACCTTCAGTTCATTATCAGCAGACATTTCTACACATGTGATAAGCGCCTTGCTGCGGATAGTAAATTTTCGCGTTTACATTCGATGAACACCTTTCTTGAATCTTGAAAGAAATGCTCCTGAGGTAAAGCATTCGCTATAAACAGAATATTATTTATTTTTAATACTTTATTTACTTCAGATATTGGTTTGCAGCCAGGGTGGGGACCTGCACACAGTGGCTCTGATATTTGCCGAGACTCATACATATTTTATCTAGATTGTGTTTAAAATTACGATGTTTCCAGAAAGCGACACAATTTTCATTTACTGTGAAACTGTGCTTTACAATTCTTTCGTAATTTGATAAATAAAAGAAGAAGAAGAAGAAGAAGAAGAAGAAGAAGAAGAAGAAGAAGAAGAAGAAGAAGAAGAAGAAGAAGAAGAAGAAGAAGAAGAAGAAGAAGAAGAAGAAGAAGAAGAAGAAGAAAAAGTTGGAATTTTAATTGTAAAATATTCCTCGTTGAATATTGTCCAGGGTGTTGGTGAATAATGCGGCTATTTTGATAGGGTTTGTTTAAGTATAATCTTCTAATTCATCTCACTTGTGATAATGTGCATGTGATAATGTGTATGTGACAATGGGCATGTGATGTGGATGTGATAATGTGTGTTTTGGGCGTCCCTTTTATAATTTGAATTATGTATTTATTAACTCTTATATGGCGTATGGAGCGGAACATTTTCACAGCACTATACAAGATATTGTATGGAGCAAAACGTATGGAATATTCCAATGTGTCGAATCCCACATCAGTCACGTTGGATTTAACGTTCTTTGCATATATCTGAATGTAGTATACATTGGCTATAAAAAACATCTAGAAAGCTTACGGTCACATCCACCCTTCTAACAATATAATTCATTGAAAATCCAAGCAGTATACACAAACGAAAATGAATAGTGAAATAATAATTGTTTCTACTTTTGGCACAAGGCCAGCAATTATTCCAGTGCATTACTGGTACTTTATTTTATCGACCCCGTAAGGATGAAAGGCAAAGTTAACCTCGGCGGGATTTGGACTCAGATCATAAAGGGAGGTAACACTATGCTTCAAAGCATAGCGTCCGACCCTTACCGATACTGCCAATCCACCTAATAATGTAATATAATGTCAAGGAATTACATAGAATGGACCATTATTTAATGTTATGCATATTATTTATAATTCTTGAAATTAATCTGGCCGACTGAAAGCTATTAGAATTTAATAATTTTCTGCGTAAATAAATTCCATGAGGGATGAATATGAAACATGAAAATATTAAACGTGAAATATTATGAAACCCAACATTAAGAAACAGGAAATCATATAAGATGAAAGGGGAAAATATTTCGTGTTTTTATTTATAACTATGACATTAGAGACGGGGCATTCATTTTTAATCATTTGCTTTCAATATAATTATTCCATATATTAGAATGGTGCTCATCACACATGTCGGAATCAAAAACAAATAGTCCATATACATGTTATTCAGTGTGCATGTTAAAATAAGAAAAATATTCCAAAATTGAAATAATCAAAATATTATATTATCGCATAAATATGTATATGGCAATGGAATATCCAAAATATCTCTCATTTTTCTCGACAAATTGTAAGATATATAAATATATATATATATATATATATATATATATTCTCCTCTCTCGTATCGTTGTCAACGTGCCATTTTTTCATTTTTTATTTTTATATTTGACTTTAATTATTTTTGCTTTTATTTATTTATTATTATGACTTCATGTATATGTATTTGTCTATGTCTGTTGATGTGACAGGTTATTTTTTAAGTATATGCGCGTGGTCGAGTGTGTATATGTTTGTTTATTTATTTGTATTTTTTTAAATATATATATGTGTGTATATATATGTAAGTATGTGTGTATATATATATATATATATATATATATATATATATATATATATATATATATATCTGTGTGTGTATGTGTATTTATGTGTGTGTATAAGTATATTTTTATATATTTATATATGTATAATTGTGTGTGTGTGTGTTTATATACTTATTATTTATAATCTTTTTTTCTTCCTCCCTCAGCTTCACTTACATATTTCTTATATTTTTGTTTTCAAATCCACTTTCAATAAAAACACCAGGATTTTTTTCATTCTGACGACTGACAGCAGATTTGTTTACTTTCAAGAAACCACTGGTAAATGAAATAATTATCTTATGTTGTTTATTACATAACTAATACGTTCTGTAACCTACACAGAGCACTCTTTTTTCCTATACCTTTCCGACAGAATTACTTCCTTTATAAATATATATATATATATATATATATTTATATATATATATATATATATATATATTAATAATAATACATTTCAAGACTGAAATCCAAAGAGGGCTCATTAAGGATAAATATATATCAAATATATAAGAACCGTAGAGCAAATATTTATTAAAATAACAGATTAAAGATTAAGTAAAGAATCGCTGCTTTCACCCTTAACGGGATCTTCTGAAACTAACAAAGTCAATCTGTAAACGCAGAAGTGGATATTTCAAAAAACGTTGCAACCGGAGGAAGACAGGAAGACGATACTTTGGTTCGTGGAAACGTTCGCTGGCAAAGAACGGGAAAAAACGAATAAGATACGTCATTAATAGGAGCGGTGAAAAACAATTACGCGCAAAGACAGAACCACGTTTATGGTATAAATATATCTGGTATGATATATATATATATATATGACATCCGGCACATCGTTACGTATTACATTCAGATACTCAATAATATGCCGATTGCGTGACTGCATGTGCAGCCACGGCCACTTGCAATCGTTTTTCTTTTCTGTTTGTACCATGTGTTTCCTGTGAGAAAGTGGAATTCCTGGTACACCTACAGCAGAACATGTCAGCTGCTATTATAATTTTCCCATTTCAAGAAAGCCTATGCTGATTTTTGTCTCGGGGACTTAAAGAGATAGAGCTGACACACTAGACAATGTTATAAAAAGTGTGATATGGAGCATCAACATAGGTTGCATAATTCGATTGAAGACAACTTGAGGAATTCTGTCACATATTACATTTTAGAGATAAACCGACTCCGGCTTTACAACTACCACTTTTTAACATTTGACTAAAGGGGTGTAACCTGATACTGGTTTATCTAGCTGCCCGCCTCAGGTAGCCATGCTCAGGAGAGAGAAACAAAATCCAGTTGATATCGATAGAACTCTTTACAGGCAAGAGCAGTTCGACATCCAGAATGATTTGAGCGTCGTAAATCCGATTACGCATATATATACACATACATACGCGCACTCACAGGAACATATATATACATATATATAAATATATAGGTGTGTGTGTGTGCTTGTATGTGTTTTTATGTATATATGTATGTATAATTACACACACACACACACATATATATATGTATATATATATATATATATATATATATATATAGTAATAATAATAAAATTGAAGACTAAAATCCAAAGAGGGCTCGATAAGGAAAATATATATCAAATATATAAGAACCGTAGAGCAAATATTTATTAAAATAACAGATTAAAGTTTAAGCAAAGAATCGCTGCTTTCACCCTTAACGGGATCTTCTGAAACTAACAAAGTCAATCTGTAAACGCAGAAGTGGATATTTCAAAAAACGTTGCAACCGGAGGAAGACAGGAAGACGATACTTTGGTTCGTGGTAACGTTCGCTGGCAAAGAACGGGAAAAAACGAATAATACGTCATTAATAGGAGCGGTGAAAAACAATTACGCGCAAAGACAAAACCACGTTTATGGTATAAAAGAGGTCGTAGACTAATGTTCTCTTAGGTGGTGCATAGAGACGTTCTCTGGCAATGAACGAAAAAAACGAAGATAATAAGTCATATGTGGAGCGTTAAGAACAATAGCACGCAAAGACAAAACCACGTAAATGGTATAGCAGAAATCGTAGACTAAAATTCTAACTAGGAGACCAAATGAATCTCCGCTACAGAGTTAAGAACAAAGTAAATAAATACAGTACGGATATAATAGGAACAAATAAATACATACACGCAAACAGATACGTACATACACAAGCATACGCAAAACCTTACCATGGGTATACAAAACCACGCACATATAAATGTGTGTGTGTGTGTATGCTTGAGTACAAATAAATAAATAATTATATAAACGTATTTATTTACGTATTTATTTACGTATTTATTTACTTATATACGTTTATATAATTATTTATTTATTTGTACACAAGCATACACACACACACATATTTATATGTGCGTGGTTTTGTATACCCATGGTAAGGTTTTGCGTATGCTTGTGTATGTACGTATCTGTTTGCGTGTATGTATTTATGTGTGCCTATTAATTCTGTATTGTATTTATTTACTTTGTTCTTAACTCTGTAGCGGAGATTCATTTGGTCTCCTAGTTAGAATTTTAGTCTACGATTTCTGCTATACCATTTACGTGGTTTTGTCTTTGCGTGCTATTGTTCTCCACGCTCCACATATGACTTATTATCTTCGTTTTTTCGTTCATTGCCAGAGAACGTCTCTATGCACCACCTAAGAGAACATTAGTCTACGACCTCTTTTATACCATAAACATGGTTTTGTCTTTGCGCGTAATTGTTTTTCACCGCTCCTATTAATGACGTATTATTCGTTTTTTCCCGTTCTTTGCCAGCGAACGTTACCACGAACCAAAGTATCGTCTTCCTGTCTTCCTCCGGTTGCCACGTTTTTTGAAATATCCACTTCTGCGTTTACAGATTGACTTTGTTAGTTTCAGAAGATCCCGTTAAGGGTGAAAGCAGCGATTCTTTGCTTAAACATTAATCTGTTATTTTAATAAATATATATATATATGTGTGTGTGTATGCGTGTTTATGTATATATGTATGTACAATTACACACACACACACACACACACACACACACACAGACACACACACACACATATATATATATATATATATATATATATATATATATATATATATATATTTGTGTGTGCCAGTGTGCATGTGTCTTTGTATGTGTATATATCTATATATGTGTGCGTACCCATTTATATGCAATTGATAACAAAATCCACGTTTGGAATATGTTCTTAGATATTTAGAAAACAAATTCTTATATTAAATAATTCTTGGAAGCTCCTCTGCAACGTACTTATCATGACATCGATATTCAAGCTAGCTTGTTGTGGATTTCAAGGTAATATTTTTAGTATGCTCGGGTATTCGATACGATTATGGCAGTGCAATTCCTTCGTCTACTAGACATTATCTTACATACATTGTCACGAAAATATCACACGGCATATATACGTTGGATGTGGATTGTTTGTGACAGCTTTGCCTCCACTCATTACGAGGATGTTAACAGTTTGTTTTGGTGTTGGCTACCTATCCTATATGGAGCGACGGCTCAGGTATTGCAGCTGTAAATTAGTAATTCGTTATTTTGCTACGTGTCTAGCTACAAGTAATATGCAACATATTTTGATTATGGTTTTACTAACCAAGACTTCCATTCAACCTACTTGGATATAGCGGATGTATATTCTCCTGATTACATCATACAATTTTGTTTGCTTGATAATCTCAATGCAGTTGATAAACTGATAGCCGTCTGTTATTTGAGAAAGCACATTTGCACTAGTGTGTCACATACAATAGTATTTATACTCACGAAATGTCTATTTATTTGGATTAGTATAATGCATCTACACAAATGTAAACGCATATATATATACATATACGTTATTCCGGGTTGAATCGGAGGTAACCACAGTAAGTAAGGTACTCAATACATAGCAGAGTATAAAAGTTTTAATATAGATGAGATTCTACAGGACTAGAACTGTTTCATTCTTTAGAAATCATCAGGAATCTGGGTATCAAAAAATAAAAATGGTATTTATAGGTCTCTACAAGTGGTAGGAGAGGGTGGGGAGTGGGATGGGTGTAGGTCATTGGTTGATAGAAAATTCATTAAAAGCTAATTCTACAAAGCTATAGTTTATTTTTATTTATTTATGTTTTTAGTAACAAGGGCAGACAGAATTCTATAAACAGGTTCCCGATGGCATACCATTCCTTGTCATTAAGTTTCTCTTAAGCTAACAGATGTCTATAAGATCAGTGGGGGGTCAGTCATGGTCAATAGAATTAAAGAATCTCCCTTTTCTTTAATTCTATCGACCATGACTGACCCCCCACTGATCTTATAGACATCTGTTAGCTTAAGAGAAACTTAATGACAAGGAATGGTATGCCATCGGGAACCTGTTTATAGAATTCTGTCTGCCCTTGTTACTAAAAACATAAATACATAAAAATAAACTATAGCTTTGTAGAATTAGCTTTTAATGAATTTTCTATCAACCAATGACCTACACCCATCCCACTCCCCACCCTCTCCTACCACTTGTAGAGACCTATAAATACCATTTTTATTTTTTGATACCCAGATTCCTGATGATTTTTAAAGAATGAAACAGTTCTAGTCCTGTAGAATCTCATCTATATTAAAACTATATATACATATATATATATATATAAGAAAATATTTAGCTCCGACCGTAAATAGCTGTCGAAACGGCTTGAGCTCTACTAACCTAATTATTGAGTACTCTGGTTCCTTACCACACCTCCTTCATTATATATATATATATATAGGTGTGTGTTTGTGAGAGACAGAGTGTGCGTGAATGTG
>OZ024745.1:52181991-52216991 GCA_964016885.1 Eledone cirrhosa
AGAGAAAATAATGTGCGATAATATGTTTTATATCTCAAATTTTATGGAAATTTATATATATATAATATATATATATAATATATATATATATATATATATATATATATATATATATATATATATATATATATATATATATATATATACATATATATATATATATATATATGTGTGTGTGTGTGTGTGTGTGTATATAAATATAATAAATATTGATATATATTTTAAAACTGTTTCATCCATGTTTTCTTTCGTATATTTAGAATTGAAATAGATATTTGCGTTCACCTCAAATTACACGTATATTTACCCAATGGTATGTGTTATTTATCTATGGGATTCGCATTCGTTGTGTCCTCCTCAATCTGCTCTTAAACTAACATTAATATTAATAGCATGTTTAATGTAGTGTATATATCCTTGCAAATATATATTTAATTTTGAATAGCTTTTGTTCTCAAATAGAACGATGAAACAAGTTGTTTAGGAGATCTTTCACTTCATGTGAATGCTTATATGTAAAATCATTAGAAGATACAAAACAAATTTTATATGGCGTATTTCTCCTTTGTTTAACACATTTGGCAATAATATATGATAAAAGTATGTATAAACTTAGGTAGCCAATTGTTTATGTTTAATCGGCCTATAAACACATATGTTGTTTACACGATACTAATATCCAATTGCACATTATAGTGTGAAAGATCCTGACATTTCTGCAGATAAATTAGTGTTCAAAATGTATCAAGCACATTTAGAATTTGAAACAATAATATAATAGGCATTTTGTCATCGGTTATAATTCCTCATTTATCACCAACGAGAAAGGAAAATATGAAACAGGCGTTATTTCGATGTTGTTTAAGATTTACAATGGCAATAGTATGGGCATTAATGACTCTGAAAATATCAATATGTAATATGCGGAAGAAAAGGTGGTAACAAAGTTGGGAAGGGATATTCAAAATGATGAAGATGATAATGAGGAGGGCTGTAATGATGATGTGGTGTATGATGATGAGTAGGAGTGCCATGTATATGATTTTGACTATGATGATCAATATTTCATGATAAAGGTGATAGCTAGTGTGAAATAAATTCAGAATAGTATATCGTGTCATTGTCAATGGTGAATTACACAGAGGAGTGCATAATGGAGTGAATTACACAGAGGAGTGTATGTTCTGTACATAAAAATTGATATACAAAAATACCATCAATCTATTATCGAAAACTGGATTGAAATACAGTTTCGTGTTTTGGGGAAGTGATTACTAGTGTTTCAGAAGTGTTTTACCTCTTGAATAATGACAGTAGGGTAAGGACAGCTTGAATAAGGCAGGATTAAGGTATAAGTTTGAGAGAATGGACTGTTACATATCTCTCAATGGAAGGCTATATTTTTAGTGTTGAGCATTGGTAAATCAAAATAAATCTTCATTTTAATTAAGTACATCAAAGATAATTCCTTTTTTTTCTACTTCTGAGGCACATCTTATATAACACTAGATGGAGATTCACACGATTTATAATAAAAATGAAATGTTTGGCCTACATGGATATAAATGAAATGTTATTGCTAAGAATAGCCGCCAATCTCCTAAACATAATGTGTAATACTAAACAGAACTACCTGAGACCTTTTCAGATTAAACTACCAGTTGGCTACTATATATATACACACACACACACACACACACATATATATATATATATATATATATATATATAAAAAAATAAATAAGTCAAATATTTAAAATTGGCTTCGTTTATTACTGTTATATATATTTCGGTGACAGCCATGTTTGGCTGTGACGTCTTCAGGCAGTCCGAATTAGTGTGTTAGAGACGAGTACACATGTTGTTGAGGTGTATAACTTAGTCAATACTCTGATATGCCCAGTTACTGGTTGGGTTGTTATTTCACTGAGGAACTGGAATCATATCCTAAGTGAAATAACAACCCAACCAGGAACTGGGCATATCAGAGTATTGACAAAGTTATGCACCTGAACAACATGTGTACTCGTCTCTACCACACTAATTTGGACTGCCTGAAGAGGTCAAAGCCAAAGACGGCTGCCACCGATATATATATAGCAGTAATAAACGAAGGTAAATTTTAAACATTTGACTTATTTATTTTATTTTATTTTACATTACTCCCGAGTAACCAAACCAACCTACGCACTTCGTCGAGTGCTCCAATTTGCACACTGAGATTTTGGTATGCAACCAACATATACTTATATATATATATATATATATATATATATATATATATATATATATATATATATAGTAATAATAATAAATTTGAAGACTAAAATCCAAAGAGGGCTCGATAAGGATAAATATATATCAAATATATAAGAACCGTAGAGCAAATATTTATTAAAATAACAGATTAAAGTTTAAGCAAAGAATCGCTGCTTTCACCCTTAACGGGATCTTCTGAAACTAACTAAGTCAATCTGTAAACGCAGAAGTGGATATTTCAAAAAACGTTGCAACCGGAGGAAGACAGGAAGACGATACTTTGGTTCGTGGAAACGTTCCCTGGCAAAGAACGGGACAAAACGAATATAATACGTCATTAATAGGAGCGGTGAAAAACAATTACGCGCAAAGACAGAACCACGTTTATGGTGTAAAATAGGTCGTAGACTAATATTCTCTTAGGTGGTTCATAGAGACGTTCTCTGTCAATGAACGGAAAAAAACGAAGATAATACGTCATATGTTGACCGTGGAGAACAATTGCACGCAAAGACAAAACCACGTAAATGGTATAGCAGAAGTCGTAGACTAAAATTCAAACTAGGGGACCGAATGAATCTCCGCTTCAGAGTTAAGAACAAAGTAAATAAATACAATACAGAGGTAATAGAAATTAAATAAATACATACACGCATACAAATACGTACATACACAAGCATACGCGAAACCACTTACCATAGGTATACAAAACCACGCACATATAAATATGTGTGTGTGTATGCGTGTATACAAATATGGTTTGGTTATGTGTATACGGGTGTTTTGCGTCTGTGTGAGTATGCAGGTTCGTACGTATGTAGGGTGTGTGTATATGTGTACTTCATGTTTTGGTTGACTTACGTCTCCGAACATTGTGTATTTACATGTAGGTATGTGTGTGTGTTTTTTATATACGTATTTATTTATTTATATACGTTTATTTAATTATTTATTTATTTGTATACACGTATACACACACACATATTTATATGTGCGTTGTTTTGTATACCTATGGTAAATGGTTTCGCGTATGCTTGTGTATGTACGTATTTTTATGCGTGTATGTACTTATTTAATTTCTATTACCTCTGTATTGTATTTATTTAATTTCTATTACCTCTGTATTGTATTTATTTAATTTCTATTACCTCTGTATTGTATTTATTTACTTTGTTCTTAACTCTGAATCGGAGATTCATTCGGTCTCCTAGTTTGAATTTTTGTCTACGACTTCTGCTATACCATTTACGTGGTTTTGCCTTTGCGTGCAATAATTCTCCACGCTCCACATATGACGTATTATCTTCGTTTTTTTCGTTCATTGCCAGAGAACGTCTCTATGAACCACCTAAGAGAACATTAGTCTACGACCTATTTTACACCATAAACGTGGTTCTGTCTTTGCGCGTAATTGTTTTTCACCGCTCCTATTAATGACGTATTATATTCGTTTTGTCCCGTTCTTTGCCAGGGAACGTTTCCACGAACCAAAGTATCGTCTTCCTGTCTTTCTCCGGTTGCAACGTTTTTTGAAATATTTACTTCTGCGTTTACAGATTGACTTAGTTAATTTCAGAAGATCCCGTTAAGGGTGAAAGAAGTGATTCTTTGCTTAAACTTTAATCTGTTATTTTTAATAAATATTTGCTCTACGGTTCTTATATATTTGATATATATTTATCCTTATCGAGCCCTCTTTGGATTTTAGTCTTCAAATTTCTTATTATTACTATATATATATATATATATATATATATATATATATATATATATATATATATATATATATATATATATATATATATATATATATATGTGCTTCCAACAGAAATGGTCGCATTCTTTAAGGGTATGTCAATATTTATTTATAAAACTGATCTATATTATATTTTATCTGATGAAAGAATCACCATAATTTAACTTGGTGTCCTTGAAATATGTATAATGAAATAAAAATGGTTTCATAAATATAGTTTCCATTTGTTAATATATCGTATTTTTACTCCAATAATTTGCTGAGTGCAGTTATAAAAATATTTGCTTGTTGTATCCCAACAATTTACTTAGAACTTCTACATATATATATATAAATCTAATTTCAGCGAGATCGAATTTCGGCAGTGGTCGAAAACGGAGCGAAACGCAATTTCCGAGTTATGCGGCAAGCGCTTCATGGACTAACAAAAGACCAAAGCAATAAACATAGGTTATAGAGGCCAAACAAACTGAGAATGGCGGTCAAGAAGCCATCATCCACCTAACCCCAAAACAACGAAGCAAGCTAGAGAGGTCAGACAAAAGAAGATTATACCTGGACCCCAGGAATTTATGGTATAATCCAGTAAAGGGATTCTGCGACACCTAAATCAATTATACTGCCTGCTTCCATATTAAGCTTATGGTATAATAATCAAACAAGGCTGCCACTTCGTCAACAGGTATTTTGTTCTCAGCCAGGTAGTGGAATCCCGGCAGTAGTAATGTGTAGTAGCGATAATGATAACCCCACGTGTATTACCCTGCGATGGAGGTAACCCCAGTTTTTGGCGGATTAATTCAGCATGTGTAAAATTAATGCAAGAATTTCAAAAACTGCACAAATCGAATTAAGCTCTCGACCGGGTTGTTTTTAAAATAAACTTAAGCAATTAATCAGTAAATAGAATTATCTAATATAATTAACTGGCTGATTGCTAGGCTCGGGAGATTAATACAATTATAATTTCAACGAGATCGAATTTCGGTAGTGGTCGAAAACAAAGCGAAACGCAATTTCCGAGTTATGCGCAAGCGCTCCATGGACTGAAAAAACCCCAGAGCAATAAACATAGGTCATAGAGGCCAAACAAACTGATAATGGCGGTCAAGGAGCCAACATCCACCTAAGCCAAAAAGACGAAGCAAGCTAAACAGGTCAGGCAAAAGAAGAATTTACCTGGACCCTTGGAATTGATGGTATAATCCAGTAAAGGGTTTCTGCGACACCTAAATCAATTACACTGCCTGCTTCCATGCTAAGCTTTTGGTATAATGATTGAACAAGCCTGCCACTTCGTCAACAGCTATTTTGTTCTCAGCCAGCGAGTGGGATCCCGGCAGTAGTAATGTGTAGTAAATATATGATCTAAAAATTACTAGAATTAAATGAATCAGAAAACAATGAACACATGGAATCTTGTCTTAATGCAGAATATCGAAACATCAAGAGATGTCAACATGAATGGACCTATTATTTTTATCTAAATACATTTTTTCCAATTCCATCCCGCCCGTCCCCTTATTCTATTTTATTTCTCATTCTTTCTTCTCATGAAAGACTAGCGTCCGAAACTTTAAAACCCTCTTCCTGCTATATCTAGCGTTCACCTAATATATACCTTCCATATACTGTACCGATTGTGTTGTTATTTCTGTTTTCCTTTTACAGAAAAACAAGATGGCGTAGGACAGAACAAAGGAGAGACACAATACAAAGAAAAGAATCCCTAGTCACTGATGCGGTTACAGAATGTGTGACGAAAGAACTTTGACAATATATGAACGACCATCCGGTTGTGGAATCAACCAACGGGAAATTTATAATAAATTGAAGTGAAAGCAACTGGTGCGTGTGTTTCTTATTTCACTTAATAATTCTTGCGAACAGATTTAGATCTGTCCGGGTATCAAAGGCTGTTGCCCAATATAGGTTTCTTATTTTTATTGATTTATTACTTTAAATCGAGACAGGCAAACCATATTGCTTTAAATTAGTATTTTTTCAACCCAACTAACTTGGTAATTTGCAATTGGAACCCATGTATACTTATATCGGTGTTCATCCCTCTCATATATTCAATTGCACATACACACATACACACTCACACACACACACACACATATATATATATATATATATATATATATATATATATATATATATATATATATATATATATTTCTATTTATTGCCACGAGGGCGCAAAAGAAGGGGACATACACAAAAAGGCGAGTAAAGAAAACAAATAAATATAAAATTAACAATAAAGTCCTCAATAGGGAGGAGGCGTTTTGGGGGGTCGCACACACCCCCGAATAAAGTGTGCAACCCTTCACCTCAGGAGCACAGAGAGAGAGAGTGCTCTTTCGTCCCTTCGTCTTTTCCATCTACAGGCTGATGTAGAGAGAAGGCTCATTCACACGGGCCATTCTCGCCACTTTCACCCACCTTTCATAAAAACGACTGGGGTGGAGCACCTCTCTCGCCATCCTGATCCTTCTTCCGAAATGGTATCGGAAGAAACGGATCAGTTGTTGGCCAGCGAGAAAGGTGCCTGACCTCAGTCCTTTTAGACGCGTCCACCATACAACCTCTTTCACCATGGCTATTACGCCAAGAAACTCCGCCTCTCCTTCATTTTTGAAGGGAGGAGGCGGCTTAATCGTTTCTGAAACAGATATTTTGGTTCTTTCACATATAGAAACCTGCTCTACATTTTGTGTACCTTAAGGTGAAATACCCACTAGAAATATACGGAAAATTATACAAATAGCATGTAATTGCCTGATCTACTTATATAAAAATATAAAAACATAAAAATTATTTCTGCCTCCAGAAATATGTACTGTATTAATGAATCGAACATAAAGAGATAAATATAAACAGAATTTAAAAATAAGAAGTTGAATAGATTAGAAGAAAGAGAATATAATTATTTACATTGAAAAAACTAATCCATAAATTGAAAACTGCTATAATATCCAACAACTTCAATAAAAATGATTACATGTTTGATACATGTGAAACATGGGAAAAACGAAAATGTAGACTCAGAAAATTGTACATAATCTTGGAAAGCAATAATGCTAAGCTTTGACTAAATATAATTCAATTGCAAGGAAAGACCAACGACGTTGTAGAATAAATTTCATAAAATATATATATATTATTCATTTATTTATAACAAGAGGCTATCACCTGTAATGAAATATAATAATTTCGAAATGTTATCCATTGAAAATGAATGCAACATTATAGAAAATGCATACATTATGCACTCACATTAAATATATTCTGAAAAATGACTAGCTTTTCATACGCTGTGATCATATTTCTAGCCAATTCACCCATCACATTAAAAAGCAATCAGTAGAAAATATTTCCAAATTGAAAATCCAATCCAATGTGCGAGGTAAATCAACTATGCAACTATAATGACAATTCAGTGAACTCAATTATGAAGTGCAAATACTTGCAAATATTTCAGATTATGCATATTTAAAACATTAAAAGTTTTCAAATTATTCAACCTCAGAAGAGCCATTCAAATATATGTATGGAATTGTAACTGCTAATGGAGTCGTAGGGCCGGCGTATCTTGGAGATGTTATACCTGTAGAATCCCATCCCCTTTCAAGGTTTGAACACGGCAAATTTCGTCTAGAGAAGGAAGAGGATTGTGAATGATATGGAGAAATTCAGAAAGTGATATGATGGAAAAATGGACCCAATATATGATTGGTACATTTTATTATTCGTCACGAAAGGAGAAAATACCATTTTGAACTAGGCGGGATTTGAACTCACACCTTACAGAGCCTGAATGATCATTGCAGAACAGTATATCCTTCGTTCTATCGGTTTTGTCAATTCACCGCTAGGCGTCAAACGAACCATAATATTAAACGTCTACAAAATAAAATGAAATCACATTGTAACAAAAATATTTCATTTACCCTTCAATACACAAAGTAAAAGGAACACAGTCAACAAAAACGAATCACTATTCGTCAATAGAAGCTACTTGAAAGAGAAACTAGTAACCTTGTCCCAACTAACCTTGCTAGCTATAAGGCAATACAACCGAAACAAAAACGTAGCCACATAAGACAAAGACATGTTAAATAATTGTTTCTACTTTAGGCACAAGGCCAGCAATAACCCAGTACATTACTGGTACTTTATTTTTATCGACCCCGTAAAGATGAAAGGCAAAGTCAGCCTCGGCGGGATTTGAACTCAGATCGTAAAGGGGCGTAACTATGGTGGAAAGCATGGCGTCCGACCCTCTATGATGCTGCCAGTCCACAATATCCCTGAATAAGCACCAATCATCTATATCAACGACGTACTGAGGTACGGAATGAAACACCAGTATTAACTACTTTTAAACAGGGCCTTATTGCTCCCAAATGATAAATAAATAAATTCATATCAAACCTAAAGCAACAGAGATTCCTTTTAGAGTTCCAGCTATGAAATTATATATAACCCTACGATGAATAATCAAGATAATATAAATTATAAAATGTATTGTGTATAAATCTGTCAATTTTGAATAAACACACGCATATACACTCATTAACGTATATGTGTACAACAAGGTATTTCCCCTCTGAAAATACAGTATCAATAGCATTCAATAGTTGTAGATTGTAACTATCACATTAGAAAAATTACTGCCTCTGATTTTATTTTCATAAACTATGATTAGAAATAATAACGTTCCATCAATCGAATAATATATCTTATTCGTTTGAAGAACAGAAAAGGAATGGAGCACATGAGCATCTGTAACGAATAGTAAAACATGATGATATATAGACATATAGATATTGCATACAGGCATATTTAGATGTATGTATGTATGTATGTATATAGAATGTATGCGTGTTTCCATGAAGGAATGAATGTATGTATGCAAAATATATTTTAACATAGTTACATATATCATTATGTACCAACATATTCAAATGTAAATGGACTTTACTAATTAGGTAACATTATAGAATACAATAATCGATACAAAGCTATTCCTCATAGTACTCCCATTTATCAAGCTATTAGAAGAATTAGTTGGGTGCAGCTTTTAAAATCACTTGGTGTCTGCATTTTGTATGTGCAAGGGTATTCAATATCCAGTGATTAGATGGTTGCTTCCTTTCTCAATGAAGTACATTTGACAGATAAACTGCAGTTAGGTACCGCATTTAAGTGATTAATCGTAAAATTATATTAGACCTATTTAAATGTCTAATGTGTGTGTGTGTGTGTGTGTGTGTATATATATATATAGATAAATAGACAGATGCACACGCACACACACACAGGCACACACACACACACACACATACACACATAAGATGTCTCCTAGCAGATTCGAGCAGGCCTCGTAAACGATAATCACCGCATTCAGATTTGGAGCGCTTGTCCTTTTAAATCGAGGGGAAAATTGCATTTAACCTGTCTTGCCGGACATGCTCACCATGTTATATAATGAGAATTAGCTAATGAATGGCCATAGCAACATAGTCTCCTCCGAAGTGGATCAGTTGATCAGGTATTCAATCCAAAGCTGGAACTTTCCCTATGTGTAACTCTTTAATTGTAAACGTTATCTCATCAATGTTTGGATCATTCATCATCTATGTTACAGTTTCCTTTTGCGGCAGTCCATTAATAATTTCCACATCAACAAGATATGGGTTATCGACCAGATTTCTAAATTGTTCATTCCACTGACTCATGATTCCTTTTATATATGTGATGAGGACGTTCTCATCTGTTGATTTTAAAGGTTCCATTTTAGTGGGCTGTTGGTCAAAAATGTGGTTTTTATGTTGTATAATGCCTTCATGTCTCTGTAGTTATAAGCACTCTGGATCTCTGTTGAAACCTGAGGCCACAAGCCTTTCTTCATCTTTCTGTTCTTACATTGCAGTTTTAACTTTGCTTCGTTGAAGGTGGTCCTCAGTGAACACTCTTCAACATATAACTTATTCTTTTCTCCAATGAGCATGGTGATTGCAACATTATTTTAAACAAACCAGTCTGTTTTATCTTCTTGAGTCCAATTACATTTACCTCAGCACGATAAACCTGTGTTTTAAACTATTCTAAACTTCCTTTAAAGACGACGTTGTTAAGTTTATTTTGAATAACATGTCGCATTTGTAAAGGTTGCAGCTTGGACACATCTATGTATTGCACACGACCATCTCAAAACCATTGCATAATTGCAAACGAAAAGGCGATTGGTATTCATCTTGCCCATTCAGACAAGTCCTAAAACACTACAGATGAGGTTGTCATTTTCTACACGTGCAGTGAAATCTCCAAGAAGCAATATATTGGCCGAATGTGAAATCTTAGGAAATCTTGGTAAAAAGCCATGACTGATTCTTTGATACGAACCGGGGTAGGTGCATACACTTAAATGGCAGTCATGAAACGTCCATTGCAAGAGAATCCCCTAGATTCATCATTTGATCACTTATGTCTCGTCGATGGCCCAGTCGCTTGGTGACCTCCGTTGGGACAGCAAAATCTACTCCTTCATTCCACTTCTCCTGATTTGGTTTCTCTTTTCAGAAGAACGTATAGACAACAACCCGCTGAGTGAGATGACATTTTTCACTAAGAGGGCTTCCAGAAAATGCAGCTAAATCAACATTATATCTCTTGAATTATCTGTCAACGATAGAATTTCTGCGTTCTGGATATGTGGATGCTTCCCTGTCAAGAGTCAAGAAGTGCTATAATATTCCATGCAGTTTTCTGGCACACATTGTAAAGAATATATAATTCATATTGAACACCTTATTTAATGCATGCACTGTATTTGTGTTGACTATTAATATAAAAATGACAAAGATCATGTGCACTCCACAAGTTGATGAAATGAATGTGGAGCCAGATATTTCCGTGAACTGAAAAGGTCTTGATGTAATGGATAGCTCTATAGTGGTCGCTCTAATTGTGGAACCTGCACTCACCTCATTGAAGGCCACACGTATACATTTAAATCAGGACAAAATTTTGCTGTAAAAAAATACTTCCCTTGCTCATCAAAAAATCTACTTTATGCCTTTAAATGTAAAGGATGCAATGAAGATTATATAGGACAAACTAAACTCACACTCAGAAATAGAGTGACAGTTCATCGCCAACAATTACGAGATCCAAACACGAGACAGATACGAGTAAGCGCACATCTAGACATTTGCGCAAGTAAAAAGACACCCAAATTCCAAGTGTTCCCATTTTACCTTTGCGTTGACAATACAACAGAACAAATACGAATAAATAAGGAAAATATTTTCATTCAAAAATATAGACCAGCATTAAATACGTTTTAATATACATTATTACAACACCATAACATGCTAACCATCCAAACAGACACATACACACATACATAACACCTTCTACTTTAGAAAATAAAAACCCGAACTAAATAAACCTTAACATATGTTTGCGCTGACGATAGAACAGAACAAATACGAATAAGTACGAGGGAAAATATGTTGATTCAAAAGTATTCCTACTAACGGAAGCATTTTTCTACACACACACACACATACACACACACACACACACACACACACACACACGCATACACACACACACACACACACACATACACACACACACACACAAAATATATATTCTCTTCATCTTAACATGCTAACCATGCTCCCACACACACAACTCCCTCTCCCATTTCTACTAATAGAATCATTTTCCTACACACACACAAACACACACGCACAAAATATATATATTCTCTCCATCTTAACATACTCCCACACACACACACATAACACCCATACACACACACACACAACTCCCTCCCCCATTTCTACCAATAGAATCATCTTCCTATACACACACACACACACACACACGCATACGCACAAATAAACATACATATGTCTACTTTCTTTATTTCAATAGAAAATCTGACACCCAGCGAACCAGCCATAATCACTGGACCTGAAGAATTCTCCCATCCCATTTCTCTTGACCACTCTTTTGCTTGTCATAAAATTCTCTAAAAGGCTACAAAATAAATTCCCAAATAGGGGCGCGATTTTTAATGAACTTGTTCACGTGACAATCATAATTTCATTTATAACCAATCAAATTACATTTTAAAAAAAAGCCTCGTGAGCCACTTTTTTTATTGTCATAAAATTCTCTACAAGGCTACAAAATAAATTCCCAAATACGGCCGCGAAATTTAATGATCATGTTCACGTGACAGCGATAATTTCATTTATAACCAATCAAATTACATTTTAAAAAAAGGTTTAAAGCCTTTAATTAAAAAGAAATTCAAACCCTCATATATGAAAAGACAACCCGAGCCCCCCCCCACCTGTTTGAAGAACATTGTAACGCGAACTATTGCGAATTTTATTATACTTATTGACCAACCAATCAAATTATTTCTCTAAAAACCTTTTTTCCATATAAAACAAGTAACATTCAAAGACCAACCAGATGTGAGAAAAACAACAGACCATCCATCTCAACTCTACTTTTGAAAAGCAGAAGAACTGTGAAACCGGTAAAGGAACCAAATAAATATATATATCTTTTTAAAAATAAGACTCCAGTTGCATTTTCGATTTCATCTTTTTTTCTTTATACTTTCACTCGTGTAGGACACCTCGGTTATTTTTCATTTTGTAAAAAACCTCACCTTCTAATATATGTATATATATATATATATATTGTTATACTTGGGGAGGGTCATATTTGCGTAATATTGCCAGAATTAATAACAGAACACACTCACTGTTTGGTTGGTTTTCGCTTCTCGCTGTCTTTTATTATATCTGCGATCTAACTTACTCGGTCCTCAATGTTGCCATTGACTGACCGGCGGTCAAAAATAATACAGATACAATATAGACACAAACACATGTATATATATATAGTTTACATAATTTACATAAATCTTTCGTTGCACATCTGCAACATCGTCAGTGGTGTTATATTCATTGTTCCTCCTGTTGTGTTGTATGCCTACGCCATTTTTTATTCAGTCTGTCTATATATTTCTTTATTTATTTGCTTGTTTGTTTATCTTATTTTATTTATTTATTTTTTTTTTTTTGTCTTCTTTGCGCATGCGTTTGCGTGTGTGTATAGGGTTATGTGTGATGTGTGACTAGTGTGTATAGTGTTGTGTCTGCTGGGTGACTAGTGTGTGTTTATGTGCTTGTTGTTATTGTGCTTGTGTATGTATTTATTTATCTTATTTTATTTAATTTTATTTACTTATTTATACTTCTCTTAGGTCAGTGTTGTTTGTTTGGGTGTTGTTGTTGTTCCACTCATTCTTTCTGTTTAGCTTTGGTCTTCTAATTTCTATTTCACTGGCCCCTCTGATTTGCCTATCTGCTGGGTCATTCCTATGTTTAGATATTATTCTAATTTCTATGTTGTCTATGTTACCGTCATGTTGTTGTCTAGCATGTTCGTATAGTACTGACCCGTTTTTTCGTCCTTTTAGTTCCCCCCAGTGTTGGTCTATCCTTTCACCTATGCTACGAGCTGTCTCACCTATGTATGTTGTTGTCATGTTTCTGCAAGTACCCTCTGTACATCTTATGCTATAGACTACGTTTCTAGTTTTACAGTTTATCCGGGGGTTCACCTTACATATGATACACTTCCTATTGGTACAGTGGGTTTTCTTAAAAGGGTAGGTTTTGCTGATCAGGGATTTTATGGTGGTTCCTGGCTTTTCTACCACCTTTATTTTTAAGTGGGTCTTTCTCAGGGCCTTTCTACACTGGTTAGCTAATTTCCCTCCAGGGGTGGCGTCCACAAACATGACACTCTGATATCTCTGGTTGTCGTACCATGATGTGGCCTTCCCTATCTTATGTCTAGCCCTATCTAAGCTATTCCAAGATTTGCTCCTGTATAGTGGGCAGATTCCTTTCATGTCCAGTTCTATGAGGGTCTTATACTTTTCCATGGCTCCTTCGTATACTCTGACTCTGTCTCTTTGGTTGTAGGCAGAGAACTGCATGCGGTTGATGAAGTGTTGGATGTGTCCTTCCATTTCTGTTGGGTCGCACATGCTGGACACATTCTTCATCACTCGTACCAAATCTGCGATCAGAATATTAAACTTAGCACTACTGGACATTGCTGAGTTTTTGAGTATCAGGTATTTGGAGGCCATGGGTTTAGCATAGTGTGAGTGGAGAATTTGGGCTCTCTCGTCTATAGTGTTAATCCAGAGTTCTGTGTATAATACAGGTAGTCTATTGTTAGGGTGTTTGGAAGGGAAGTCTATAGTTACAGTTATACTCTGGTGTATGGAATTAGCTATCTGCTGGATGCTTTCCATCGTGCTACGTTCTAAATCGAACTTGTTAGTGCTCTCTAGTGGGGGTGTTCTTATAACTATATTGATATCATCTACATAACGAGAGTACATGATGAGGTCTATGGAGCTTTTATTAAGGAGATCTTTAAGTCTCCTTTCCCACCATACCATGAAAAGGTTGGCAACATCACCAGCTATGCTGACGCCGATGGCTGCTCCCTCATTTTGGGTGTAGATTTTCTCATTGAACTTAAATATGTGGCCCTTTAGGGTAGTTTTGATACTAGCCCCTATTGCATGTGCGACCATTTTTCTTACCTGATCAGTGTTTTGGGGGGTCCGTATGGCTTTGCTCCACCCAATCCACCTTCCTATGGGAGTCCTTTTAGCCATTGAGGTTATGGTGGGGGGTCTACCTCTTATAGGTCTACTAGGGCAGAAACATCTAAGGTCATGGCTGTCTAGGTAGTCAGTGTCGTAGGTAAGTCTAAGTAGGAGGCCCAGTTCGTCTGTGTCGACGTCGCAGAACTCCACCTCACTCTCAATGATCATCTCCACACATCTTTTCACAGCAAAATCAATGTTAATGGATGGGTACAGTGACACTACATCCATGCTGCCTATTATGCAGTTGGATAGGCTCCTGTTTTTGTTGCACTCACTGATTCTGCTGAGGAGGTCCTCTGTACTTTCACATACATCTGGGGACATCTTGATTATGGGGCGTATAACCATTGAGAGGAAGTAGGAGATCCTGTAGTTGCTAGCTATATTAGCTCCGCATACGGGTCTTGTTGGTGGTCCTGTTGTCGGGTCGTCGACTGTCTTGTGGTCTTTGCGGAGCCCATACAAGGGTGGTATGCCATTGTTAGACGCCTGGAAGTTGTTGGCAGTGCGTCTGCTTGGCTTTAGGATGTCAGTCCACATCATCATGTGAGCGTTGAGGATTTTTTCTCTCCCATCGTGTGTTATTTGTGCAACTTCGCTCGTGTTGGTGATGTGGGGTTGCATTGCCTCGATGTAGTTCGGCATGCTATCTATTGACATCCTACCAGACTTATCTGTGGGTAGACACACTACCTCACCATCCCTTGTGCGGTGATTGAGGCTAACCAAGCCTTCTACAGGTTTTCTCCCAAGTTGTTGGGCCTCTGGTCTGCTCTGTCTCATAGTGTACCTGTCTACTACCTGTCTAATCTTATTTCTAGCTATGGTGAACTGTGCCTCCGTCTCGTCATCTATTTGCTGTGGTATGCAAACTCTTTTATTAAAGGGTAACCTCGTAGGATAGATATTACCCATCTTATATGTTTTGTCAGGTGGGTTGAAAAATAGTTTCTCTAAGGGGTTGTCGTTATTTCTATCGTCATAGTTGTGTGTGTTGCTATTATTGTTATCATGGTGGTTGTTGTTGTTTCTATCATTAGCATTATTATTATTATTGTTATGATTGCTAGATGTATTGTTGTTTACTTCACTGTTATTGTTGTTGTTGTTACTGCTATTTCTACCATTGTGGTTGTTACTATTATTATGTTTCTTGTTTTTGTTGATGTTGCTACATGTACTATTTTCATTATTACCACTGTGGTTATTGTTGTTGTTGTTCGTATTGTTACCGTTATTACTACTGTGGTCACTGTTGCTGTGTCTGTGGTTAACGTTTCTATTATTATTATTATTGTGGTTGTTGTTGTTCCGTCTATCGCTAGTATTATTCCCATTATCACTATTTCTCACTTTCCTGCCATTGTTATGGTTATGGCTGTTATTTCTATACCCAGAGTTATTGTTTATATTATTACTACCGTTATTATTGTTGTTGTTGTTTACCTTTGCATTCCAACGTATTTTTGTGAAACACTTTTCCAGCTCCGTTTTGCATTCCATAGGGTTAATCTTTTTGTAGATGGCAAATTTTGGTGGTATATATATATATATATATATATATATATATATATATATATATATATATATATATATATATATATAAATATATATATATATATAAATATATGTGTCTATGTGTATTCAAATATATGTATATATATTAGGGATTGTAACCTCGAGTTATATGCATCTATGTATGCATGTATGTACGCATTGGGAGTGAAGAACCCCTAGCCTTTGTCAGGGCATTCTTCTAGGAGAAGACAACTCAGGAAACTGAGATAACTCCTATATAAAACCTGTAGCTCAGTAGTTACCGATAATGATCTTTTGTTCTTTTCGGATTGGGATTGGCTCAGTGCACAGTCTTTCCACACTTTAAAAAATATCTTCACGCACAGGCATTGCACGATATAATTAATTAATAATTATTAATAATGGCATAATATGCAATGGCCATACTCGATAACGAGGGGGCAGCCATCATGTATGCATGTATGTATATATATATATATATATATATATATATATATATGTGTGTGTGTGTGTGTGTGTGTGTGTGTGTGTATGTGTGTGTGTGTGTGTGTGTATATATATATATATATATATATATTGTTATACTTTGGGAGGGTCATGTTGCCAATAAGAAACACACGCACCAGTTGCTTTCACTTCAATTTAATTTATTATATATTTATAAATTTACAAATTTATAAATTTCTGGTTGGCTGGTTGGTTCCACAACCAGATAGTTGTTTATATATATATAGTCATAGTTCTTTCGTCACACACTTTGTGACCTCTTCAGTGACTGGGGATTTCTTTTTTCGTTTCTGTGCCTTTCCTGTGCACAGAAACGAAGAAAGAAATCCCCAGTCACTGAAGAGGTCACAGAGTGTGTGACGAAAGAACTATGACTATATATATATAAACAACTATCTGGTTGTGGAACCAACCAGCCAACCAGAAATTTATAAATTTGTAAATTTATAAATATATAATAAATTAAATTGAAGTGAAAGCAACTGGTGCGTGTGTTTCTTATTGGCAACATGACCCTCCCAAAGTATAACAATATCGGTTTCAACACACGATTTCAGATAAAGAATCTTGCTAAACAAATTCAGAAACGAAATATATATATATATATATATATATATATATATATGGGATGACAAGTTATCATTATAGGTAATCCAGTTAGAGGTTGTGAATACTCTACGTCGTAGATAGTTTTGACATACTGCTTTGTTTGACTCAACAAGATGTTTCCATAGTTATGCAGCGAGTTCGCGGTAATTTAAATAAACCCCCTTATTGTACAGCCAACCATGTTACTCTTCATTCATTCTCTCTCTCTCTCTCTATATATATATATATATATATATAGAGAGAGAGAGAGAGAGAGAGAGGGGGAGAGAGAGGGAGAGAGAGAGAGAGAGATTTTGAATGTGATATAATGCTAAACAAAACAATGTAACATAAACAGTAAGATTAAGGTAACGAAAAACTAAGTTACCTGGTAATCATTGTTTTGTTCTTCTATTTGGGACCTAACATTCCATTCTTCAGAGTATAAGGAACTTTCAGTGAAAAATGTTCCGCTTTCTTTTCTTTGGAATTAAATTTAGATTTGTATTTCATAAACCCCATTCAAGCGTTGTTTGGTCGTTGCTTTGCTATTCATGAGAATGATCAGGTCAATTTCCGATGAAGTATTTCATGGAATCAATTTTATTTATTTTGTGTTTGTATATGTTGTTTAGGTTGCGTGTGCGTGTGAGTGTGTCTTTTTATGTTACGAATTGTTTGCTTAATATTGTTATTTAAATAACCGGTTTATATATCACTTCTCACATTATATATTATATACAATGCTTTAACCAAACTTTATTAGCAGTTACTAACAACAGAATGTTTTAAGTTTGCATGTCTGGCATATATGCGTAGTTTGTGAATAAAAGATTCGAGGGGTTTCGCTGGCCGGGGTGATCCCTGCCAAACATCTTTTGCAATGTATCTTCTTATTGGCTAATTTCGTCGTCTTATTGGCTAATCAATCAATGAGAGTAATTGTTGCTTAAAAGCATCCGCCACTTTGTTTGCACGTTTATTTATCGTTTCGCTTTCGAATGTTCCTGCTGTTTTTCGTCGTTATCATCAAAACATTTTTCTCGTTTTGGTAAGTTATATTATTAATTTATATATGATTTTTTAAAATTAATATTAACTGTTTTTTTTTCAGTTCGTTATAACATGCTTATAATATTGGTTGTATCGTATTTACTTGTATATTTGTCCATATTATTGTTCGTTTTATGTTAGATTATTTTATTATTATTATGTTAGATTATTTTTTTTATTATTATGTTAGAATATTTGTATCTAATATTTAATTTTTATTAATTCAACTATAATAATTATTATGTAAAATATATTTATTTAATATTGATTGTTTTTTGTAGTTGTTTATATTAAAAGTCTGAAAATATGTTTATACATCTTACAATAATATTTATAAGATCATTTATAAAATAGCAATTATATAATCTAATTACATTACAACGATAATTTATTATTAATATATATCATGTTTAACTAGAGTTATTACAAGCGTTGCCTTAAAAAAATATTAAACTAGACCTGCAAAATGCGCAAGCTCAAAAGAGCCACAGAATGTTATAATAAAGCTTCAAAAGTGTGGGACTAGAGTTGTTGCTCAAAAATATTGTAATCATTATCTCTCGTACACTCTGTGGCATCCTTTCATAAAGGAGACTCATAACGAACTCAAGACGACACGATAATTATTTAAATGAATTTATAATATAGAATTCCGTTTAAGTGCATTTCGTATTAATCATTACTAAACATCTAATATGAGATATTGAAGATTAGCTTAAATAATTATCGTTTCGTCTTCAGTTAGTTATGAGTCTCTTTTTTATAAAAGGATGCCACAGATAGATAATGATTACAATATTTTTGAGCAACAACTCTAGTCCCACACTCTTGAATCTTTATTATAACATTCTGTTGCTCTTTTGAGCTTGCGCATTTTTCAGGTCTAGTATATACATACATACATATTTATGTCTATGCATATATATATATATATATATATATTTATATATATATATATATTTATGTATATATATATATATATATATATATATATATATATATATATATATATATATATATATATATATATATGTATATGTATATATATATATATATATATATATATATATATATATGTATATATATATATATATATATGTATATATATATATATATATATATATATATATATATGTATATATATATATATATATATATATATGTATATATATATATATATATATATATATATATATATGTATATATATATATATATATATATATATATATATATATATATATATATATATATATATATATATATATATATATATATATATATATATGCATATATATATATGTATATATATATATATATATATATAACGAAGGAGTTGTGGTAAGGAACCAGATGGACCATAACGCACCAGAGTACTAAATACTTAGGGTAGTAGAGTGGGTAATAGGAGAAAGTATGACCCCGACGGTAGCGCTCAAGCCGTTTCGACGGCTATTTCTGGACAGTCCAGGGGTCATACTAAATATATATATATATATATATACATATATATATATATACATATATATATATATTAGGGTAAACATTGATGCAATTCAATTCAAGCACTCAACGTACTTTTTCCACATAGGAGTGACGGAGTAAATATCGAATAAGGAAAAGCGAAGTAGTTTCAGATGTTCAAGTCCTGTAATAATAATGCTGTGATATATATTTCAGTGACGACACTGGCCACACTGTTCTGTGTGCGAGTGTTGTGTCATCATCATACAGCTTGTTGCATAATAAGGTTATGCTTCCGAGGCAATCCAAATTGGATCGACATGGGTACTGTTGAATTGCGTGTTTTGGGGTTTTTCATCCGCTCCCTTGTGAGTACCAATTCACCCTCACCGGCGTGCGCAAGCGCATGTCCGAAGGAAGTTGACCATTAGCCACCGCAGATTTCAACGAAATTCGCTTAGTCAGTTCACCCACTCAGTCAAAACAATGGCCCACCAATGCCTGTACCATATTTTACTGCTACCCATCACGGCTGTGGCAGTCAGCCGAGAACCAGAGGGGATGGGAGAGTGTTAGTTTTTACAGGTCATAATACTACCCCTCACTAAGCGTTGACAGTACGACTGACCTTATAAGGGAAAATAAACTTAATTCTAGGTATCATGGTTTTACGTTGGAAGTTAAGAGTGAGAGTTGGATATAAAAATTAAAATCCTAAATCAAATATCAGAAATTATAAATTAAACAATTAAGAAATTAACAATTAGAAATTAAAGAATTAAAAAAATTCTTTACTCACTTCAGTCTATATTTTTACTCACCTCAATCCGAATTTTTTTAATTCTTTAATTTCTAATTGTTAATTTCTTAATTGTTTAATTTATAATTTCTGATATTTGATTTAGGATTTTAATTTTTATTTCCAACTCTCACTCTTAACTTCCCACGTAAAACCATGATACCTAGAATTAAGTTTATTTTCCCTTATAAGGTGATGGTCAGTCGTACCGTCAACGCTTAGTGAGGGGTAGTATTATGACCTGTAAAAACTAACACTCTACCATCCCCTCTGGTACTCGGCTGACTGTCACAGCCGTGATGGGTAGCAGTAAAATATGGTACACTCGCACACAGAACAGTGTGGCCAGTGTCGTCACTGAAATATATATCACACCATTATTATTAAAGGACTTGAACATCTGAAACTACTTCGCTTTTCCTTATTCTATATATATATATATATATATAAATGTATATATATATATTAAGACAGGGGGGAAGAAAAAATGGTTTCACTTGTGCTTTCAACAAATTTATTTTCTTCACAAAATCCAAAAATATTTTTTTTCCGGATTACAAAAAAAAAATTTTTCTTAAAAAAAATTTTTTTTTTAAGAAAAAAATTTTTGTTTATAATCCGGAAAAAAATTATTTTTGGATTTTATGAAGAAAATAAATTTGTTGAAAGCACAAGTGAAGCCATTTTTTCTTCCCCCCTGTCTTAATATACCTAACTGTACCAAGGATTACACACATTTTCCAATATATATATATATATACATATTTATGTCTATGTATATATATCCATTCACGAAATAATCATCTCAATATACTGGATTTTTTAATGGAAATATTTTGTATCACGATATATCGTGATGACATAAAACATTCTTTATCACTGAAATGAATTAAAATATTACCTGAAATCGTTCAATTGCTAAGTGGTGTAGTTTCATGCCCCATGGGTCATTTTGTTCAAATGTTCACTATTCAATCCTCGATATACTCCTAAGACATCACACAACTAATCAACTCTTCTACCAAATGCAAATCCCAACTGAACAGATCCTGCCAACGGAACACTATTGATCTTCATGAAAATTAGCTAACAAGCGTATGTCAATGACTTCCATTATTCTGTCTGTCGCTTGAACTACTGTACGTACAATTGTAAGTAAGTAAGTATGAATGTATATATGTATGTATGTGTGTAAATATATATCTATGTATATATGTATGCATTTATGTATGGAGTTATGCAGGTTTGTACGTATGTGTATTCATATTTGCTTGATGAGTTTTATTTATCTATTATAGACGAAGAAAAACCACGAGTTTCCCAAAATTAATCTCTGTCGTTTCTACGGTGCTCTTTTGCGTTATTTCACTTCTGCCGTGGTTAAAATATGCTAAAATTTTATAAATTTGTTCTGATGATTATGAGCTTATGAAACATAGTGAGCGGTAGACGTAGGGAAATAAGTAGTATTTATGAACTCAAAAGAGCGGGAAACGATACAATATCGATTGCATCCCCTTGCTTTTGCCAAGATTACGCGTGTAACGTTTGTTACGACCTTAATTATAATATTAAAAGGCTCTAAAATGTTTTTCATAAATAACCTTTCTATTATTCAATATATAATAGGTACATATATGTGTATAGCATTATGTTGGAGAACCAATGTATTTTTTTTTTAAATTTAAGCCTAACCGGCTATGAGTTTCATCAGTTCAGAAACGTAAGCAAAGATATATAAGATTCTATTTTATTTTAACCCTAACAGAAGTGGGGAAATATTTAGTATTGATAAAGGCAAAAGAGAGGGAAGTGATGCTTTCTCAATCACTTACACCTGCTTCTGCTGACGATAGGCGTGTACCGTTGGTTACAACATGAAACATCCAAAGCGGCGAAAGGCTCTCCAAAGTGGTTCATAAATATCCTATATATTACTCAACATAAAATATGCGTATATATATATGTGTGTATGTGTGTTTGTGTATATATATAAACGAAAGTACAGCATATTCGAAGTTCAAGCAGCAGTTAAGCCAACGAATGCCTTCAGCAGTGCAGCCAAGCACTCGACCTCAGAGTAATAACATATAGTTTAAAGGGTTTTGCAAATTGAAGATAGCGACCGCTAATTCAGCTGCCGGATCTGTAGCAACGAAAGATATATATATATATATATATATATATATATATATATATATATATATATATATATATGTATATACATATAAAGTAACTAGGATCTAAATCACTGTTGAAGCATATACATGAACTTGTAACAGCATCTAGTGCTTGGGCGGCGCACCACATGTAGCTGTTTTTACACAGTTAATATATATACACCGTACTGTTAAAATCATATTTTCGTAAAAGATGTTTGATCATTACATTTATTCATAACGTGTTTAATTGTTTTCATTCAAAAACATATTATTGCATTTACATGCACGTATTTCTTAAAACAATCATCATTATTGTGAAAACCTATAAAGTCAAGTATAAATATATTCCTTTCTCATATTTAATTTTAAAATTTCAATGTAAAATTTCCTGGGGAATATCGTCCTATACTGCTGTTCAATGATGGTGGTATTTTAATAGGTATGGAATAGTTATTATCTACTAATTTATCTTACTTGTAGTTCCTGGCGTTTTCTGTATTGATGCTTTAATTACAACATTAGGATCTTCACAATGGTTTTCTTTTCTCTCTTCTCTCATTATTCAATACACATTGTTAGAATACGCCATTTTGTAATATGTATTGTTTATTTAGTAAAACATTATTGCTGAAGTTTATATAGCTTTGATGCACAAGAGAATTTCCGCAAATATACATTGTTGTTTTCATGTTCAGTTTGATCATTCCGTATTTCTGGCTAATTTATTTTTATGTTGCTCTGCTTTTTTTCCCTTATTCTTAAAGAATCCATAAAGAATAATGGTTTCCGGAACATAGTCGTTTAGCAGTGACATAATCATCATTAAAACTCTACCACTCAACACTTTTGTGTCAACATCACAGTCGCTACACAGCATAATTGTCTTCGACGTTTGACGAAACGCAATTCTCTTTCAATCTATCATGTTTATAATTTGTTCGTACTTTATTTTGTTTGTTTGCCTCTTCTTTCTTTACTATTTTCCACACATAATGACGTGAACATAGCAATTATGTTGTTGGTGTTGTTGTTTGTGGCTAGTAACACTATTGATATTGATGATGGCTCTGCTAATCGACTTTTGTATTTCTACAGTTTTCTTCCCACTACACTTACTGTTATTGCTTTCTAAGTACAGACTAAAGCCTAGGACCAAAATTGATGAGTGTTATTTAATATTCCTTCTTCCTCTTCGTAATTACTACTTTCTTCGTCATTATCACCATCATCGGCATCTCCAATATATACATATTTAATATTGTTATGGTGATCATCATCATCATTATCATCACCCTCATCAACACTATCATCATCATCATCTTTATTATTATTATTATTAATATTTTTATTATTACTATTATTATTATTATTGTTGTTGTTGTTGTTGTTGTTGTTGTTGTTGTTGTTGTTGTTGTTGTTGTTGTTGTTGTTGTTGTTGTTGCTGTGGTGGTGGCGGTGGTGTTGTTGTAAGGCATTATTTATAGTAATATAAAATGTGCGGTGGTTGACAGAATAATAAATCTGTCAGACCCAATGGCCTGCGTTAATGGTTCAGGCGCTTTAGTTTTTGAGTTCAAATCTCGCTGAGGTCATGTTTGCTTTATATGCCTCCTATTTCGGCTCATTCAAGTTTCCGTCAAGTTCTAGTGTCGATATAACGATGTTGCAGCTCATGACAGTGATAAATGAGAAAACACAGGTCACAATAGTAACATCACAAAAATACGGCCATATGCAAGAATAATTTCAGAAAAGCAATATGTGGCGAAGTTGTATCTTTTATGTGTCAATCGTGTGGTGATGCAGTTCAAGCAGTGGCACACATTATCACAGAGTCTCCTACATTGCTGAAATGGAACAGACGGTGAGACATGATAATATGTCCAAAGCCATCCGCTAGATAATAACTGACTAGACATCACTGTAATCAAAAAGAAAAACAAGATGTGTCAATTTGATACACACTCAGAAGACGAAGAAATGTGCACATATAACGCCACCTGTTATGAAGTTTCAAGAATGTGACGGATGAAAAATCTGGACGTGGTGCCAGTCGAGGTTGACGCTTTCGGATCGATCCAGAAGAATGTACATAAATTGAGAGAAAAGCTAGAATTGAATATTTCAATGGAAACGTTACAGGAACCTTGTTTGCTTGGAAGAGCTAGGATAATATGAAAGACATTCGATACAAACATATATCTACACAATCAAGTAAAACAAAACCCACCCAAATAAGGAAATCAAGATATGAAAAACAATAGAAAATTTTAGAAAAGATCTTTCAATTCAATCTTGAATGACACAGGAAAGAAAACAACAAAACTAGGATTAGCAGAGAAAATAGAAATACTAAAGAAATATATTATAAGAGAAAAGGAAAGCTTGGAGCCTAATGAATGACTAAAACAATAAATACTTACTATGAAAAGCGCCAACACTTTTTAAAGAAAGCTAGCTATACCACTCCAACTGAAAATATTTCGACCAGAAACTTAATAAGAGCAATATAGAGGTAAATGTATCCCGGAAATAAAAGAAGTGACATATATCTGGAGAAGATTATGGACAGAAGAAAAGAAAGTAACAAGCACAGAACGATGAAGAACAATTAACACAACAGCCGAACAATTGTAAGAATATATTACAACAGATGATGTGATTAACACACGGAAAAAAGGAAACAACTGGAAGGCATATGAACATAATAAGATCCCCAACGGCTGGTTGAAATATTTCACAAGACATATGGTGTAATTGGAAAACTTTAAAGAGGTGCTGGCAGAACGAGAAAACACACATCACTGGTTAACTAAGGAGGAAACCAACCTGATCCTATAGAGTAATGACAGAGCAAACTCCCAAAATTACCAACACATATCATGCCAGACAATATACACAAAACTAACTGATGAGCAGAAACCATGCAATGTTAGTATCGTCGTCTTCCAAGGGTGGATAGCATCTATGCAAATGTAAAAGCCAAACTCATTATCTTCGATTCAGTATTCGTGCCTACCATTGCCCATTTATGGTTAGAATATTTGAGAGAAAACTTCCTGGTTTGATTTTATGGACAGATACATCCGTGTAGAACTATAGCAATCTTATTGGGTAACATCTATGTTCTCACTTATTCTCGCTTAAGGATTTGGAGACGTTACCTACTGATAGGATGCCCTGAAATGCGTGTCTGAGATCGCTTCCACAACATTTCTTTCTGGAATAAGGGGGCGAAAAAAAAAAGAAGAAGAAGAAGAACAAAAAGAAGAAGAAGAAGAAGAAGAAGAAGAAGAAGAAGAAGAAGAAGAAGAAGAAGAAGAAGAAGAAGAAGAAGAAGAAGAAAAGAATTGTCAACGTAAGATTCCCCCGGGCTTATTGTCCTGTTGTGGTGGAGTATAATTGTGTTTATTTCACAGTTGTGAAATAAATCTTAAGTATTAATGTTCCCCAACATTTTATTTCCGGCAATTCCTGTATTGATTCTTTAAATACAGCTACACTCACACACATAGATCCACAACCAACACCCAAGCACGCACGCGTACTTATTTGTATATGTAATTTTGATTAGTGACCAGCCAGAATCATTATTTTCCCATCCACCCACTTTTCATAAAAATGACTGTAAAATGTCCTTAAAGTTTGACATTCGTATACAATTTATATACGAATACAACGTCCTAATTGCATGTTATTCTTATTCTGGGTTTAGTATTTTCCTTCACTTTACCTGACACCTTCTACTTCTACAATGTAGCATTGACTTGTCAATCAAGGTAAAACTTTGACGCCGAGGAGATAGAATTTTTTTAAATTTAATACTAACTATCGGATTAATTCTCCACCTTGACATCGAAATGGTTTAAGCCTGACAGTTGTGTATGCTACTTTATAATGTATGTATGTATGTATGTATGTATGTATGTATGTATGTATGTATGTATGTATGTATGTATGTATGTATGTATGTATGTATGTATGTATGTATGTATGCAGGTGTACTTGTGGTTTCATTCATACATTTTTAACATGTATATATATATATATATAAACATATGAAAGGCGTAAAATAAGAAAATAATTTTCTTATTTTACGTCTTTCATATAATTATTCTGCATCCCCTTGCATTGAACCACAAAGTCACTAAGACAAAACCTATATATTTGCTAGCATAGGTATGCATCTGTATATATATGTTGGTAGATATACTAATTCTTTATAATTATCTCCAAATTATTTTGTTGAGCAAAAATTTGCCAAAACTGCTACTATAGTTCATAGTAATCGCTCGGCTACTGTCTTTTTAACACCCCACTCCTCACTGATTAACCTCGATGTCACGTGATTGATTCTTTTGAATTTGCCACCGACCAAGTAGGCAGTGATTTTTTCAATGTCTTGGAATTTAGTTCACGCTTGCTCTTTTTCCTCCACAGAATTATTTGTGTATAAGTTCCCTGTGTCCACGCATCGCCTGGGAACTTAGCTGAGAACAGACTTCCTGATGAGGAAAGGCTTTTCCATGCTTTCCATTTGGAAACCATGTTTATTCCCCTTCAGAAACTAATTAGTTGGAGTGAAATTTTAGTAAGTAAGTTAATTTTTATAATTTTCTTATTTTACGTCTTTCATATAATTGTTCAGCATCCCCTTGCATTGAACCACAAAGTTACTTATACAAAACCTATATATTTGCTAGCATAGGTATGCATCTGTATATATATGTTGGTAGATATACTAATTCTTTATATATAAACATATATATATATATACATATATATAGGAAAAAGTATGACCCCGACGGCAGAGCTCAGCCATTTCGACGGCTATTTCTGGATTGTATTGAATACTCTGGTGTGTTATGGTCCATCTGGTTCCTTACCACAATTCCTTTGTTATATATATATATATATATATATAAATCTTTCTGTATTTATCGTTGTTGTGGTATATGTATAGCTACTACCTTCGGTCGTTTTTCTTGGTGTCACACTTTTTAACTTTTGTGTTTACTCTGGACGTTAATGTATCGACTTTGCGCTCCATTGAGTGCTTTGTGATTGCTTCAAACAACTCGAATATTAGCTGCTATATGAAAGCTACAACCTTGATTATAGAGACTACCAATAGATAGGTATTCTATCCTCAACATCCACGACTGTGAGAAAACACACATATATATCTAATAAGCTGTCGGACTCCGAGAGTAGACATATCCAACAAGCCCATACCTTGTGCATAACATGCATTGCATTAAAATGCTGCTGGAATCTTTTAAGAATATTTATTTATTTACTTAAAATAAATAAATATACTTAAAAGACTCCAGTGGTATTTTCAATTTATTTTCCTTATACTTTCGCCCGTGTGGGACATTTCGTTTTTTTTTTAAAACTCATTTTGTTATATATGGCAGGCAGGCCCCACCCTACACTGGGGCGGCCCGCCGGTTCGCTGAACACATGAACTGATCTTTAGGCCCACTCTGCATGCACAAATTAGCATTTATTTGACCGCACATGTATGTACTGTAGAACAATACATATAGCGTAAGTAAACACACACATATACAATCACAACTTATGGGGCATATATCCAACTCGTTCATTCCTTGCTTTTGGAATATACCATTCTGTGGTCGGCTAGCTCATCACTGCAAACAATATATTAACCATCCGCTGGATTCAATCGAAAAATACTAACTCTCACTACTCCTGCCGCATCTCGTACTGATCCATCTATATTATAAGGGCGGTGGATTGGCAGTATCGGAAGAGGGTTGGACGCCATGCTTTCCAGCATAGTTACGTCCCTTTACGATCTGAGTTCAAATCCCGCCGAGGTTGACTTTGCCTTTCATCCTTACGGGGTCGATAAAATAAAGTACCAGTAATGCATTGGGTAATTGCTGGCCTTGTGCCTAAAGTAGAAACAATTATAATTCTTTTTTTAATGCGTTAAGCTTTCCTTCTAACACATAAGTATATCTGCTTGATTTCTTTTACACATATGGGTGTCTGCGTGGCTGTATATATACATGTGCATGTCTGTATATATGTGTGAATATATATATATATATATATATATATATATATATATATGTATGTGTGTGAGTGTGTGTGTGTGTGCAGCGATAGTTTGCTTAAACTTTAATCTGTTATTTTAATTTAATATATATATATATATATTAATTTAAAATAACAGATTAAAGTTTAAGCAAGTAATCGCTGCGCACACACACACACACACACACACACACACACACACACACACACACACACACACACACATATATATATATATATTTAATACATTAACAGAGAAAGCTAATAGCGATACTCCGACCAACTTCCATCTCACTCAACAAACATTAGGAAATACCTAACTATATTACCAATTATAGGTTTGAGATGCTAACCATATTGTATTCTGTGGATAGTCGGCTGTATTATTTCATATGAGACATAATTAAATAAATCTCACTTTCCATACGATCGTTTCGTTATAAGATTTCTACAAGGTGGGAGAAAAAGTCCAAGTTATGTAGAAGCCTGCATATAATCAACAGATTTATTTTCAGGTGGGCCCTTATAACTCTTCAGTGGAATGCCCAGGCAATATCAATATGAAAAACTACATCGATATTAATATTCAGCGATATTCACCGTCAGTGCTCGGATAACCGCTAAGTTTGAAAGTGCAGTAGCCCTTCAAAAGAATTCTCACACTGTCCCCAAATGGGAATTATTCAGAATAATAATTGTTTCTACTTTTTGGCCAGCAATTACCCAGTGCATTGCTGGTACTTTATTTTATCGACCCCGTAAGGATGAAAGGCAAAGTTAACCTCGGCGGGATTTGAACTCAGAAAGGCAAGGGCCGTAACTCTATGCGTCAAAGCGTGGCGTCCGACCTCCTACCGATACTGCCAATCCACCATTATTCAGACTAATAATGGTGGAGGGCGGTGGATTGACAGTATCGGTAGAGGGTCGGACGCCATGCTTTCCAGCATAGTTACGTCCCTTTACAATCTGAGTTCAGTTCCCGCACGGGTTGACTTTGCCTTTCATCCTTATGGGGTAGATAAAATAATGTACCAGTAATGCACTGGAAATTGCTGGCCTTGTGCCTAAAGTAGAAACAATTATTCAGACAAATAATAAATAATCAAAATATATGTTTTATTATATATATTTCGAAGGTACTGGAACATTCCAGTATTGGAATTGAACTATCAAGACAGTTGAGGTATGTCATATATCAATTCATGTATTTTATTGACGAGGACGTACTGAAAAAAACAGAACAGTACCTTCGAAATATATATAATAAAACATATATTATTCTGAATATTAATAAATCCAGAAAACGTTTATGTAGAGTGCTTTTAAGACTATATTCATTGAGTAATCAATGATACATATTATTCTTTGGTTATATATATATATATATATATATATGCAGAGGTTATATTTAATTTATTGGGATTCAACAATCTTAAACATTTATATAACTGATATAAAGCACTCAATATTTTAGTGGAGTAAATACACATTATATTAATAAATGGAAACTATATTTATAAAACCATATTTATTTTAATATATATATTTCAAGGGCAACCAAGGTAAATTATGGTGCGCTTTCATCAGATAAAATACAGATTTGTTTTATAAATAAATATTGACATACCCGCAAAAAAGACAGCCTCAACAGTTGAAATTCGCTGGATAGTCTATCCAACGAATTTCAACCGTTGAGGTTGTCTTTTTTCCGGGTATGTCTATATTTATAAAACCAATCTGTATTTTATCTGATGAAAGCGCACCATAATATACCTTAGTTGCCCTTGAAATATATATAATACAATAAATATGGTTTTATAAATATAGTTTCCATTTAATAATATATTGTATACATATATATAATTGTTTCTACTATTGGCACAAGGCCAGCAATTATTCCAGTACATTACTGGTACTTTATTTTATCGACCCCGTAAGTATGAAAGGCAAAGTTAACTTCGGCGGGATTTGAACTCAGACCATAAAGGGGTATAATTCTAAACTGGAAAGCATGGCGTCCGACCCTCTACTGATACTGCCAAATATATATATATATAATTGTTTCTACTTTAGCCCCAAGTCCAGCAATTACTCAGTGCATTACTGGTGCTTTATTTTATCGACCCCGTAAGGATGAAAGGCAAAGTAATAAACTACCATCTATACTGCCTCTCTGTTTTGTGTTCCTGTCTAATATTTAACTATATATATATATATATATATATGTAAAAAAGTTGAAATCGAAAATGCAACTGGAGTCTTATTTAAAATATATATATATATATATTTATTTGGTTCCTTTGCCGGTTTTGCAGTTCTTCCGCTTTTCAAAAGTAGAGTTGAGATGGAGCGTCTGTGGTTTTTCTCACATCTGATGTGAGAAAAGCCACAGACCGTCCATCTAAACTCTACTTTTGAAAAGCAGAAGAACTGCGAAACCGGTAAAGGAACCAAATAAATATATATATATTTTTTTAAAATAAGACTCCAGTTGCATTTTCGATTTCTGCCCTTTTTCTTTATACTTTCACTCGTGTAAGTCACCTCGGTTATTTTTCATTTTGTAAAATAACATCACTTTCTAATATATATATATATATATTATAATGTTTATATATATATATATATATATTATATATATATATATATAGATAGATATATGTATGTATGGGTGTGTATATATATTTATATATATATGTGTATATATATGTATGTGTGTGTGTATATATATATGTATATATATATATTTCTGTGTCTGTATATGTGTATATATGCGTGTGTGTCTGTATATATGTGTAAATATATATGTATGTATACATATATATATATGTATATATGTTTATATATATGTACTCACATAAACGTGTGTTGTTTTTATTTTTATTTTGAATTTTAATTTCTTTACCGCTTTATATTTCATTAACCCTGCATTCTTGCATTGTCTTATCTCCTTAATGCTTACTTGAAACGACACGCCTGTGGACGTCAGGTAGACGGGTGGCCTCGCATAGATACGTGCGATAACTTGAGCGAGATAAAGATAATAGCCGCTGATTCATAAGAAACCCCCAGCTGTGACCTGACCGAAAACAATAAGTGAATACAGTAAAATACCATTATGACAGAATTTGTGGTATCATATAAGAAGGAATCGGGATAATATTCAACCACACGCAGACGCGAGTTTACACGATAAAATATATCTGAGGAGTTCCCGATTCCAGAGTTAGGTTAGATCATTAATAGATCGTTCCTCGAGTTGTTCGACAGTGAAACATATGTAATATGTAATAAAAAATGTATATGATTCAACACTAATTTTTGTACTCTCATATATTAATGCTATTCACACTATGCTCCGCAAGAGCATCCAGTGCTCATTAGGCATACCGGCTATGGACGCAATTAATTTGAACATTTACACCTTATTATGTGTATTTATACACACGCACACAATCATACACGCGCACGCACACACACCCATATGTATATATATATATGTATATATATATGTGTGTTTGTGTGTGTAATAAAAATATGTACTCACAAAACCGTCTCTCATATATAGATATATATAAAATAAATAAATATGTTTTTACATTTTATATGCATATATTAACTGTACATATATTTATTTTATATATATACACGTGTGTGTATGTGTGAGTACGAGTGCTTTTATATTTGTGTGTGTTTATATTCATATGTACGTGCGTGTGTCTGAGTCTATATAGAAAGTTGAACGTCATATAATAACATAATATATAATATAATATAATATAATATAATATTATATATATATATATATATATATATATATATATATATATATATATATATATATATATATATATATATATATATATATATATATATTTATATATATATTTCTTAATTTACTATATTTGCCTTCCGCAAACACACCTGGTTTGTTCTTATCAAATAAATTCATTGAAATATATGTTTGTTTTCAACAGTTAGCATAGGAGCTACAATTTTCAATATAACAAATTTAGTAAGATTAAACAATCAACGATCACAATATTTCCTTGATTCGATTAAATGATTTCACATGCCTGAATGCTTACAATATCCAATCAGTCGAACATCATATAGTTTTGCACATTTCAATACATTCATTCCCACACTTACCCACTCACAACCGCGTAAAACTTGAGTACACGTAGGTAGACCCTACTCTTTCAAAACTATAATATATATTTATAATATATATATATATATGTGTGTGTGTGTGTGTGTGTGTGTGTGTGTGTGTGTGTGTGTGTGTGTGTGTGTGTGTGTGTGTGTGTGTCTGTGTGTGTGTGTGTGCGTATGTGTGTGTGTATTTGTGTAAAAGTATGTATGTATGCATGTGTGCATGTATATATATATATATATATATGATTTTATTTAGCATGTCTATTGTATATTAGAACGTTTTATTCACAATGGAATATACCATTCTGAACTATACTATTAAATGCTATGAATCATTTGTAATTGGAGATGAAACGTATTCTATGCCTATTACAAATTATGTTAATATAATGATACACAATTTCCATACACTCATTTCCTAATGATATTCTTTTAATGTCTATGCACACCTCTTAGTTCACATTCTCGGTTTAATGCATATTGTACCACACCTCTTAAAACACATACCGGCAGTATATTTGCATATGTATATGCACTTACTAATGCACATACAAATACACTCCGAACCAATCGCATTATACGGACACGCATATACATAGTAAAATATTTTGATAATTCCTCTGTATTTCCTCTTGTAAAGGCTAAGTTGAGTAATAAAAAAACGTTCTAGCATTGATGGGGTTACCAAAGAAATGATAACTGAGTGAAACGAGGATTTTCTGCATAATTTATTGCGTAACAATGTGCGAATATAATTGTTTCTACTTTTGGCACAAGGCCAGCAATTACCCAGTGCATTACTGGTACTTTATTTTATCGACCCCGTAAGGATGAAAGGCAAAATATAATGAAATATTTCAAGATTGATGGACATCCTTGCAGAAATTGCGATATATACAGGGAATATGATAGGTATATATAATGTAATTCTCGGAAAATTGAGAGCAAAAATATTTATCATAGGTTCAATTAACATGATGGGATATTACATTATCTCAACGGATACATTCATGTTTTCAACTTCAACGCGGAACTGATGTATTTTCAGGGCGTGAATTAGAAATATATGTAAATAATTGTTTCTACTTTTGGCCCGAGGCCAGCAATTATCTCAGTGTATTACTGGTGCTTTATTTTATCGACCCCGTAAGGATGAAAGGCAAAGATAACCTCGGCGGGATTTGAACTCAGACCATAAAGGGACGTGGAAATTTGACATCTATCCTTGAAGCTTTCACCCTACTAAATATGAATTATTTAGTGAAGAGTGTTTGCAATCCTACGGAAAATGTATTCAATATATACGGAGGTATGTATGTATATAATCATAAGTATGTATGTATATAATCTTATGTATGTATATAATCATATGTATGTATATAATAATATTTCTGTTCGGTATTTATTTTACCTGTCAGAATTTATGGGAAACAACTAAGTAGATAAAGGAGAGGAACCAATTATTTTGATACACATTCACCCGAAATGGAAACAATCAAATTAATTATCTATCTCTGTAAAGTATCGCTATGAGTAGGTCTTAACAGTATTAACAAAGAGGCAAAAGGAGCCCTGGCAGTAAAAGAGTAGATCTAGATCTAGAGGGCTAAATATGTTGGTATATAGAGAAAAAAAGAAAAAAAAAACATGTATATACATACATATATATATAAATATATATATATAGTAATAAGAATATTTATATTTATATATGTTTGATATAACTATAAATATGAATGGTACTACTAAGTACTAGCTGGTTACCGGTATGACAACAGCCTCAATGCACATTTTCAAGTGTTTTACAGAGCAGAGATACAAAGTGTTAAAACGATCAAATTTTAGTTTAGAACATTTATTAGCTGACAAGCGTTTCTACCAGAAGGAAATCTGGTTCCATCGGA
>OZ024745.1:52224491-52274491 GCA_964016885.1 Eledone cirrhosa
ATTGCAATATATCCTGCGTACTGACGTTTTTCCAGACGTTTCAAGCAATCATCTTGAAACCAAGAAGAGGCATACATAGAAACAGATTGCAATGATCCTCTGTCTCAGGACTACGTTAATTCTTGATTAATATGTTGCATACTCACCCTTTCTCCATTATTATTCAATTAGTAGTTATTTTATATGGTCGAACAAGCCGGGTACTTATTATATGAATAAACGATGGAGCATTTACTTCATCTTTCCTCTAACGTATCAATGGAAACGCTAAATTCCGAACTTCTTTTTTCACCTTGGCATTATATTCTGAATTATAGAGTAGAATATGTACGAAATAGATTTGAACTGATTTGTCAAAGTAGCTTTCTGTGCTGTTAAGCTTTCTTTATAACACTGAAAACCCTTATGTGATAACACCAAGGCGTTTGCATATCTATGTTCATTTCCCGATGATTTGTGGCGCAAATACACCTTGCGGTGCAAATACATGATTTATGAAAACTAAAGTAATTATAGAAACCTAGGAAAACCGATATGATCTGAAAGGAAATCAATTGAAAGCTAGTATTTAAAAGCACAAGGCCTAATCCGTGAAAACTACTTGTAATGTAATTCCGATATTTTATAAGCACAGCGAAAGAGTAAATATGTTCGAAAGAGATTCAATGCACAGGAATGGAACAAAAGTTGATGTAAGATATTTTACCTACAGAGGTTTATTTAGTTTTATTTGATTTTGCGCGAGGATATAACGGTATGAATTAAAGAGCTTTAAAAATTTGATTTGTGGATGAGAAAATATTGCTTTGCTTCTGTTTCATCCCCTACGAACAGTGGTGGAGTGGCCAGGTTACCAAGTTGACCAATGACAAGTGGGCACCAGGTGACCCACGGTAGCATTGCAGGGCCCACTATAGTATTTTACGGGCCAATGATTTGCTTTCAAGAAATACCCGGTCTGAGAGAAAGAATGCATTAAAAAATAAATAAATAAAACAATTAAGCAAAGCATTTGGTCAACCAATTTCCCAGAGAATTAATAGAAACCAAAATTTATGATAGTGTAAACAGCTGCAATCTGTGGTGGTACATTGTACTAAATATAAAGTTTAGTTTATTCGTTCATGTAAACATACATATAACACACACAAAAGCATATATATACACATACACACGAACTACTGACCAAGTAATGTTTGGTATCAATGGGTTAAAGACATCTGTCAAATCAATTGGTAATATATATATATATATATATAGTGACGAAACATAAGTCAATTGCATGAACTCATAATCCTTTATATATACAAAAAGTTATGAAACGAGAGGAGCTGAGTGGCTACTAAAAACAAGGTTTAGGATGGTGGTTAGGACGGGAATGGAGGAGAAAGGAAGAAAGGAGTTTCCATCGTCAGCTGTAAATCTATCCCGAACCGATGTTTCGGCGCTGAATTACAGGACATCGATGTAGTTCGGGTGCGCACGATGCCTTTTATTAATCAAAAGACCAGGTGGAAAAGGAGAGAGAAAAAAAGGAGAGAGAAAAGCAAAGAGAGGGAAAGGAGGAAGAACAGGGGGGAAAAGATGCGGAGAGAGGGAGAGCGGGGGAAATTAGGAAAGGAATGGAAGAAAAAAGTGTACTGATCCCATCGTCGGAAGACACAGGTGAAAGAAACGAGCAAAAAAGTAACCGTGGAAAAATAGGGAAAGTAAGTTGTGGCCAACCTGGGAGACATTAGCCTGGTAGTCAGCTACGACTCAGGGCTGGTATAATTATGCTGCCTCTCGCATAGACAGGACAAAATGAGAGAGAGACACAGGCAACAAAAGTGAGGAGCAGAAGGGAAGGGAGATAATCGAAAAGGATTTTTTTACGACGGTGTTAAAAAGGTGCCGCAAAAAATTGCGGACAGAGAGGCCACCACGGCACGTGTAAACATGTCAACAATCAAAACCGAACGGATGAATAGAGAGAGAGAGAGAGAGAGAGAGAGAGAGAGAGAGAGAGGGAGAGAGAAAAAAACGAGAGTGTCGAGGAGAAGGGAAGAGAGAAGGTAGGGTCGATACGAAAGTGTGGATGGTACACAGATCGACCAAAGCAGGTAGGGTCACAGCGGTAAATACAAAAAGTTATGAAACGAAAGGAGCTGTGTGGTTACTAAAAACAAGGTTTAGGATGGTGGTTTGGACGGAACAGGAGGATAAAGGAAGAAAGGGTTTCCATCGTCAGCTGTAAATGTATACCGCACCGATGTTTAGGCGCTGAATTACAGGACATCGGTATAGTTCTGGTGCGCCCGAGGCCTTTTATTAATCAAAAGGCCAGGTGGAAAAGGAGAGAGAAAAGGAAAAAGGGGGAAAAGAGGCAGAACAGGGGGTAAAGATGAGGAGAGAGGGAGAAAGGGAAAAATAGGAAACGAATAGAAGAAAAAAAAGTGTACAGATCCCATCGTGCGAAGACACAGGTGAAAGAAACATGCAAAAAAGTAACCGTGAAAAATAAAAAAAAGAGAATCAGTGTTGCGACGAAATAAATTTATTTGACATATTACAAATGTTTCTCGGGCGATCAGTTCGATGCACGATTGATATGGTGATCATACCTGACTCTGAAATCAACACGGTCGATAGATATGTCTCGATTCTACGAAACAGATTTCCTATCGTCCTTTAACATCGAATTTCTTCGTTTGTTGATTTAGATCCTGTTGTTGTCCGTCTATGAGTGGACAATAATTGTACACGTCATCGGTATTTCTAGCCACTTATGGTTGCCCACTGCTTGCTTCCTCTCGTTCTCCACCTGACAATCAAAATTTCTTCATGTATCAGAATTACTACTGTGGTGGGAAAGGGGTTGTAATGTTGAACGGCTGGCATCACTTCGTCGTCTTCATTGTTCCTACGCGTCTTAGTCTACGTCGGTCAGGTACACACCCGCAATTATCCTGTATGCGGCATTCACCATAAATTATGTATTGCGGGAATTAAAAAAGAAAAAAAATCATGGGGATATTTAGAGTAACATTAGTGCGACACAGCCTTAGTATACACTCCGCCATACATATTTCGAAAGGAAAGGAGAAAGGAAAAGAAAGAACCTGTAGCAAGAACATTTAAAAAAAACAAAACGTTTATAAAAAAAGAAACTTTCAACAACCATTCGAACGGAGGGCTATATCAAAGATGTTTTCAACAAATAGACCCAATTCTACACTCACACACTGGACTCAGGGTAGCGTGCGTAGCCAAGACGCCGCACACTTATATAGACAGATGGGAAAAGAAAGCTCCATGGAAAGTCATCCGTACCCCAAGCAAACATGCTTAGACAAATACATCGTACCATGCATGCACACACCCGTGCTCATGCATATCTGTGTGGGCACGCATACACACCGGGTCCTCAAGACCGGCTGCATATACTTGGTGAGTACCCCCCCCCACACGTCCCCCCACGCGCCGCTGCCCAGATGGTGCACACAGTATTGTATGAGACAACACGTTTGAGGCCCTGACCCAACTTGATCACGTGGCGGTGTGAGTCGTAGGGTGTCTGCACAATATGCCTACATGGTACGGCAGCACACAATCCCTGAACTAATCGCATATAGCGTGGGTGGCCCATATATAGGAAAAACCCTGTGTGTACACAACATAAAATAATGAAATAGTATAGAATTATGAAATAAAAAATAAAATACAATAAAATAAAATGCTAGCAAAAGAGAATGCATACATGACAGGGATGGAGATTATCGAGGTGTGCTTAAAATTTCATACAATAGTTGTGGGCTGTGGTGCAAATGTTTATATGGTATTCATGTGGGCTGTTGGGCTAAGGCACTGGGTAGGAGCCTGCGCATGATGCAGGTCTCGTTGCTTGTGGGTAGGTGGGGGGCGTGCGTGCGTGCACAAACAAGTTATATATATTGTGGTTATGTGTAACATCCATTTCATAAACGTATATATGAGATGTGCATGGGTTTAGTGCATACATGGAATATAAAGGGTATGTGCTTCATAACAATATATATGGAATGCACGTGGAGTGTATGCATGATGTAATGTGCCAGCAGAAATGCGTTGTGTGTGTGTGTATATCGGCGGCATGGAACGACAAAATTAAAACAAAATATTGTCTTCCTGTCTTCCTTCGGTTGTAACGTTTTTCCAAATATTTACTTCTGCGTTCACAGATTGGTTTTTTTAGTTTCAGAAGATCCCGTTAACAGTGAAAGCAGCGATTATTTGCTTAAAGTTTAACCTGTCATTTTAATATATATATATATATATATATATATATATATATATATATATATATATATATATATATATATATATATATATATATATATATATATATTGTTAGACTTTGGGAGGGTCATGTTGCCAATAAGAAACACACGCACCTGTTGCTTTCACTTCAATTTATTATAATTAAATTTATAAATTTATGAATTTATTAATTTCCGGCTGGTTGGTTGGTTCCACAACCAGACGACTGTTCATATATTGTCAAGGTTCTTTCTTCACACATTATGTAACCTCTTCAGTGACTGGGGATTCTTTTCTTTGTTTTGTGCCTCTCCTTTGTTCTGTCCTACGCCATCTTGTAGGGATTGTGTGCTGCCGTACCATGTAAGCATATAGTGCAGACACCCTTCGACTCACACCGCCACGTGATCAGGTTGGGTCAGGGCCTCAAATGCGTTGTCTCATACAAGATGGCGTAGGGCAGAACAAAGGAGACGCACACAAACAAAGAAAATAATCCCCAGTCACTGAAGAGGTCACATAATGGGTGACGAAAGAACTTTGACAATATATGAACAATCGGCTGGTTGTGGAACCAACCAGCCAACCGGAAATTTATAAATTCGTAAATTTATGAATTTAATTTATAATAAATTGAATTGAATGCGACGAGTGCGTGTGTTTCTTATTGGCAACATGACCCTCCCAAAGTATAACAATATCGGTTTCTACACACGTTTTCAGATTAAGAATCTTGCTAAATAAATTCAGAAATGAAATATATATATATATATATATATATATATATATATATATATATATATATATATATATATATATATATTGTATGAATCTCCAGATTCTAGCCATTGAACAGTTAATTTTCTTGATTTTTTTAGTTGATTCTATTGACTGATGAATAGCTTATGTTAACTTATAACCATACTGTTGAGAGCTTAATTCGTTTTGTGATGTTTTGCATTCTTGCAATAATATACACAACTGAATTCATCCGCCTAAAATAAGGGTTGCCTCCCTTGCCGAGCCTCCACGTGGGGTCAGTAACGGTCATTCCTTAAATTAGCACTCGAACTAAAACCTGTTGAAAAAGTGGCTTCCTTCTTCAATCATCCTACCAGAAGCCTAACATTATTTGTGTAAGCGGACAGTACTTGATATAGGAGTCGTAGAAATCCAAATGCTGGATTTTACCAACCATCCAGGAGTCCGGGTAAATTTTCAAACACATATATTTTTATTTGTTTGACCCGAATTACTTGGTCGCTTTTATGGCTATGCGGATGATTGTTTAACCATCGTCTCAGTGTGTTTGGCCTTTAACGTATGTTGTAGCTCTGGTTCATGTGAATTATTGAGCGCTTGCCACACATCTCGGAAGTTGTTTTTCGTTAATTCCTAAGCCGAAATACGATTCTCGCTAATTTATATTTATATATATATATATGCATTGAGTGAGTGTGAAAGACCAAAAGTCATTATTCAAAGTCTCAACATTTCGAAGAATACATAATATTTTTTAATGTAGAATGTAAGATATTTTTCCTCAAAAATTTCATTTCACTGTTTTGTTTCCATTTATGTATTTTTTGAAAATGTTATTTATTCATTATAAAATTAAATGATAGCATTCCATATGTAGGTGCACCCCCTTCACCTCCTGACAACCAATATGTTTAGACCCTGTCCGCTACTGTAGTTTATGAAGCGCCACTGTAGTTTAGGAAAGTATAGAGTTTGAACTTTTCTATTCTACACCAGTCATTAAGTTCTGGTGTGTCGTCATTCCTTTTTGTGAATCTGAGATCGTTCCAGTTCTATAATACACTAAAAGGAAATATCACAGTGGATAATAGAATTCAAATTGAGTCGCGTTTATCTAGAGAAAAAAATTCAGGAAGATATACTCGGCTATGAATCTCATTCAGACCATCCCAAGTGTAATTTCTTTTCTTCTCACGCATACTGATGCACATTCGATTCTCTTTATGGGAGGTATATTAACTGCTATTAAAATATTTTCTTTGGCCCAAATACTGCGAAAGACTAGTTCTATTTTCCAACGAAATTTTAAATCGCCACCGTATTCTGGAACACACATACTATATACATACATACACACACACACACACATATATATATATATATATATATATATATATATATATATATATATATATATATATATATATATATATATATATATATATATATATATATATATATATATATATAATATATATATATATATATATATATATATATATATATATATATAGATATATATATATATAATATATATATATATATATATATATATATATATATATATATATATATATATATATATATATATATATATATATATATATATATAAATGTATGCGTGTGTGTGTGTGTGTGGATTCTGTTACCCGGAGATTTACCCATGTGCATGTATTTTTATTGGTAGTATGACCCACCCAAAGTATAAAAGTATCTCGCTCTCTCTCAGTATATATATATATATATATATATATACATTTCTTTCTGTATAGTGAATTGGTGAATTTTATTAATATTTTCGATGTTTTACACGCTTATGTTTATATAACACATTATATTGCTTGTATGAATAAAGATATTTATCGGTACATACCTTATCTTCCATCAGTGATGTGGTGCACGAAAGTCATACATCATACAAAACATATAAGAAACGTCTGGTTTGTTCCCTAAACTAACGCATACCGCTAAACAATTTACTATATTTCCTTCGTAGATCATTCAACCCCGTGTAAAGGTTAAGCCATTTCAGCAGAGTTAACTAGAATTGTTTCTTTGACACTACGAAATATATCACCATAAAATAAAGGCAGTAACAACAAAATTCATCAAATTCTTAACGTAGCCAAACTATTTGCTAGTCTTATCTGTAGCGAATCAAAGATTTTCACACTAATCAATGCGGCGAGCTGGCAAACCTCTGAAGAACAAAATGAAATACGTTCTTTAATGTCAAAGTTTCAAAGCTATAATTATGTCAAGTCTCAACACGTTTCAAAATTAATAATTTCTCTGTTTGAAGGAACCACGTGCTGATTTTGATTTCGTAGTAAATATATTTTATTTCTCTTCTTGAATTTGCAGAATGTTGAGGATTGAAACGTGTGTTTATTTACCATTCTTCAAATTAAACAAATATCTGTAGATTGTTTTTATTTTCGCTCCCTATTTAACGTTTGGCAGTAATTCGAAACAATTCATCACTCTTATCAAACGGGAAATTTAATTCATTTGCTTGATTTTTATATGGTGGGATGGGAGGTACATTGTCATATGCAGCATCTATTTATTTATAATTTCTGAATATGTGCATATTTGTGTAAGCTTTCGTTGTCTACTTTCCATACATCTTATATTTTTTCAGTCCATTTTCATCAAGCTGTTTTGAGTTAAAATCTGTTGATCTAATATTAATAGGCTAGTTGTTTATTTGGTATGCAGGATTTAACTTACGTTGCCATTATTGCACTTTTTAAGCTGAGCGAAATAAATAGTTCTTGTCAATTAATTTCTTTACGAAAGATAAACATTGTTTGATAGACATCTGTAGGTTCGGAATTTTTTTGTTATTTTGTACATAATCAAAATAGATATGAATCTAATATCATTTTACAGTAATGTTTATGTATTCATGTTATAAGTCTCGAGGAGAAAACTTCTAGTAACAGATACTACTTGACACTGCAGTGTGTACATAAATAATGTAACTGGCAAATTGTCAATGAATAGAACACCCAGTCGGAACACAATGGAACCGAACTCCGACTGTCTTCATTTCTGTCTTTCTCGCCTAACCCATCTCACACCACTATGAGCAAATGGGGCCCAAGCGCTGCCCATCTTACGATCCCGGCTGTCAGAATAGATACTATTTAAAATTGAATCCATTATCTGCTTCACACTGACCAGCCAAGTGAACTTATTTTATTAAAATTTCTATATTTGCAATTTGAATGCAGTTTGGGTTGAGAAAGCTTGCACAAGAAATATGAGCAGGCTATTTAAAATTGATAGTGGAAAGCTAATCATTGAATTTTAATGCATTTCAATATTCTGAAATCTTTCCGCTTTCTTTAACTTTAACATAATTTACTGACTATACTCATATACGATCATCATGGAAATAGAAGTTTCCATTATCACTCAAGGCACTTCATAAGAAATGCAGATTTCAGTTGGTGCTAGAATTTGTATTTTGTATAAATAAAAGTAAAGGAAAATGTATTTAATAATTTCCTGAAATATACGTTATTTTCTTATGGGATTCATCAATGTATACAATCATTCTGTATGCATTTAAGCCGGAACGTTTATATATATATATATATCTTCATACATCGACAACATATTCCAGTAAACCAGTATTGTTTCAGAGGTGATAAACTTATAAAAAGTGTTTTTATTGATTTGTATGAAGAGGAGAATGTGCTATGTATATTACAAAGCGCCTTGTCACTGTTCTCAATATGAGCATCAAGTTTATATTGTAATGTGATGAATACACAGCACAGTAAAGTATAAATTTCATTACATTAATATTTTCATTTATATATAAAACCATATTCTAGTAAATCCTAACCTTTTTTGTCGGAAACTATATGTAACCTCACTGATTGACTCTGCATTGTGTTAAATATTTTTGACAGATAATATTTGACAATTCGCAAAATGTCATTATTTGTTTATATTACATTTTTGGTTTCCGTACGACCTGACGATGATTGTTCCAGCCTTGGGATCAACCGAAGAAAAGTCTCATGAAATTAAATTGCAAGATTATCACACCGTCATTCTGATGGTGATTCAACGTGATACAATGGGTTACAGCACTGGCTCTGTAAAATATCGGTACCAACACATTTTTGGCAACTCAATCGTCTAGAATAATGAAAAATAAAGTGTTAAGATTAAGGAAACAACCATCCACCCGGAATTAAAATCAACAACTCCAGTAAAACACCCTAAACATTAAGTCGTACATTTTGATACCATTTTAATATAATTTATGCATTTAAAGTAAAAACACCACTGATGTTACAACTAAGAAATATCCAAACAAGCGTGTGCATATACTTCCCCATAACAGAAATATATGTAATGTGTTGAAATCTATTTTACTGACTATGTGTTTGTTGGGTCATAAAGGAATTCATTTTCGCAAATGCCTTAGCTGCAATTTACGTAATTGACATACAGTAATGTTATGACGATTGATTTATCAGCAAAAATATGTTTAATAACGTAAAATGCTTCCTATGTTCAATAAGATAAACATATTGTTAATTCCAAGTAGAACTTGGAGGCAATAACTACACGCAACATTCCCTAAGCTAGAGCGTCTTATTTTTAGTGTATTAATACCGGCGAAATTATATAACAGATTGCATGGACATTTAAAATAACCATTTGTAGAGATGTGGTTTCGCGTGTATATATATATATATATATATATATATATAACGAAGGAAGTGTGGTAAGGAACCAGATGGACCATAATTCACCAGAGTACTCAATACTTAGGGTAGTAGAGTGTGTAATAGGAAACTATATATATATATGTGTGCGTGTGTGTGCGTGTTTGTGAGTGTGTATGTGTGTGCGTGTCTGTGTGTCTTTGACTGTGTCTGTGTCTGTGCTTGTGTGCGTGTTTGTGAGTGTGTGTGTGTATGTGTGTGTGTGTCCGTGTATGTGTATGGATCTATGTGTGTGTGTGTATGTCTGTCTCTGTGTCGGTGCGTGTGTGTGTGCGTGCGTTTGTTGTGAGTGTGTGTGTGTATGTGTATGTGTGTGTGTACATAGATAATCACGCACACTTACATATCTAGGCACATATGTATGTATGTACAAATAAATATCCATATGTACATGTGTTTTTACGTGTGTTTGAATCTGTATATTGTTCCCTGTAATATATGCCTGCTTCGTTTAATGTTCATCACTACGAACATAGTCACTTGAGTGGGAAATTAAATAATGCACTATGTATCATTTAGAATTAACATTGTCTTTTAATGATTATTGCAGATATAAACAATTTGTAGTTGTATAGTATATTAATATTATATACCCTTCATCTGATGAATTTCAAATTAATTTCATGCAAATGATTTTGTTTAAGTACATTTTTAATTTCAATTCATATCAATTATTTCATTAATTACATTTTCGTTAATCTAATTATGAGAAAATTAATTCAGACCTAATTTGATAATGCTTATTTTTGTTTGGAATATAGAATTTTATGTCTTGAATTCGGGGTCATTTGCCAAAACGACTATTAGACAAATAATATTTGTCTAGGTTGCTTGAATATCAGCGTTTGTTTTAGGGACGACATTAAAGTCTGTGCTTAGATGTTTATATATGTGTGTTTATTCACCATAAACCCTGTAATTCTTTACAATACCTAATGTAGAATGTAATATGCAACACGGTTCATTGAACGAATCTATAAATGAAAATAGGGAAACAAATATCAATGTTGTCTAATTATTAAACGTTGATAATAACAGAATATTAGAAACAACATTTTGTGTATAGATCCACATATACACACGAATACACGCACACACACACACAAACATGCACACCCACACACACATACACACACACACATGCACGTACGCACACTCACACACACACACACACACACTAACATGCACACACATACACACACGCACACACACACACACACACACACCCACACACATATATATATATATATATATATATAGGAAAATGTTCAAGACCCCGACGGCAGAGCTCGAGGCGTTTCGACGGCTATTTCTGGACTAAATTAGATTTTTAGCGTGATAATAAATAGTCGAACGTTTCAAGAGGTAATTCCTTATATGGGAAGATTGTAGTTGTCAAAAGGATTGGTCAAACTTTCATGTAAACACAATTAAATCTTTCATGACGGTGGGTGGGAGGTGGCGGTGGCTGAACTTGCCTGTAGACGAATGAAGGAGTGGGTGGAGCCGGTTGTTCTCTCAGATTCTTCCAGAACACTTTTTACGCCTTCTTTCTAGCTAGCCTAATTTCTTCCACACTCCTTAGAATTTGCTGTATAGAATTCACTTTCAACGCTTGACCAGCTCCACCCACTCCCTCATTGTACTACAGGCAAGTTCAGACACCGCCACCATGAAACTTTTAATTGTGTTTACAAGAAATGTTGACCAATCCTTTTGACAACTACAATCTTTCGGCTATTTATTACGTTCGGCTATTTGTTACCACGCAAAAAAACCTAATTTAGTCCAGAATTAGCCGCCGAAACGGCTCGAGCTCTGACGTCAGGGTCTTGAACATTTTCCTATTACCCACTCTAGTACCCTAAGTATTGAGTAATCTGGTGCATTTTGGTCCACCTGGTTGCTCACCACACTTCCTTCGTTATATATATATATATATATATATGGAAGTGGACATCCAGAACTGCTTCGGAAACGTTAACTTTTACGCCATTTTCGCCGTCTGAAGAAATCATGATACCTATCATCATGGAAATTTGTATAAGGTCTCAATTAACATATGACTCTAACATATACGACTTCGCATTTCCTCTCTCTCTCTCTAGGTATGTGTGTGCGCTTGTTATATACGTATTTATTTATTTATATACGTTTATTTAATTATTTGTATACACGCACACACACATATTTATATGTGCGTGTATTTGTATACCTATGGCGATAGTTTACGCGTATGTTTGTGTATCTACGTATTTGGATGTGTGTATGTATTTAATTAAAATCAATTGCCTCTGTATTTTTTTACTTTATTCTTAACTCTGAAGCGGAGAATCATTCGGTTTCCTAGTTGGAATTTTAGTCTACGACTTCTGCTATGCCATTTACGTGGTTTTGTCTTTGCGTGCAAATGTTCTCTACGCTCCACATATGACGTATTATCTTCGTTTTTCCCGTTCATTGCCAGAGAACGTCTCTATGAACCACCTAAGGGAATATTAGTCTACAACTTCTTTTATACCTCGTTTCTGAATTTGTTTAGCAAGATTCTTTATCTGAAATCGTTTGTTGAAACCGATATTGTTATACTTTGGGAGGGTCATGTTGCCACTAAGAAACGTGATTCTGTCTTTGCGTGTAATTATTTTTCACCGCTCCAATTAATGACGTATTATATTCGTCTTTTCCCGTTCTTTGCCAGGGAACGTTTCCACGAACCAAAGTATCGTCTTCCTGTCTTGCTACGGTTGGAACGTTTTTTGAAATATTCACTTCTGCGTTTACAGATTGACTTTGTTAGTTTCAGACGATGCCGTTAAAGGTGGAAGCAGCAATTCTTTGGTTAACCTTTAATCTGTTATTTTAATAAATATATATATATATATATATATATATGAAATATTTTCTCTTTCATATATTTCGTTAGTATTAACAATATTTAAAAAAATACAATTTAGAATATCATCGAAGTTTTCACTGTCATAGTGACGAACGGAAATATCTCATACGGCATTTCGTTTCGTATTTTTATCCACTGAGTTCATCTCAGGAGAAGTGTGGCGTTCAATTTCATAATTCCAATTTCGATAAGACAGGAATAATTTGAATGCTGTAGTCATATTAATAGGCATAATCTATGAGAGTTTCCTAATTATGACTCGTATTTGTTCGCAGGTTTTTGCAGAGGCATTCTTTAGTTAATGTTGACTTTGGTTTCGTCGGACAATGATCGTTAAAAGAAGAATCTATAGAGATAATAATTCTTAATATATATAACCCAATCGCCTCTGACATCAATGAATATGAAACACTGAATATAATGCAATAGGTACAATAACCTAAATCGTAAAGAAAAGTATTACATTTGTACCGCGGTATAAAAATATATTCTACTACTATTTGCAATATGTAGACATGTATTGATGTTAAACATGATCAATGGAATAAGAAATGCGTATGAAATATAAAGGATATATAACTTGGTATTTCACCATGACCACTATGTCAATAATTCGCTTCGTAAGACAGCATTATGGATTTTGAAGAGTCATAAGAATGGTAGCATTGAAGATAGATTTGTAGTGTCTTAATTTGCATACTAGAGCAGAATATGCGAATTAATTGAATTGAAAAGGCCTGGTAATGACAAGATGTAATGGTTAATTTGTAGAATTTGAAAGGAGCTCTTTGTTCGGTATAATAACGTAAATTCTTAGAAAAAGCTACCTAACATAGCCGTACTCCAAATATTGAAATTTAGAAAAGTATAAAAAATGCATATCTAAATCTATTTTTCTAACCACATTACGACTCTGAGAAGTTTAAATTTGTAAAATCATGTGTGAGTTAAATACCTATCCATAAGAAATTCCCCACACATAATTTATACCAAATATTCCGGTGTGATGCCAGAAATCAGTACATAGTCTGCCGTAATGTGTTATGCACTGGCGCTCTGAGGCATGAAGGATGTTTCTCTTGAAAGTTCTTTTTTTCGGAAATATTTCTTCTCTCTGTATAAACTCGCACACATAATCATATTCCAACACGCACAAAACAGATACGAATATACTCACACAAAATACACTGAAGCTGGTATCCGAGGGAAAGCCTATCTCATCTAAACACAGAGTATAACGGCGCAATAGTACATATATATGTAACGAAGGAAATGTGGTAAGGAACCAGATGGACCATAACGCATCAAAGTACTCAATACTTAGGGTAGTAGAGTGGGTAATAGGAACAAGTAGGACCCCGACGGCTGAGCTAAAGCCGTCTCGACGGCTAATTCTGGACTAAATGAAAATGTTTATCCTGGTACATGAACCAGGATATAAATTTTCATTTAGTCCAGAATTAGCCGTCGAAACGGATTGACCTCAGCCGTCGGGGTCCTACTCGTTCCTATATATATATATATATATATATATATATATATATATATATATATATAAAACATGAGAAGAAAGAAGAATACTGCGTGGTTGCACATGGGTTACATATGATAAAATTAGTCCTTCGTCAGTGATTTGCCAACCATCATTAATATTTCATCGCATTAAAAATCATATACCTCAGGTTGGTGCGAGCAATAACTAAAAAAAGCTATTGGGACAAGTAAATCGCGTAAAGCGAGTGAGACAAGTAAACAGCATAGAAGGATGAAAGCAACGCAAAGATGGGAATAAACAAGCAACATGGTTATCCGGTCAGCATAATCTGGGTAGATTTCATGAGCGATCACGATACAGACCGTCCGACGTGAGTGAGATGTGAGCAAGAAGAGAACCCACTACTAGCCAAACGGGAGGAAGTTAGAAGGGGAGAAACAGAGAGTGAGTGAGTGGAAGTGCGAGGAAGAGGTCAGTCGAGAGAAAGTGTAACTGACAGAGGGGGCGAAGGAAGGTGAGAGCAACAGAGAGAACGGGGAAGCAGTTAGAGAGAAACAGACGAACGCAGCCGAGGTAAATATATATAAAAAAACATGAGAAGAAAGAAGAATACTGCGTGGTTGCACATGGGTTACATATAATAAAATTAGTCGTTCGTCAGTGATTTGCCAACCGTCATTGATATATACATCGCATTAAAAATCATATACCTCAGGTTGGTGCGAGCAATAACTAAAAAAAGCTATTGGGACAAGTAAATCGCGTAAAGCGAGTGAGACAAGTAAACAACATAGAAGGATGAAAGCAACGCAAAGATGGGAATAAACAAGCAACATGGTTGTCCGGTCAGCATAAGCTGGGTGGATTCCATGAACGATCAAGATGCAGACCGTCCGACGAGAGTGAGATGTGAGCAAGAAGAGAACCGACTACTAGCCAAACGGGAGGAAGTGAGAAGGGGAGAAATAGAGAGTGAGTGAGTGGAAGTGCGAGGAAATATATATATATATATATATATATATAATAATTGTTTCTACTATTGGCACAAGGCCAGAAATTACCCAGTACATTACTGGTACTTTATTTTATCGACCCCGTAAGGATGAAAGGCAAAGTTAACCTCGGCGGGATTTTAACTCAGAATGGCAAGGGACGTAACTCTATGCGTCAAAGCATGGCGTCCAACCCTCTACCGATACTGCCAATCCACCGATATATATAATAATAATAGTGTTTTCGCGTATTACTTGTGTGTGTACGTATTTGAACGCGTGTATGTATTTATTTCATTTCAATTACCTATGTATTGTATTTTCTTTACTTTATTCTTAACTTTGAAGCGGAGAATCATTCGGTTTCCTAGTTAGAATTTTAGTCTACGACTTCAACTATACCATTTACGTGGTTTTATCTTTGCGTGCAATTGTTCTCCATGCACCACATATGACGTATTATCTTCGTTTTTTCCGTTCATTGCCAGAGAACATCTCTATGAACCACCTAACGGAACAATAGTCTACGACTTCTTTTATACCATAAACGTTGTCCTGCCTTTGCGTGTAATTGTTTTTATCCGCTCCTATTAATGAAGAATTATAGTCGTGTTTTCCCGTTCTTTGCCAGGGAAAATTTCCACGAACCAAAGTATCGTCTTCCGGTCTTCCTCCGGTTGAAACGTTTTTTTGAAATATTCACTTCTACGTTTACAGATTGACTTCGTTAGTTTCAGAAGATCCCGTTAAGGGTGAAAGCAGCGATTCTTTGCTTAAACTTTAATCTGGTATTTTAATAAATATATATATACATATATATATATATATATATATATATATATATATATATATATATATATATATATATATATATATATATATATATATATTATATATATATATATATATATATATATATATATATATAATATATATATATATATATATATATATATTTATATATATATATATATATATATATATATATATATATATATATATATATATATATATGTATATATATATTTATTAAAATACCAGATTAGAGTTTAAGCAAAGAATCGCTGCTTTCACCCTTGACGGGATCTTCTGAAACTAACGAAGTCAATCTGTAAACCCGGCCCGGCGTCACGCCACTACACTTTCGGGCCACATTTGGGACCTCAAGGACAACAACATCACCTATGATCTCACTTGGAGATTACTGTCCAGAGCCAATTCTTACACGGGAGGACGCCGTCCGTGCAATTTATGCTCGGAGGAAACCTTACAAATGCTGTTTTCGACGGACCAACTCCTAAACAAGAAAGATGAATTGGTTACTGCATGTAAACATAGATTGCGTAGGACTTACCTCGCCCTCAAACCCCATAATGACCCGGGGGGGTAGACTAGGGCTATAACACCCCAGTTGCCGATTTTGCAATGGGTAACCCCTGCTTGCCAAGGAAGACGTAAGATCTTCTTTGTATTCTTTTATCGCTTCCTTTATTTCCTTCCCCCCTCTCTCCTTTGTCCTTCTACCCCAGCTCTTCTCCTTTGTCGGCGTCTTTTCTCGCCCACCCGAGGCTGCCCTTTGGCCCCATGTAGCCTTAGTACCCCCCCCTCCCCTAGTCTTTGATAGATTTGGCGGACTCCGCCCTTTATAGCAGTTGGCTTAGACCCCGGATACTTTCCCCCTTTTTCCGACCGCTCCCACTATTCTCTGTGCCCTCTATATTTCTTAGTGGCACTTATGCCTTATTTTTTCGTTTCAGTATTTCTTGCTTCGCTTTTCTTCTGGGCGGGGTGGATTCTGAATTTATTTCTCCGTATTCTACCTTTATTTCGTACGAACTTTCATGTAGTTTGTTTTAGATCTTTTAGAGTTAGCATTAGTATATATTTTTCTCGGGACTCAGAATTATTATCTCGTACAAGTTCACTTTGCTGCACTGGGTCGTTGCTGGCCCGGGATGGAAACCTTTATTGTTTATTTCGTGGTAGTCTCTTTAGTATTTTGGCCCCTTTTGTTGACCCGTCACCGTATCATTTACGTACTTATACCTCTTAAAAGGGTCCTTGCCTTATCCGTCCCACCTAGTTCTCTTACTTATTTCCTTATTTATTTATTTATTTATTTATTTACTTCTTTCTTTCTTTCTTTATTTTATTCTCGCCTAACAATAGCCTGACACCTAGGTCGTTGAATTTAATTTACTTTACTTTTTTCTTTACACTTAATTGCTTTTCTTCACTCTCAGTATTTTTTCTTTCCTATTTCTACCCCCCATTGTTCTACCTACCGTTCCGACTTCCTCCCCCTCCCCCTCCCCTGTATCTTCTTTGACCTCATGCCCAGCTGTAGCTGGCACTACCAACGCTTGATTGGTTCTACTCCACCCCCTCCCCTCTTTCTCCTACTGGCAGGTTTACCCACCATCTCCCCTACTAATTTGCAACCACAGAATTACTACTGATTTTTGACAATCACTTTGACCATATATGGAATTACCCCTTGAGAAGATCGGCTATTTAAATACCAGGATACATTTTCATTTAGTCCAGAATTAGCCGTCGAAACGGCTTGAGCTCCGCTGTCGGGGTCTTACTGGTTCCTATTACCCACTCTACTACCTCAAGTATTGAGTACTTTGGTGCGTTATGGTCCACCTGGTTCCTTACCACATTTCCTTCGTTATCTAGCTCCTACTCCCGTAGTAGAGCACTTTCCGACCCTACCACGCCGTATCCAGACTTTTCCGCTAAGCTCAATTCATTTCACCCGCACCATGCGAAAACACAACATTGACTTCTCTACCAAGAACATCCCAATCCCACCAAAAAAACTTTACCTTCGGATGCTCACGCAAAAAATTGATCTATTTGCGAAAAGACTTAGATGGAGAACTTTTTTCTATGACAGATATTGCGACAACCAAGACTTCGGCACCAAGGAGAGATTCGGATTTATTACCTACAAATCTCCGCCCCTGAACCCCTTGCTCGCACCCTTCGAGAATGACCTCTTCCAACTGGTCAAGAACATTAAATTTAAACCCAGACACAACCGATTCCTACAAAAACTCCGTAGCAACTTAACAGAGTATGATAACACAAATGACATCATGGTGCATTCGGATAAAACTGGGAACCTATACTTTGTCAACCCTGACAGATTCCACACACTGATCAGGAGCAGCCTAAACTCCACCTATAAAAAGGCCAACCACTCTTGTATCGAGGACATAAATCGAGATGGACAACAAATCACCTCCAGCCTCGGGGTCGCCGACCGCACGGAACCTCTAGACCCACGGACACCATACTTCACACTGAAGGACCATAAATCCGATTTTGACCGTAAACCCTCCATCAGGCTTATTAACCCAACGAAGTCCGACATAGGGAGAATCAGCAAAAAAATCCTAGACCGCGTGATACCAAAAGTCAAGCAACACACCCGACTTAGCCTATGGATCAACACCCAGGAAGTAATCTCCTGGTTCAGCAATATGGAGGATAAACGAGAAACTAAATTCATACAGTTCGACATAGAGAGCTACTATGCTTCAATCACCTTACCGCTACTTACTGCCGCCTTGGACTTCGCCGAAACACTCGTGCCCATTACCGACCAGGAAAGAAAAATCACCCTCCACGCCAGGAAGACAGTCTTACTCTTTGACAACTCTAAATGGATAAAAAGAGCACCCGACTCACCCTTCGACGTCAGCATGGGCGCCACGGATTCGGCGGAGGTCACTGATCTTATAGGATTATTCCTAATAGCCAAACTCACTGATATGTTTCCTGCATTCGGTGGTGGATTGTACCGTGATGATGGGCTCCTTACCCTTAAAGGGTACAACCCCAGTAGTACAGATCGGGTCCGGAAACAATTAATCAGATTCTTCCGCGACTGGGGATTTAAAATAACCCTACAAACGTCCCTGACCCGAGTAAACTTCCTGGACGTAACCCTCGACCTCGAAAACGACCTGTACTACCCATACAGGAAACCTAATGACAATCTGCACTACATCCACCGCCGATCAAACCATCCTAGGAACATCACAAACAACCTGGTCAAAAGCATCTCCCTCCGCATATCCCGTTTGCAGCTAATGAGCGGATATTCGATGAACATGCGCCTTATTACAATCAGGCCCTCAAGCGGAGTGGTTTCCGGGAGGAAATATCCTACTGTCCAGCTCCCATTAGCGGAACCAGCAGGAGACACCGCCGCTCACGCAATGTAACATGGTTCAATCCTCCCCACAACGCAGAGGTGACTACTCCCATCGGGAAACTATTCTTTAGGCTCATTGAAAAACACTTCCCATTACAACACCGCTACCACAACATAATTAACAAAAATACCATCAAACTCTCTTACAGCACTACACCAAACTTCGCACAAAACATCGTCTCCTCTAACAACAAAAAACTCAACCCCGATGGCAGAAAAAACCTAATTAGCAGTGGAGAACCGACCAGGAGGTGTAACTGCCCGGATAGATCTATTTGCCCACTCGACAATAGATGCAGAGACCGTAATGTGATCTACCAGTGCAACGTGAGGACGGATACCTCCAACAAAGCCTATATAGGACTTACCGCATGTGACTTCAAGACCCGGCTATACCAACATAGACATACCTTTCGAAACCCGGCCCGGCGTCACGCCACTACACTTTCGGGCCACATATGGGACCTCAAGGACAACAACATCACCTATGATCTCACTTGGAGATTACTGTCCAGAGCCAATTCTTACACGGGAGGACGCCGTCCGTGCAATTTATGCTCGGAGGAAACCTTACAAATGCTGTTTTCGACGGACCAACTCCTAAACAAGAAAGATGAATTGGTTACTGCATGTAAACATAGATTGCGTAGGACTTACCTCGCCCTCAAACCCCATAATGACCCGGGGGGGTAGACTAGGGCTATAACACCCCAGTTGCCGATTTTGCAATGGGTAACCCCTGCTTGCCAAGGAAGACGTAAGATCTTCTTTGTATTCTTTTATCGCTTCCTTTATTTCCTTCCCCCCTCTCTCCTTTGTCCTTCTACCCCAGCTCTTCTCCTTTGTCGGCGTCTTTTCTCGCCCACCCGAGGCTGCCCTTTGGCCCCATGTAGCCTTAGTACCCCCCCCTCCCCTAGTCTTTGATAGATTTGGCGGACTCCGCCCTTTATAGCAGTTGGCTTAGACCCCGGATACTTTCCCCCTTTTTCCGACCGCTCCCACTATTCTCTGTGCCCTCTATATTTCTTAGTGGCACTTATGCCTTATTTTTTCGTTTCAGTATTTCTTGCTTCGCTTTTCTTCAGGGCGGGGTGGATTCTGAATTTATTTCTCCGTATTCTACCTTTATTTCGTACGAACTTTCATGTAGTTTGTTTTAGATCTTTTAGAGTTAGCATTAGTATATATTTTTCTCGGGACTCAGAATTATTATCTCGTACAAGTTCACTTTGCTGCACTGGGTCGTTGCTGGCCCGGGATGGAAACCTTTATTGTTTATTTCGTGGTAGTCTCTTTAGTATTTTGGCCCCTTTTGTTGACCCGTCACCGTATCATTTACGTACTTATACCTCTTAAAAGGGTCCTTGCCTTATCCGTCCCACCTAGTTCTCTTACTTATTTCCTTATTTATTTATTTATTTATTTATTTACTTCTTTCTTTCTTTCTTTATTTTATTCTCGCCTAACAATAGCCTGACACCTAGGTCGTTGAATTTAATTTACTTTACTTTTTTCTTTACACTTAATTGCTTTTCTTCACTCTCAGTATTTTTTCTTTCCTATTTCTACCCCCCATTGTTCTACCTACCGTTCCGACTTCCTCCCCCTCCCCCTCCCCTGTATCTTCTTTGACCTCATGCCCAGCTGTAGCTGGCACTACCAACGCTTGATTGGTTCTACTCCACCCCCTCCCCTCTTTCTCCTACTGGCAGGTTTACCCACCATCTCCCCTACTAATTTGCAACCACAGAATTACTACTGATTTTTGACAATCACTTTGACCATATATGGAATTACCCCTTGAGAAGATCGGCTATTTAAATACCAGGATACATTTTCATTTAGTCCAGAATTAGCCGTCGAAACGGCTTGAGCTCAGCTGTCGGGGTCTTACTGGTTCCTATTACCCACTCTACTACCTCAAGTATTGAGTACTTTGGTGCGTTATGGTCCACCTGGTTCCTTACCACATTTCCTTCGTTATATATATATATATATATATATATATATATATATATATATATATATTATAATATATATATATATATATATATATATATATATATATATATATATATATATTATAAGAACATATTAAAGTTTAAGCAAAGAATCGCTGCTTTCACCCTTAACGGGATCTTCTGTGGACGCAGAAATAAATATTTCGAAAAACGCTCAAACGGAAGGGAAAAGGGAAGACGATACGTTGGTTCGTGAAGACGTTCCCTGGCAATGAACTGGAAAAAACGAGCATTGTTTCGGTCTCCACCCGCTTTCCTGTTCCCACAGTGCCGTCCGTCATCCACGCAATGCTGCTCTCAACGAGGTCATAAAGCATGGCTTGGACGCTGCAGGCTTCCCCTCCCAGCTTGAGCCGGTGGTGCTGGATCGAGGGAACGGCAAAAGGCCAGACGTTGTGACTATCTTCCCGTTCCGCGGTGGCAAACCTCTCGTCTGGGATGGCACTTGCAGCGACACTTTCGCCAGTTGCAACCTGGTGCAGTCTCCGACTAATCCAGGTAATTCTGCTCGTCAGGCTGAGGAGGACAAACTCTCCAAGTACCGGTTGCTCTCCGACAGGCTACCTCCCTATTCACAATAGGCGCTGAGCTGGCCAAACGCAGGTGTGAGCCTCACGAGTTGGAATGCCTCTTCCAGCGCATCCTCCTTACCATCCTCCAGAGAAGCGCCTTCTCCACTCTGTCCGCCGGAGCTGTGGGGAGGCCAACATGTGGGAGCTCATTGGTTCACCATAAGGATTAACGCAAACAAATTACATTTACACTGATGTAAAAAAAAAAAAATAATAAAAATTACGTCGTTGAGTGGAACGTGACGAACAATTTCGTGCAAAGGCAAAAACACATTAATGGTATATAAGTATTCGATAGACTAAAATTCCTAAACGTATATATATACAAACATATATAATTATATATATATATATATATATATATATATATATATATATATATATATATATATATATATATATATATATATATATATATATATATATATATTTGTATATATATATATATATATATATATATATATTTATATATATGGAAAAAATGAAATTGAAATTTCATTTCTCACTCATTGTACGGCTGATACTTAAATACATACATATATATATATATATATATATATATATATATATATATATGTATGTATATACATACTACTGTACATCTGTATACATATATGTATCTACGTATACATAATTATATTTAAGTATCAGCCGTACTAAGAGTGAAAAATGAAATTTCAATTTCCTTCTTTCCTTTTATCGTTTTCGGTACGCCCGGCCGACTAACTAACTCGATATGCAAATTAGGCTACTCAGCCGTTAATATGCATAAGGAAGGTATATACTTTCAAACGTTCAATCGATTGACAGGAAGGTTTACTGTGTTGATGACAGCTAAGAAGCTAGAAACTAGTTCATCGTTCCTTTGTCAGTGTTGAACAAAAGGGCAACGAAGGTTGCCGAACACTGTACGGCTTAATTCGAGCTGTTTGTTTTCAAACAAACAAACCGACCATATATATATGAGTACAGGTATGTATGTATATACATACTACTGTACGTCTGTATACATATATGTATGTACGTATACATACTTATATATATATATATATATATTATATATATATATATATATATATATATTATATATATATATATGTAGTATATATTTATAAATATATATATAAATATACATATACATAAACATATACATATATACTGATATGTACATATATACACACAATATTTAGACATAATTTTATAAAGGAATAAACAAAACTTTATAATGTGTGGAACGTCTATTTTAATGTATTTAGTTGTTGTATTTACAAAATAATGTTTATTTGATTAATAATAAGTTGTATACTCGACATCTCACTTTCTCAGACGTAATTTATTTTTATTTATTTCTATCTGAAATACTGCACCTGAATAGATATTTTATTGTAAATGCGTAACAGACTTGAGTAAATTAAATGTTGAAAACTTGAAACGTTGTCAGATATTTCAAGTAATATTAACAAAAGTTTTATTTTGATTTAGTTTTACGTGGTTTGGAAATAAAAGATAATTAAATATCTATGTTACTCTAATTTTAATTTCCTATGTTTGGCAAATATTAGTTTCAATCAATTTGAAATATTTTGTCTACAGCTGAGAGAGTAATTAAGGTTAGGCAATATCTTGTCAGAAATATAACATATATCATATATGGCGTCTCAAAGTTGATCATATTCCACCTCTTGTCTTAACCATTCTGTGTTTTGCTAATGAATTTTAAATGAATGTATACTATGTTATTAAGAGGTATTTCATTTAGTGGGCCCGTTATCTCCAAATCTTCTAAATACAATATGTTTGTTGTTATTTGGAAAATATTATACCCATACATTAACACCGTGTCTTTCCTTTGTTCATTGAAATATACTTGATGTTGCACTTACTTTATCAATATTTTAAATCTGTGATTTAAACAATATTTAAACAATATTTTGCGTCATAGAAAATTCACTATATCACTTAGATCATTTATATCTGATACCACTTCTATAGAAACCATAACAGTTGTGGCAAATTTGCTATCAAGTTATTGCTTAACAAATGATAGAAACAAACATTAATCTATATCATAGTCCTTGTATTAACCTGGCCTCGTACCAAAGAGTTAGCGTATAGAATAATTCCTCGGATTCTGGTTAAATGAAACGTGTTGGGAATTTAATAATTGATATATATCCATTTACTTGACATATACACCTGGCATGCTTTGGGCAACCTTGTTCACAGGAATTACCGATCAAACATTTAAGAACAAATTGCAATTATTTCAACAGTGGATTATATGTGAAATATTTACTTGTATGAAATTATATATAATGAAACCTAGAAGATAATTCGATTCGAATTGAGATGTACGTTTTATAAATGACCTGTAATTTACATATCCCTTCGACTCTGTTCATCGTTTAATAGAATATGTAATATATATATATATATATAACAAAGAGGGTGCGGTAAGAGTATTCGATTCTTGGAGTAGTAGAGGGGGTAATATGAACAGATTCAGGATCCCGACGTTTGAGCTCCAGCCGTTTCGACAGCTAGATCCGATAGCTAGATCCGATCCTGAATCTGTTCATATACATATAACAAGTTAGTATTTTTGTCCGCTTCTCAGTTTGTCAGTTCAGTGTTGACAACCTGATAAGAGTCAGTCTAAAAAGAATTAGCATTGAGGCTTGGGATTTAACATAGCAGAATTTCTAGATATGATCGATATTAATCTCGCATGAGAGAACAGAATTCTATAGTAAAGTATTTCTCAAGTATAGATAATCCATTTACCAGTGAGATACATATACATGTTTAATCCAGTCTTCTGTACAAGAAAACATGAGGAGTTTGCAAGAAAAAATATATGTTCGTATATTTGAAGCCTTTACGCATTGATATTTTTTATATGAAACAAAAAGAACACAATATCTTCGTAAATATATGGATTGAATTAAACAAACAAGGAATATAAATATTATGCTTGCGAATTAAGATAATCCCTGTACATCATATGATCGGTAGTTAGATTTGCTTATCATATTTGTTATGTAATGTAAGTAAATGCAAAACTTCTGCTTGCATTAAAAGATATTTACGGGGAACATTATAATATGAATAAAAAGTATGAATAAATTAAAACGAGAAAATCTCTCTCCCTATATATATATATATATATATATATATATAAACAGGGGTGCACAGGCAGAGAGAATGGAAAGAACAACGCAGAGACGGAAAGTCCCATCTCCTCAACCAAACTCTGGCGGTCACTACACTTTCGGTTAATTTTAATGATTTTTCAAATATAGAGTGTGACACACACACACACACACACACACACACATACACACACACACACACACGCACACACGCACACACACACACACACACACACACACACACACACACACACACACACACACACACCCATATATATATATATATATATATATATATATATATATATATATATATATATATATATATATATATATATATACATATATATATATATATTTGCATGAGTACGTGTTATCTGTATGTGTATCTGTGTGCACTTTATATCTGCCTTCGGATAAGTGTTAGGCCACCAATTATCCAAGTGCATTATTGGTACTTTATTTTATCGACCCCGTGAGAATGAAAGGCATAGTTAACCTCGGCAGGATTTGGACTCAAACCATAAAGGGACATAACTCTATTCTGCAATGCGTGACGTCCGACCCTTTACTGATACTGCCAATCAAACACACTCACATAATAATAACAAGTGATGAGTTGCTGGTTTAGTCTATCTTCTTGCGTGATGTCATAGTATTATCATGAATGACAGCCCTTATGACTCCAGTTAAGTCTTTCTTAGCTCTTAGGAAGAAATACGTAATGTAATGTCAAATTATAGACCTGATCCGATTGCGTACAGCAACGAGTCACTTCTAAAGTCTACACAAAACTTAGTTGAGTATTCTAAACCGGGCATTCGACGATGCAATGTATACTTAAAAATGAATTGTAACTGTGATCAACCTTAAATTAAAGATGATATATGAATGCTCATTGAAGAGATGTAGTCTCGTACTTAGATTCCATTTTCAGCTGGAAACATCAGAATGGGTCTTCTATACATTTTCCTCTTTTATTTATTTTTAGCTGCATCACTTCATTATTTAGATTATGTTAGAGTTCATATGCAATGATGCGATTCTGAACGATTTAATTAAACTCGGTGTATAATGTAACCCTGTGAACGCTTTTCATGCATACATGTGTCATTGTTATTCATAGTGTAATTTATGAAACACCTCATAAATATCTACAACTTTATAGACAGATCCAGATAAGAGAGAACACGAGGGAAGCGTTTATGAACAGCAGAACAAACGAAAGCGTAGAAACACTATACAAAAAGAAAAATTGTTAGCGAACAACTGTCATATATCATACTTAGTAATCACAAGAGTATTGACCTTTGCTATTGGAAATATGAATTATCGAAGTATTTGCGGATAATATAAAACCTCGATTCCCGTTATTTAAATTTTCATTTAAGTATATATTGGAATATAGGCAGTATTTAGGGACATATGCACTTTTACACAAACCGCACTTGAAACTACACACATCTACGAATAATTGATCACATATAAACATATATACAAACCAATGTTCACTATCTATGAATTGTGATCGAAGAAAAACGCTCCTGACATGGCAGCATTCCATTGAGTGCTTCAAATTTTGGCGACGGCTGGCCTACTAAATAGCCGATGTAATTAAGTAACTAGTCGAAGAAATATTCTGTGATTCTGCTCCATTTCCTACTTTTCAACTTGTCACATTTTCTGAAATTCACGACCTAGCTGTAAGAAATATATTGACAGCCGATTGCTAATAAGTTATACCTATCTTTTCTTTCGTACACAATGATATCCAATAATAATTAATATACTATTAGGAAAGTCTACTCTGATAATTTCCGTGCCAACAGCTTGCGACTTGACGTCTATGATTTTCATAAATGTGCGTCGTTCTGGGCAATTGAAATTCTCTTTGAGTCGATCTGATATATTCTTTTAATTAAATATATTAAGTAGTCCATTATACATCATAAACAATGAAAAGGAACTTTCTAAAAGATCGTATCATGCACATAAACATAAGACGAGGAACAGACACACAGAAACCCACAGACTCCAACACACACATATACAAATATACACATACATATATGCACACATGATACACATATATGTATACAATCTGTATCACTAATAGAGTGATATCTATCAATTTCTGCATATATGTATAAGTACACATAAGTGCACTTACGAATTTTTATATTTGATTTCATGTGTGGATAAGTTTGTGTAAGAACGTCTCTTGAGAGTAAATCTATTTGAAAGAAAATGCCCCAAAAGAGTGCCTTCGTATAATGCACTTCTAAGTTGATTCATTAAAACGTTTCATACAGTGTGACTCTTTACATTTTCGTGATTGTTGAAATACAATGATCTATCGACGGGTATCTTCGAAAAAAACTGCAAAAACTCTATGAAATCTCCGTATCCGAAACCTTATTTTGCACGGTGAGAAAGTTTGTGATCACTAATCTGATGAACCAAAGCAATTACATTTCTAATATTAACTGCATTCGAAGGAATATCAATTACAATTATGAAAACAAGCATGCAATTTAATATGCATTTAATCTTGAATAATTCATTGATACAAAAGCCCACTCTAATTTGGTAACATTAAAACACATCATCTCTAAGGTAAAACCCATCTTCGATTACACGTCTTCAATTATATTTAAAACACTGAATGTTAGATATGACCCAGGTTGAATCTACTACCAATGTTTGATATGATCTTAACGCATTTGACATCTAACTAATTGGAAGAAACTAAGTACTTACAGTTAGTGAATATGATAATTCAAAACTCTACTAACATCAAAATGCATACGAGCATTAAACATCGAACTTATTTCTCTTAGGAAGCGTGGGAACAATTATTTGCTGATTTGTGGCATATTTGTCACATTATCAACATCTAAATAAATAATCCAATAAGGCGCGTACAGTAGATGAAAGGGAAACAGTGGCAAACTATGCATCTTATACAGACTATTGACTTCGAACATGAAATGAATTTATAACAAATAATTCAAAGCATGTAGGTAAAATGGAAATCGGATCTGATTTTTCCAGCTTCGCTTGCTTGACAGTATATAACAGTTATCTATAATGTTTTACTTTTAACTATATAATGTACGTTCCTTTCCGTATATAATTGACATTAAGATCTGACGATATCTAACTCCAATAAATAACCATATTGCAGCCACGAATCTTCTAAGAACAGGAGGTATGGATTAGAAATTATCACCATAGTAGTAGAGGAATGAAAGCAAGTTATACAAATATAATTAATACAGAAATATGTAGAATCAATGGTACAAGTCTATGATTAGAATCCAATATGGAAATTTGATTTGATATATTATGTCCAAGAAACGATTTATAACATTATGTTGCTCTTAATACAATTTGTACTATATAACATTTATGTGTTTCCTTTAAACCTAAAAAAAAAACGAATCTGTTGATTTAAGGCAATTTGCATTAATCTATGCAATACTCAAGAATATAAAAATAGGTGAAGTCAGTTGCTCGAATATTGATGAACGAGGTTGATATACATATTTTTTTTTAGATATTCTAAGAAGATCTGATATGTTTTACAAAATATCCGATGGTATTACAGAGTAAAAATATTACTTTAAGCCGTTGACATATATAATATTAATTCATAAATGTTTTACTCTATTCACACAGGAACACAAACGTACACAGAAACAAACGAACTTTCACAAACACAGCCACACTTAAACACACATAGTCCTGGCGATATGTTAAGCAGTTCCCTTTTCAAACATATGGTTCTAAGTTCAGTCTCGCTGAGCTGCATGTAGTATTGACTAATCAACTTTAATGGAATTTGATAGAGTGAGAAATGCAAATGGCCGGCAGTCAGATATAGGCTCTTTTTTCTTATGGCTAAGATTTGTTACACTGTAAGATTTGTTACACTGGACATTCAGTTGTCTTAAACATTGAAAATCGAAAGTTCCATGAAAGAGCATAGTTACGTCCCTTTACGATATGAGTTCAAATCCCGCCGAGGTTGACTTTGCCTTTCATCCTTACGGGGTCGATAAAATAAAGTACCAGTAATGTACTGGGTATTTACTGGCCTTGTGCCTAAAGTAGAAACAATTATCTTTAAATGGCCCACAAGGGCGGTGGATTGGAAGTATCGGTGGAGGGTCGGACGCCATGCTTTCCAGCATAGTTACGTCCCTTTATGATCTGAGTTCAAATCCCGCCGAGGTTGATTTTGACTTTCATCCTTACGGGGTCGATAAAATAAAGTACCAGTAATGCACTGGGTCATTGCTGGCCTTGTGCCTAATGTAGAAACAATTATCTATAAATGGCCCGTGCCATTCTGAGTTCAAATCCCGCCGAGGTTAACTTTGCCTTTCATCCTTACGGGGTCGATAAAATAAAGTACCAGTAATGTACTGGGTATTTGCTGGCCGTGTGCCAAAAGTAGAAACAATTATATATAAATGCATTGTCGCATCGATGCGTTTAGATGTACATTATGTATTTGTATTGTGGACTTTATAGCAAGCAGCTTAATTTATTATAATCACGTTGATACATATATACAGACGCACAGAATGAATTGATAAATGGCTAGTCTGATTGAATTGATAAGTACTTAAAGATGTAGTCGGTGTAGATGTACACTCTATATTTTACTCTGTGATATTAACCCATTATGGGATAATAATCCATTATATATCACACTCTGCAATTTATGCAGATATTTCTTGACAGTATCATAATATAATATCGATCAACATCCTTGCTGCATTCTCTAGCAGAAACCAGTACACTCATATCAACTCAATCATTCTCCATATTCACTAACAGGAGTTTGTTTAAATTTGTAACTCTTTATTTTGTATTGAATGTTATATCAGTTTCTATATTTAAATAGAGGAATTCAATAGCAAATGCAATTTCTATACTACGTTGCTATTTATGTAAGTAGTTCACTCTCTAACCTCTGAATATACATTTTATATTCGCGAGAAATGTGTCATGCCGAAATCTATCGCAATTAAATTTTGTCTGGAGTAGTTGTATGTGTTTTTATTTCTTTGTCAAGACTCCATAATATATATATTCACTCTTCTTTTCTAACGTCGGCAGTACGATCTAGATGTTATTTCTAATAGGAAGTGAAACCTTATACATACTTCATTGTTCACGACAATTATGTATAGATGTTTTTGGTGTGTGATTATCGTCAGCCAAGAGAATATGACGCAGACGTTTTCTCGGAACGCAATTCAGTCATAAACATTTAATATAGTTTTATCTGCCTATTACATCTATGAATAAAATATCCAATGTTTTTTATTTCTTCTAATATTCGTATGGCTTAGAGTTTTTGCTGTCGGTTATTATACGGCAAGACACCAAGTAGATGCTATCGAAAAATCGAGCGCATAAACATTTTTGCATGAGCACGTACAAACCACAGGTAAATGCTCGTTCTTGTATACATTTACATGCTCTATTATATAGATTGCGTGTACATAAAACTTGACGTTAGCCTATGGATAATGTTACTTTTTACATATAGAAAACTGCGTAGTTTTTAAACGTAAACTTTCAATTTGTGATAAACAAAACATGAACGTATTACATCATACTTTATTCTGACGTTTTATTCTCTTCTTTTCACTTTTGCTTTAGAATATCGTGTTATTTATATTCTAAACAATCTGCTATGATAAGAAAAGTTCCTAATATGTCAGTTAATGAAATGTATTGTTTTTGAAGAACAAAATGTCATGAAAATCTATTTATCAGGTATAGTACTGTAGTACTGAAAGAGGCATAAACATACAAATATAATATTATAAAATATCTCTCTATATCAAATTATGTTTCTTAAGAAAGTAAGCAATATATTCAACGTTATTTTTTCGATATAATATAAGAAAACAAACCTTAGTTCTGAATAGATTTAGGAAGCTATAACCATAATATAAATCCAGTTTCAACAATACAGAATCAGTCTTAAACTCATACGTATTTACACACGTATGTACTTAAGTATAAATATATGAAAACAAGTTCAGATATATTTTCATATAAATTTTCTTACAATTATACGTATCTCTTTTACATGAGATGAAAAATGTAAACATGTATGCAGAGACATATATATGAATCATCCATATATATATGTTATATATGGATATTGCCGATTTCATACGAGTGCACTCAATTACGTGAAGAAGAAAAGAAATAAGACAAATTAGAAGCACGAGCATGGGTGGAATGAGCGCGCAGATTTTTAAGTGACCTCAGAAAATGCATTGGCTAGTCGATGGTTTGAGAGAGAAGCGCGGAGGGGGAGAAAGAATGAGAGACAGAAAGAGAAAGAGAGAGTATAACAGAACATATAACAGTGCAGCTTAAAAGATCTCGCAGAATTTAATAATAATGCAAAGGACTGTGTGAAGAAATGGGAAACTGTCATATAACCACATGCTTCGAAGATACGAAAAGAAGAAGACGAACAGAACATATAAACTTATATGTAGCGATGAGCCGGACGAGAGTGGGTTGGAGGCATTACATTTACTAGCAGAACAACCGCCGCCGGGGAGGTTTTCTGCTAGCATACGTAGTGTCCATATTGATATCACACGCAAATATATATGCATATAGATATGATGGGTGAATGTAAAAGTAATTTGACAATATACACATACATTGATCAAAGTCTGTTACACATACTTCTGTAATCAGTAAAGTAATCGATGATACATTTTGAAAAAAAGGCGATAATGAAGATGGAAAAGCGATGAGACTGTTGACATAAAATGTTCATGAATCTTCACTTGAGAATGTCGATGGCAAGCTTCACCAGTGAATTTGAAAATAGATGCTGCTGGTGGGAAAGAAAGAATTACACTTATATAGACTTCTTAAGTAGTGTCCTTATATATACTTCTTTAGTAGTGTCCCATTTCTAGCAATTAAAAAGAAACAGAAATGCATTTCAATCTCAGATGCCATGGGTAGATAATATGTGCGACAACGAAATTCTGTGGGTTTTACTTTGTCAGCATGTAAGACAATAATCACATTTTCTGAGACTGCATTTCAATGAGTGCCTTGAAGATATTTATATAGGTGGTGGAGTGGGGCAAGTCTTCTTGCAGGTCCTGCGGGTCCGTAGTATCTAAATTAGTATGATTCAAGCGATTCTGAAGCTCATGATCTGTATCATAGAATTAAATCTGCGCAAACTTGGGTGAAGCATTACTTGAAAGTAATGATCGAATAACATGGCAAACCTAACATTGGATATTAAATGTGAGACTAAATCCTGGTGCTCTAATCTCTTTGCAACCAATTGAAGTTAAGGCATGCACATTTTTATATGCATGCATCTTTTGCAGAAAATAATTTCTCGCTTGAGTTATATAGAAATGTTTCAGTATATTTGGTGGATGAAGAGGGAGTTGAGGGAGTTTCAATTTTTTATGGAAGCAGAACAGAGATTTAGGTTCATGTGGCCAGCGATAAGCTTTGCAGTGCGGAGAAACAGAGGCAAAGATACTCCCTGCATTATTTTGTGACATTATGGAAAGAAGAGTTTGCTCCTTGAAAGTTTCATCTATAGGATTATTTGCCAGACCTTCAAACGACAATCAAAGAACTTATGCATATCCAGCTGAATATTGAATTTGAAAGTTTACTCAGCTGCAGAACGTATATTGATGATGTGAAAAACGAGTCTTGATCCGCAATTGCATGTGAAAAGATGCAACTAATTAGATCAGCATATGTCTGATAATTAAAATAGTATGGCATAATGAAATTCACCTGACTGCCAAGCTGAATACTTACAATATGTACATCTAGTTGTATGTGTAACAAGTAATTTGATTGCATCAACTGTACTCTTCACATCTTAATACAATTATGTTCGAGGCTCTCATCTCGATAATTGATATTTTGCTCATTACATAGTGAATATGTCCACCATTCAGGGCCCAAATATACTTTCATTTTGTGATGGCATTTCTATGTATGGACGGGAAAAATGTTTAAATCTTATTCTCAAAAAAATATTTTTTTTAGTTTTATCTAATTTGCCTTTTGCCCTTCAACATCCTTGTTGTTTGTTAGAAATTCGTACATTATAAAACTTTATTTTCAGACCTTTCTATCTATGAGAGGGAGATGATTCATATTATTTTGGCTATGGAGGCGATGAAGTCAGGTCAGTTGTAGCTCGTTTAAATATATTTCCGTCGAATATTTCATGGTAAATAATGTATATTAGGAAGTACTTATTTGTTAAGTGTTCAAAGAATACTGCATTGTTAAATCATGTGAAACCATGTATAAGGTATGAGGATATTTGTACATATTCATATGTGTACACATGTATGTGTGAACATTGTATGTCTGTACTGACATTTGTATGTATAGGCCATCGATGTACACGCCATCGATCACTGTATTGCATATATACAAATTATAATTATTCATGGTAAAATGTCGTAAATTTCAATTTCCATCCAGTGAAATAAATTGGAGAATAATAGCTCCATATACATATCGGTATATATGTATGTATTATTTAGATTGCTCTGTAAGTGTGGGAATATGCTGGCCTTTATGTGAATATTCGTATAAACGTATGTGTATAACTACAGGTAAAATACTCATGAGGATATTGAACAATAAAGTAACACATGAAATGTCCTTGATGCTTGTATTACCCCAAGTTTCCCTTCGTTTTCCATCAACGTTTAATTTATGTCACATTCACAGTAGACTCTTACACACACACTCAAAACTACATACCCAAACACAATGCATTCATACATACATACATACATACATATACATACACACACACACACACGCACGCACATACATACATATTTAAGGTTATTTTTCTGTTATTCATTCCGTTTATGTGGCAAAACTTCACATATTTTCTCTAAACACATACGCCTGCAAGCTAGAATGTTTCATACTCTATCCATAAATGCTATAAGCTTAATATTTCATGAACGTTGTAATATATGAGATTGGGCAGAATGCACTTGCTTTTAACCCTGTAGAGACGTAGACCAAAATATAAACACTTACACGGTGAAATTATTTCGGCACTCTGAATATATTATTAGCTGTACTTCAACAATACTGAGTTAACGTAAAAAGCAATTCACAATAGAGCTAGGCAACTGAATTAAAAAAAATATAAAATACTGAAAAGTGTACGTTGTCTTGGGTTACATGATTGATATTACCTTCAACAGAGACTGAAATGCTTACAATATTTTACCTGCAATATATTTTCTCTGAGATAGACCTTTATTTAAGGTATAAATAGTGAAAGGTAAATAATTGTGTATATCACTAATAAAGAGATTAATATTTAGCGTAATTAGACTAGAATAGATGATATACAATATGTTTCCCTGAGCCCTGTTATATAAAATTTTGAAATTCGTTAATAGAACATTTCATTTTTTGATCTTATTTCAAAATTGCTACGTGAAATTAATCGAACGACGATAATGTTATGTTATTTAATGAAGAGGTAACTCTTGAAATGCGTCACAATCAGCAAAGCGGCACCAATATTATCGGAGTTTCAATGAAAAGCTTTTTTCACGTACCACATATAGCAACATACAATATATTATAATATATATGTATCAAATTCTGATATTTAAAGTACGGAAATATTTTATAGATTTAAAGTATTTTGGTCTGTCACTAAAAATTATTACTTTAAAATATAGTAGGAATAGGACACTGCCTGATATACGAGTTAACATTTTCTAGAAATAATAAAACAATGATAATGAAAATGAGAACTATTATAAGTTCAAAAACTTACATAATCCATTACATTCAAAATAATATATACATGCGTGTATGCATGCATATATACCCACAACATTCCTACATTCATGCAAGAATATTTCCATATATACATACAGCTAAATATGACAAAAGATGCAGACCATGAAGAATAACTACCACATATGTCCCCCGCAACATGATGTTGGTGACAGGTTGATGAAAGAAATCATTGCGACAATATCTATATATATGGCATGACAGAGTGGCCAAAACACTATACAATGCAATTTTTAGAAAGTATAATCCTGAGAATAAACATGTAAAATTGAGTGATATGGAGGGCATAGTCAAACATAACAGGATATTGTACAGAGCAAAAATAATAAAAAGCATGCTCATATAAATATAAGTTAACTGCCCATCAGATGTCAATATAATGCTATAGAAGTAATGGGAATTCTGCTGAAAACTCCACCCTGACAATACCTTTGTATTTGTACTTGAGTTTATTGAAACTCTTTGATATGTGCTGAGCTTCACATAACCAGAAAGATCACAGCTAGTTAAGCATTTGTAAATACAGTCCATTTATACAACAGCTAATATATACAAAACAGTTCAGAAATCCAGCATGTAATAACGGCCTATATACAAATCCAGCATGTAATAACGGCCTATATACAGAAACAAGCACATATACGCATATAACTCAAAACATACACGCACGCACGCACATACACACACACACACACACACACACATATATATATACACAAACATACAATCACATACAGGCATACATATTACTTTACCTAGTTGGTGTTAAAATTCCAAAGCAGGAGTCAGCTTTCTATATTATAAAACAACTCTGTCTTTGTATTGGTGAAAATGTATAAAATGATTAAACAATAAGGGCGCACACACGCAAATATTGATACATACATACTTATATAAATGCATACATACATACATACATACATACATACATACATACATACATACATACATACATACAAACATACATACAAACCTACATACGTACATATATACATATATACAAACATACATCATACATGCTGTTAGATCGACTCTCCATATTTCTTTTCAATGGCTGACAATACCTTACCGGCGCCACTCGAATAAGGTAGTTATTTAACCCATAAATGGAGCCCTAACAGGTACTACCACCCCGGGCCAGGGCAGACCTGGGAGTCATGACAACTAAGGGGTAACTCCACATTCCCCACATCTCCTGAACTCCCGAACTGGAGCCTTGCCACTGGATGTAGTTTAATGTCATACCCAGGACATGTCCTGGGTATGACATGTCCTGGGTATGACTCCCAGGTCTGCCCTGGCCCGGGGTGGTAGTACCTGTTAGGGCTCCATTTATGGGTTAAATAACTACCTTATTCGAGTGGCGCCGGTAAGGTATTGTCAGCCATTGAAAAGAAATATGGAGAGTCGATCTAACAGCACTAGGGTTAGAGCCCCTAATTACACTGTCAAGGAGCAGCCTGGTCGTTATGACTCTGCTGGCTTAGAGCCACAGAGAGGGCCAGTAGATGATGGATCAGCTGTCTCTGAGACAAATATAAAGAATGCAGTTTTGTCCTGCAGAAGAGCCATCAAAATGGGCACTTTGAATGTGAGGACTATTCGAACGCTGGAGAAGAGAGGGAGGAGTTGGGACATCTGTTCGAGGAGAGTGGTATACAGATACTTGCGATCCAAGAACACAGGATTCTACGCTATGAGCCCGTGAGGAGTGTGATGATCGGGAGGAAGAGCCAGCTCACTACATTGGCAGTGAAGAACACAACAAATGCTGCAGTAGGAGGAGTGGGTTTTGTGTTCAGTGCAAAAACCAATCTGTTGGTGAGGGAAATAATGCCTATCTCCCCGCGAGTGTTGAAGGGGACTTTCAATGGAAACCCAAGACTGACAGTCATCTCAGCCTATAATCCAACCGAGGGGGACAGTGATGTGAATGCCGAGGAGTTCCATGAGGTGTGTGGGGCTGTCAACACCACTCAGGCACACAATATCCTGCTTGTTTTGGGGGACTTCAATGCACATCTGAGTAAGGAGGGCTGTGAATATCCTTGCTGGTACTTCCATAACAACACCAACCGAAATGGAAGACTACTGAGAGACACCCTGCTGGAGGCGAACTTGATGGCGACCAACCTAAGGTTTAGGAAGAATCTGAGGAAGAAGTGGACCTACATCTCAGATATGCACCTGTCCAAGTCCGAGATTGATTTGATTCTGGTGAGGAAAAAGTGGCGGAATAGTGTTCTGAACACGGAACCATACAGCTATTTTAGTACACTGGGTAGTGACCACCGGCTTGTTATGAGTGAGGTCCGCATGAGCTTAAGAAAGAGCAAGGCTCTGCCCCGGAGAACAATCTATGACTGGGGAGCTTTCAAGGAAGATGATAAGCTACAGGAGAGGTTCACAGTGGAAGTGAGAAACAAGTTTAGTGCTCTGTGTGGAGAGTCAGAGGAGAGAGAGATTGGATGGACTGAGGAGAGTGTGACGAAGAGGTACGGGCACTTCACCAATGCAGTGGCGAAAGCAAGTGAAACCCTGGTGCCGAGGAAAAAGAACAAATGGAAGCACGTCAGCTCTGCAAACCCAAAAGTGTGTGCAGCCAGAGAACACCTGAAAGCTGCCAGGGACCAATTCTATGCTGATCCTACGGAGGAGAGGATGGAGACTGTGGAGGTGATGAGGGAAGAGCTCTGTACCGCTTACACTGAGGTCAGAGAGGAGGCACTGATAGAGAAGATCAGAAGTGTGGAGAGAGCGGTTGACAGATCTGGATGTAAGGAGAGCTGGATGATCATCAACGAGATCACAGGGAGGAAGAAAAGGTGTTCGAGTCAGATCCAGGGAACGGGGCCCGAGGATAGGAAGAGGAAATGGCTAGACCATTTTAGGACCCTACTAGGAGAGCCACCCTCCACAGCCCAGAGCACTTGGGAGATCAGGCGGCTGTTTGAGGAACTGGATGTTGAGACAAAGCCCTTCCCCAGAGAGGAGCTTCAGAGAGCCAAGAAGAAGATCAAGGAGGGCAAGGCTCATGGAGAAGATGGAGTGGCATCAGAGGTGATGAAGAGGTGTGATTTTGATGATATCATCCTGGGGTTCTGTAACGGGGCACTGGAGAAAGGAGTTGCCCCGAATCAGTGGAGGATCAGTAACATCGTCCCAGTGCCAAAGAAGGGAGATCTCTCTAACACCAACAACTACCGCGGGATCTCACTGACGTCACTTGTGGCAAAGACCCTCAACAGGATGATTCTTAACAGGATCCAACTGAGATGGAGAAGAAGCTCAGGGACAACCAAAACGGCTTCAGAGAGGGTAGATCAACCACCAGTCACATCCTGATGCTGAGGAGGATATTAGAGGGAGCTAGAGCGAAGTGCCTTCCTGCGGTCATGGTTTTCATTGACTTTAGGAAGGCCTTTGATTCTGTGGACCGTTACTGCCTGATGAAGATCTTACAGGCTTATGGAATCCCCAAGAGGATAGTGGACCTGATATCACTGCTCTACACCAACACCAAAGCCCAAGTCATTACACCTGATGGGATGACAGAGTTCTTTGAGATACTGGCTGGAGTGCTCCAGGAAGATACATTGGCTCCCTACCTTTTTATCATCGTAGTGGACTATTGTATGCGCCTTGTACTGGAGATACACCAGGACTCTGGCTTTACTGTAGCACCGGCTCAGAGCAGGAGAGTTGGGGCGAAAAAGGTATCGGATGCTGAATTTGCCGACGACATAGTTTTGGTGACAAATACAGTGAAGGAGGCAGAGTATTTGATGCGGGAGGTTGAGACTGTGTCGATGAGTGTGTGGCTGAGAATGAATGAGACTAAAACAAAATATCTCGTAGAGAATGTTGAGAAGCCAGAGGGGATCACTAATGTAGGCAGGAAGCCGCTGGAATTGGTTGAGGACTTCCTGTATTTGGGACCAAAGATTGGGAATACGGAAGATGATGTGGTTGAGAGGAAGAGCAAGGCCTGGGCGGCGTGTCACAGCTTGAAATCGGTGTGGAAGTCGGACCTTCGTAGAGACCGGAAAATCCGCCTCTTCATTGCTGTAGTGGAGTCTGTGCTGCTGTATGGGTCTGAGACTTGGACACTGACCAAGAGACTCACTCAGATGGTGGATGGGTGCTACACGAGAATGCTTAGGATGGCTATGAACATTAATCAGTATACACTGAGGATGAAAAACTCAGAGCTTTATGGGAGCATCCCAAAAGTCAGCTTAAAAGTGACACAGAGGAGACTGAGGTTGGTTGGACATGCTCACCGACATCCAGAGTTGACATTGCACTCAGTGCTCCTTTGGGAGCCCCTACATGGACACACTAGAAGAGGAAGACCAAGGTTAACGTATGCTGATGCCCTAAGGACAGACACTGGTCTGTTGGAGATGCAGGATATGGCAGCGATAATGAGGGACAGAGACCGCTGGAGAGAACTCGTCCATGGATCTCGGGAATTTTACCCGCCTTAGACATCATACATAGATACATATATTTGTTACGGGAGGAATTGGAAAAATAAATTTAGCAGAAAATGAGACAGGTGATAGTTGTTGACATGATAGATGACTTTCTTTTTATTTGCCACCTGGGCATCAAAAAGTGGGACAAGTACAATGGGGTGAGTTTACATAAAAAGGCGTCCTCAATAAGGAGGAGGCAATAGCAAGATATAAAAATAAAATAAAATATAACAAAAATAAATTTAATAACAAAATCCTCAATAGGGAGGAGGCGCCTTGGGGGGTCGCACACACCCCTGAAAAAGTGTGCAACCTTCTCTTCAGGAGCACAGAGAAGGGGTGCTCCCTTGATCTTTCATCTTCCTCACTTATAGTCTTATGTAGAATGAAGGCCCATTCACACGGGCCATTCTCGCCACTTTCACCCATCTTTCATAAAATCGGCTGGGGTGCAGCACCTCTCGCTCCATCCTGATCCTTCTCCCGAAATGATATCGGAAGAAACGGACCAGTTGTTGGCCAGAGTGAAAGGTGTCTGACCTCAGTCTTTTCAGACGCGTCCACCATACAACCTCTTTCGCCATGGCTATTACGCACAGAAACACCGCCTGTCCTTCGTTTTTGAAGAGGGTAGGCGGCTTGATAGTTACAATAGACTCAGTGGTTAACCGGATCGGTCCCACCCTTGACAGCAGTTGTTCGACATAGCCCCACAGATCGGCAATGCCCGAGTAGTGTACCAATGCCTAGGGCTTCTCCGAGGACGTCGTCGCTCCTGCTAACCACCAGCACTCTATAGAATGACGAGGTGGATTCTTCACTGACAGCCTGGTCCGCCTGCCAGAGAGCTGTGAGCGCCTGGGCACACACGGTGTGCCAGGCACCCAGTTTTCTCGTCTTTGCTTGACCCAGGAATGCAGCTCGGTAAGCGAGACGAGTCTGGGAAAGGTTCGCCTCACGAATGGGGCCCACACGGGTTGACCGGTGAGGAATACCTGGAGGTGCCGTAGCCTTAATGCGTGTTTACGTATCATTAGCCACGGCATCCCCAGCCCTCCTTTCGAAGGGTCTTGACAGCAGATGGATCTCCTCGCCAGAGGAGCCCGCTTCTTTCAAAGGAATTGGAAGAGTGCGCGCTCCATTTTGGCGAGCTTTTCCCATGGGCAAGGCACGACGGTCAGGCAGTAGTAGATGACGGACGTTATGTAAATGTTCGCCACCTCCGCCCGACCTTTCAGGGACAGTTTGCACTCGGCCCACTTCTGGGTCAGTGCAAACACCCTGTTCCTTACCTCACCCCATTTCGAAAGGCTCCGAGAGGTAGCTGTTCACCTTGACCCTAGAGCAGATGCGGCTGCTGTGCATGGCATTGATCCAGCCCTTGAAAACGGGTCCGAATCCTGCCGCCGCTAGCACCGCATCCAGGTAACCATGGTCGACCCTCTCGAACGCCTTAGATTGATCCAAGTTGATCAGGGCCCCACCAAAGCCGGATTCGTTCCCAACCCTCTCTATGATGTCTCGCATGAGGTGGTGGTTGTCGTGGATGGACCTGGACAGGATAGCACATGTCTGCGCACCAGGTTGCCCACGACAAGGGCCAACCTCTTTGCTAGCATCTTGGCCAAAATTTGTAACTCCGTATTTAGCAGAGTTATGGGCCTGAAATTATTTATATCGTCCCCCTTGTTCTCGTCCTTCCTCACTGGCGTGACTACGCCCTTGGTCACATCACAGGGAATTCTCCCGTTCTGTTGCCGGTTGCAGTAGACCGCCTCGAGCAGAATGGGGAACAAGTCCGGCATAGCTAGATATAGTTCGTATGGAAGACCACCGAGACCCGGGGATTTGCGTCTGCCGCAATGGCTCACCGGCTGAAATCGGCTCTTCACAGGACTTCGCCTCCCTGTCCGAGAGACGCGGCAGGCCGTCGAGGTATGGACCGAAGTCCACTTCCCCAACCGGTCCCCCGTACAATCTGGCAAAGTGCTTTTGAAAAGCCTCGCACATCTGCTTAGGTTCAAGGATCACCTGTCCATCCTGGTCTCGCAAAGAACAGATAGTGTATCTACTCCCTCTTTTGATTTCTGTCACGCGGGCCCAGCTAACAATTTTGGTCCGCTCGTTTCCCAGAGCACGTATTTTGCTTCGGACGATGCAGTCGGCTAAGAAGGTTCTGTCTATTATTCGGTGATATAATTATCATGGTATTGTATGAATGGATTTATTTTCCCCATTAATATGTTGCGTTATTGTGGATTGGCAATATCAGTAGAGGGTCGGGCGCCATGCTTTGAAGCATAGAGTTACCTCCCTTTATGATCTGAGTTCAAATCCCGCCGAGGTTAACTTTGCCTTTAATCCTTACGGGGTTGATAAAATAAAGTACCAGTAATGCACTGGTATAATTGCTGGCCTGGTGCCAAAAGTAGAAACAGTTATTACCTATGTGATAAGATGTTTTAGTACAGTAGGTTATCTCTACATTGTGTAGAAATAGATAGTTTTCTGACAAATTCTGTTAATATAGCTATGCAAATGGTTTTCATTATCTACATCGGCATATTCTGTTTAAACATTTCATAAAAAAAATCATTTCATGAAGAAATTAGTCTATCATTGCTCAATTAATAAAATAATCATAGATTATTTCATTACAGACTAGAATTCTAACTAAAAACAGCGTCAAGCTTCCGAAAGCACGAAGGTAAAAGAGACAGTTTGTCGCTCTAGTCTACGTGACAGACACTTTAAATTTATTTATATTGAATATATACGGCTAATTAGATTCACGAAGTTCCCTAAATTCCATGAAAAAACAACGTAGTATTTTATTAAACGGCAGCATATAATCAGTGCAATTAAAAATGTATACAACGACATTGTTTGAATACTAATGTCATAATTACGAAAAGGATTTCTTTCAATAAATAAGATTTATGTAGTATCTCTTCCAAGTGAGCATGATTTATTTACTTTCTTTTCTATATTAGACAGGAACGTGATGAGAATAAAACAGCTAACAACAATTCTCAATATCAACAGTGATATTTATTTCATTATCAAATTCAGGATCGTGAAATATAACCTATATGCACATATATCACAACATAGTGAGATAAATAATATCAAAATAGCTGTTTAGTGTTTTCATTTTTAAAATCGTATATATAATGAATCATTTACATTTTCCCAACTAGACGCTGAAATCTAGATTTTTGCGCTAATGTTGAAAACATATGAACATGAAGAATGTAGGTTTTAAAACATAAAATCATCAGTTTTTGTGAGGCTTTTTCAAAACAACGGATATCAAATGTCATCAATATCTATTGAAAATATATGACATTATTGGATATTTTATATATCGATACATTTAAACCAACGTGCCTCGGGTCTGTTTCCGCCCAAATCCTCAAAGAAGGGATGTATATCTAAGGCTGTAGACCAAAGGTTCTCAACCCTATGTTTCCATTTTTCAATATACTACTGATTTTGATGTCAGTAGGTTACTGGGCCGAATCATCTTATGTTAGAATCTTTAAAAATACTCGTTAAAATTAAATATAAAAAAGTTTCAGTCCAAAACAAAAGCAAACTATTTCAAATTATATATTTTTGAAAAATAGACATGAATGTTCTCAAAGATTTGATCTCAGTCGAGAAAGCGTATTTTTTTTTAAATCTATATTTCACTGTTAGCTGTTGTAAAATTTTGAGTGGATAGACAATTCTACAATTCAAACTATGAAGTAAAAATACAAAATATGAAGAATTTCTTACCTTTCTCTGGTTACACAAACTCAAGGGAAAAATAGTACCTTGCAAAATAAAGTGCCTCGATCACAAACTTAGTTGCAACGAATGAATTGAGATGCTTAGTGACCGCGAGCAAACAATATCTGTATCCCTTATATATATATATATATATATATATATATATATATATATATACATAGAGAGATACACACACATACACACATGCGCACGGAAACACACACACACACACACACACACACACACACACACACACACACACACACACACACACAGACACACACACACACACATACACACAGACACACACAAACACAAACAAAATTTGCGTGCCTTGTTTTTGGTACAGAAAGAATTTTGACTCCAGTTTTTATTGCCACGTCAAAGGCCACTGCTCTTTACAGCAACGTCAAATAAAAACGCCATATATATATATATACTTAGGGTAAACATGGATGCAATTCAATTCAAGCACTCAACGTACTTATTCCACATAGGAGTGACGGAGTAAATATCGAAAAGGAAAAGCGAAGTAGTTTCAGATGTTCAAGTCTTTTAATAATAATGCTGTGATATATATTTCAATGGCGACAGTGTCCACACTGTTCTGTATGCCAGTGTCGCGACATCTTCAGACAGCTTGTTACATAATAAGGTTATGTTTCCGAGGCAATCCAAATTGAATCGACATGGGAACGGACGGAGTGTGTGCTTTTGGGTTCTTCATCTGTTCCACTGTGAGTACGAATTCCCCCCCACCGGTCTTCGCAGGCGCAGGTCCAGAGGAAGTTGACCATTAACTACCGCATATTTCAACGAAATTCGCTTAGTCAGTTCCCCCTCTCAGCCAAACAATGATCCATTCAGGCTTGTACCGTAGTTTACTGTTACCCATCTCGTCTGTGGCAGTCATTTTGCATATATGTACTATATGTGTTTTTGCATTTATTCATTATTGGTTCTTTTCTCTTGTGTACTTTATATCTGTTTTTTTTTTGTTTGTTCCATGTGATGGAAATTATGACTATGTACTCGATTGAATACTGCCTTTCATACTGTAATTTACCTTCCGTTCTACTGTACGGTACTGTCGTTCTGTATGTGAATAGTGTAACTGTGGCATTAGTACCCCTTTCATAACTCTTACATAAACATCTCTGTGCATATTATTTACTCACTTCATCTATGTATTTTTTTTACTCACCTCAATCCCGATTCTCACTTGAACTTTTTTTTAATTTCTAATTGTTAATTTTTTTATTTTTTTATTTTTTAATTTATAATTTTCTAATATTTGATTTAGGATTTTCGATTTTTAATTTTTATTTTTATTTCCAACTCTCACTCATAACTTCCAATGTGAAACCATGATACCTAGAATTAAGTATATTTTCTCTTAGGGGTTGATGTACTGTCCATGCTTGGTGAGAGATAGTATTGTGACCTGTAAATACTAACACTCTCCCATCCCCTCTGGCTATCGGCTGACTGCCACAGACGGGATGGGTAGCAGTAAACTATGGTACAGGCATGAATGGGTCATTGTTTGGCTGAGAGGGGGAACTGACTAAGCGAATTTCGTTGAAATCCGCGGTAGCTAAGAGTCAACTTCCTCTGGACCTGCGCCTGCGCAGACCGGTGGGGGTGAATTGGTACTCACTTCGACGGTTCCCATGTCGATTCAATTTGGATTGCCTCGGAAACATAACCTTATTATGTAACAAGCTGTCTGACGATGTCGCGACACTGGCACACAGAACAGGGTGGACACTGTCGCCATTGAAATATATATCACAGTGGATTGGCAGTATCGGTAGAGGGTCGGACGCCATGCTTTCCAGCATAGTTACGTCCCTTTACGATCTGAGTTCAAATCCCGCCGAGGTTGACTTTGCCTTTCATCCTTACGGGGTCGATAAAATAAAGTACCAGTAATGCACTGGGTAATTGCTGGCCTTGTGCCAAAAGTAGAAACAATTATTATTAAAATATTTGAACATCTGAAACTACTTCGGTTCATGACATGGTAAAAAAAATCAAGTCATTTGCGCCAATAAGTATCATACAATTAGTACAGTCTGTTTTGTTATAGCAATATTGCTTGGGGAGAGTGAACAGATATACATGTGTGTCTGAGAGAGTGTTTGTGTCTGTGTATGTATGTGAGTTTGAGTGTGTGTGCGTGTGTGTTTATGTTTATCAGAATATATATATATATATATAAAATAAAATAAGATAAATAAGTCAATTGTTTAACATTTGGCTTCGTTTATTACTGCTATATATATATTTCGGTGACAGCCATCTTTGGCTGTCACCTCTTAAGGCAGTCCGAATTAGTGTGGTAGAGACGAGTACACATGTTTGTGGGGTGTATAATTGGGGTCAATACGCTGATATGCCCAGTTCCTGGTTGGGTTGTTATTTCACTGAGGAACTGGAATCATATGAATTTAAACAAACGAATTTCAGCGTCAAAAGGCCTCTTCTCCTCTCATTGGTCACTTGTTAGAACATTCCTCAGTCAAAAGTCTATAGAAATTCGTATTCCACCACGAGAAATCTGGCCCAACACATAGCTAGCATCAACAGGAGTAGGCTTAAAAACCACACACAACCAGAATATGGCAATACAAGCACTCAGCATAACCATGTGAAAGGAGAGAAGGGGGGACCCAGTTTCCCACCCAAGAAACCCAAACATACCCGGGGACCCCCACCGTGCCTGGGGGAAGACCACCATGTAACATTTAACGGGAGCCCCAATCTAGGCACGCAGAGGTTGACCACACTCTGCAATTGCAGAAACCCCGAATCATGCCCCCTTGGTAATGGATGCCTTAAGAAGAACCTAGTATACGGTTGTAGGGTTAAAAACCCCAAATCCGAACACCTCTACATAGGAGCCACATCAACGAGCTTTAAAGACCGCTGGTATAACCAGCGCCATTCCTTCAATAAGGAGGCCGAAAGGAAAAGTACGGCCCTCTCCGACCTGATCTGGAAGCTTAAGCTGGACAAGACCCCGTACTCTCTGGTCTGGTCCATAATCAGGAAAGTACCACCCGATAAAGGGGGATCTTGCATATGCAAACTATGTCTGAACGAGACCTGGAAGCGGCCTGATAAACCCCAGAACCTACTTCTTCGGGACATGCAGACACCTCAGGGCTGGGACCTTCCTCAAGATATATGGACAGTAGCAACAAAATAAGATGTGAACTCCCCTCAAGCTATATGGACTTCTCCAGAACATGTAGACACCTCTCGGCCAGACCTCCCTCAAATTATATGGGCAGTTACAACACCATAGGTTGGGAACTCCCCTCATGCTATAGGGCCCAACCCAGGCTGAGCAGACACCATGATAGCCTAGTGATTAATTCTGACTTTATAATTTGGCCAACATCTTTATAACACACACACATTTTATTTGATTATCCTTATTCGTTTTACTCTTTTACCATCTTGTTTCTCCTACTACTCTATCCAACATATTTGTGACCTTGAGATTGGTTATAGCACACTCCCATTTTATCTTATTTCATTTGAATCTTCATTTTTATTTAAGACTTTTCATTTTCATTTTTCATTTTACATAATCATTTGTCATTACTTTTTCATTACCTTTTCATTAATATTTCATTTATTCTCTATTTATTATTTATTTTCTGTTTTCTTCATTTTATTGCCTTCTATTTCTTCATATACATGGCAGAACTCACCCCCCCCCCCCCCCCACACACACAACCACCAACACCACGGGAGATGGTGGCAGGAGGAATGAAGAAACACACACACAGATACTTCTAAATTGTTAGCAGCAGCAAGACATAAGCTGACCACAACACCAACAACACTTCCAAAATAAGGGTAGAGGTCAGATGTACTTAACAATAGCAAACACAAACACTACAGGGAGCCTCACCCCAGAAAGAATTTCTATAGACTTTGGACTGAGGAATGCTCTCAAAACTGACCAATGGGAAGTTTGATATTAAGATCTGTATAACATTGAGATGGATATAACACAGACAGACATTTTATTCGATTATTTTATTTTATTTTGTTCCTTTACCATCTTATTCCTTCTACTACTTTATCACTTTTTTTTTTAGCTGACTCCAACAACAACACCACTACCAACATAAGAATAGAGGTCACATGTACCTAACAATAACAAGAACAACAACTACAGATTGGCTTGCCTCAGGAAGAATTTCTATAAACTTTTGACTGAGGAATGTTCTAACAACTCACCAATGAGAGGAGAAGAGGCCCTTTGACGCTGAAATTCGTTTGTTTAAATTCATATGATTCCAGTTCCTCAGTGAAATAACAACCCAACCAGGAACTGGGCATATCAGAGTATTGACAAAGTTATACACCTCAACAACATGTGTACTCGTCTCTACCACACTAATTCGGACTGCCTGAAGAGCTGACAGCCAAAGATGGCTGTCACCGAAATATATATAGCAGTAATAAACGAAGTCAAATTTTAAACATTTGACTTATTTATTTTATTTTACATTACTCCGGAGTAACCAAACCAACCTGCGCACTTCGTCGAGTGCTCCAATCTGCATACTCGGGTGTGGTATACAACCAACATATACTCAAAATGTATATATATAAGTAAATATAATGTCTCATTGAACTATATATATATATATATATATATATATATATATATATATATATATATATATATAGTTCAATGAAACAACAAACAGAGGTACAAATATTATTATTACTTTGAAGCTTTATATTGGAAAGAGGAAATAAAGTTCGATGTGCCGGGCTTAGACCCGTCTTCAGCAGTACAAATAGAGACAGGCTCACAATGGAGAAACAGAAATAAGGTCCAGTAAAGACACACAAAAAAATAAAAACGAAAATGAGAAGGGAAAAGAAAAAAAAAAGCCGATAGATAGTCTTGGTAACGTGTAGGGACGCAAAGTGGGGTATGTGTGTATTAGTACTGTTGTATGAGTGAGTGTAAGTGTAAGTTTAAATATGTGTGATTTAAAGGTAAAATGTGTAAAGGAACAAATATAGTGAGTGTAGGTGTATATCCATGTGTTGTTAGTGGTAGTGGACATGCATGTGTGAATGAATGTAAGTTTGAATGTGTGTGCTGTTTATGAGCGTTGAAGTAATTTTCTGTGTGTCAATAAAATATCGGTAGTGTAGCGTATGTCTGTAAGAATAATGGATTATTATGTGTGGAGTGTATGATAAATTATAACGTGTGAATGTATGTTGAAGTTTATAATGTGTACGTGAAAAGTATATAGCTGTGGTATGTATGTAAGTGTGTATGTATTAACGAGTATTTGTCCTAGGGTAAAGGGCGTAGTTTAGAGTGTGATAGAGAGTATATGAAATATCAGATTAAAGGAAGTTGGGTGGCGTATTAAGGTGAGGGAAGAAAGGTTTGTAAGGCGAAAATAAGTTGCTGTTCCCTCCGCCAGCGCAAATCAGGGAGTCCGGCACAAATGGCGATCCCAAAGACAATGATGTGATGTATATATTTCATTAAAAAGATCCTGTTGGATTGCAATATATTCGTTTAATGTTACACAATACGCATTGATCTAGTTGGGTTATATCATTGACTATACGCAAGACATCGGTAACGTCATCCGGTGTGGAATCAGCATAGAAGATTCTAAAAAATATTTGTGTAATCCTTAATGTGTTACCACAAAATATAAACAAAGATGTTATATGGTGGTGGCCCGGTCAGCGCGGCGCGTGGCCATAATACTATAACCCAGTAACGATTGCTGAATGAAATCGTTTAAATCTGTTATGTTAATTTCACCTGATGTTTCATGGTCCGATGATGTCAGACGGCCATATAAATATGTATTATGTAATCGTATATTAGCACCCAGCCTTCACATTTAATCAGAATATGTAGCTTTGTTTCTGCACCAACCACGTAACTACGCATTGTTAATGGATGGTTTTGCTTATTGCATGACGTTCTGCAAATTGGAATGACTAGATCTACCCATCAGTTAAACCGTCCAATATAGGATTTATTTTCCACATAGTACCTGGATAAAAACAATACTATTATTAATAAGTAGAGATGAAAGTAATGCATGCACGATTTCACAGCCCTAGCATCACTTCTTCATAGTAAGCGTAAGAAGTTTTCAGCCTATTCTCGGATATATCATCGAGCGATCGAGAGAGATAGAATGATAGAGAGAGATTTAGTGAATGAGCGAGTGAGCAGGAAAGACCGGCACACTGCAAGATTACAAGACGGAGACAATTAAAAAATCATCTTGAGTGAATGGAGAAAGTGAAATATCGTTACATGTAGATATATGATCTCACATTTGCATAATCTGAACGTATGAATCTATCTATGGCAATATATAATGTCTAGGGATGTTCGACACTCAATTAGTAACTACACATGGCAACATAAAATTCGTTTTATTGCAGGTATTGAAAATATTTCGCAACTAATTAATTTATACATTCATCTTTCTGGGAACCGACTCACTTCCATCTCATATTCTATTTAAATGTAAATCGGGCAAACTAATTGAAGTAATTAAATTTTACGCAATACAAGGTTTACACATAGTTCACAATATTTACCAATCTGGAGGCCATTTTACACAAACCTTGGCAGTAACAATTAATCTGAAATAGAGTAAACGTGAAGAGGC
>OZ024745.1:52276991-52294491 GCA_964016885.1 Eledone cirrhosa
AGTCTCTAGCTGTGTCATTCTCGATAAAAGCACTGGATATGTAGTCCTGAAGATTTCTAATAAGAATGAAACGCGTAGATTACTTCCCTTGCTTTTATCGAGAATCTAATTGTAATACGTGACGTATTCTATTCTATAGCGATTAGGTCTTCAAAATGTTTATTATAAACATACAGAATATTTTCGAATATTCTATGTCTATATTCACATATATATCGCTATTTCAGAGCGTTTATTCCAATTTCTAATTTCTGCCGGACCGGCAACCGCTTTTTCAAACCAGTTCCTGTACACAGCTAAGTATTCTATAAGTCTCTAGCTGTGTCATTCTCGATAAAAGCACTGGATATGTAGTCCTGAAGATTTCTAATAAGAATGAAACGCGTAGATTACTTCCCTTGCTTTTATCGGGAATCTAATTGTAATACGTGACGTATTCTATTCTATAGCGATTAGGTCTTCAAAATGTTTATTATAAACATACAGAATATTTTCGAATATTCTATGTCTATATTCACATATATATCGCTATTTCAGAGCGTTTATTCCAATTTCTAATTTCTGCCGGACCGGCAACCGCTCTTTCAAACCAGTTCCTGTACACAGCTAAGTATTCTATAAGTCTCTAGCTGTGTCATTCTCGATAAAAGCGCTGTATATGTAGTCCTGAAGATTTCTAATAAGAATGAAACGCGTAGATTACTTCCCTTGCTTTTATCGAGAATCTAATTGTAATACGTGACGTATTCTATTCTATAGCGATTAGGTCTTCAAAATGTTTATTATAAACATACAGAATATTTTCGAATATTCTATGTCTATATTCACATATATATATATATATATATATATATATATATATATATATATATATATATATATATATATATATAGAGAGAGAGAGAGAGAGAGAGAGAGAGAGAGAGAGAGAGAGAGAGAGAGAGAGAGAGAGAGAGAGAGAGAGAGAGAGAGAGGTTGGTAAATAGATAGAAGGCTATTGTCAAATTTCATCAAAATTCGTTGGTCAACTCGAGTTTAGGTGAAAGTCATTTGCACAAGATTTAACGAAGTCGAATTACAACAGAAACTACATGGTTGCTTACTGAACTGCCTACGCACGCATCCATGATTGCACTACTTGTTTGTATGTGTGTTTGTGTCTGTATGTACGCGTGTATGTCTGTTTGTATGACTAAATATGTGTGTATATGTGGGTGTGTGTGTGTAAACGTATTCGTATTCAAATACTAGGAAATTTGTTGTAACACATTATGTTGAGTATACAATTGTAGATATGCGTTGCTGGGTGACGTAATCATTATTCCGTGTTGCATGCCCTACATGTACGTGTCTTGTTATCAGTTGTCCTGATTTCCGAATGATTAGGCACGTGATTTAGGGCCTATAACATCCTGTGTAGCAACAGTACATTTTTAACTGTTTATCTTTTTATCTTACTATGTACTCTTCTCTCTCTGTATTCATCTTCCTTTCAAATATCATTCCTCTTAAATAATTATATATGTGCGTGTGTGTTCACACAGTCAAATAACGTCTGCCCAGCAAGCAAACAAACACGATATTAAGGTATTTCATCTAACAAATAATGCTTTAAAAGAAACTTCCTGGTATAGCTAAATCTCACAAAATATATTCACTTGAATTAGATTGGTATAAATTTCTAGAGGAATATACTAGGGGAAATAAAAAGGGACAACATGAATAAAATACAAACGGATTAGAAAACATTGAAACCGTTCGACTGAGATATTGACAGCAAGACAGAGGTAAACGATACCAGAATTAGCTTTACTTCATTGTAGGGGCAAAATTGCTTCGACCATCAAAGAGTAGCTGATGAAAGTAATCTCACATTCTGTGCATGGTTTAATTCGTTTTTGCTTTCTTTTAAGTCAATGTTTTTATTCTCTTGACCTCAACTACAATTTATTATACATGTTAAGTTACACACACGCCATACTCTGTCATACTTCTATTCTTTCACTGGCCCTATATAAATGATTCCCTCACTAACAAAGGATCACTTTCTTTCATCCTGTCCACTCTGCAGAACCCTCCCCATTCTTTTTCTGGGATATGCTTCTTGGCGAATTATTTATCTTTCCATTCTAGTATTCACTTTAAAATTACGATTTATATCTTCCCCTTCCTTACGTTTGTGATGATACAGTAGGTTTGTTTATTTATAATTTACTTGTTGCTGTTATTGAGAATCGAAGAAAGTAAATATGATAGTCACATTCGAAAGATTACTATATTAATTGCAACTCTGGCTGTATAACAATTGATCCGTTGATATAATACATAGATTCCTATTAGCTATTGGAACTACTAGACTTAGTGAACAGAAGTCGAAGGTTCTTCCTATATTTAAGTCAGTTTTAATTCGCTGTCTTCGTTCCCTCTGTTAATTTTCTTTCTCTCTCCCTCTACCTCTCTCTCTCTCTCTCTCTCTCTCTATATATATATATATATATATATATATATATATATATGTGTGTGTGTGTGTGTATGTGTGTGTGTGTGAGAGTGTGTGTGTGTGTATATATATGGGGGAAAAGTAAAAGAGTAAAAGAGTATACATAGAGAAAACGAGATGAATCATTCTTCACGTAGATGCTATCTTTTGTATGTTTTGAATAGACCTGAATAAAACTCATTTGTTAACAGTGTCGAAATAATATGCACGTTATGAAATGATTAAAAATGTAAATTCTAAGAGGTGAAAAAAAACGATAATCTGTAGAGATAAGTGGACCACGATGTAGCCCGGCGATGTGATACAAAAAACAGGCGAAATTTCTACACATTCTATTTTAAATATTTCAAAATAATTGTTTCTACTTTAGGCACAAGGCCAGCAATTACCCAGTACATTACTGGTACTTTATTTTATCGACCCCGTAAGGATGAAAGGAAGATGAAATGTATAACCTAGCTTCTGAAATACAATACATTAGATGTCTAAAGCTGGAACGCTTTTAATTTTTGAGCTGCATAGTCAGGAGCGCTTTGGGCCTCAAAAAAAAAAAAAAGAGAACAATATTGATTGTTTATAAGTGAAGAAATGGGCACTAAATCTCACTAAATAGATTACACGACAGACACTGCTATTAGTTATATTGTCAAATTCAGGATCTTATAATTTGCCTTCTCTTTCCGCATGCTCGGATATTAATGAAGCAATTACATTTTGGTTTTCAGCCAAATTATATATTATAAAATCAATCTCTGCTATTATGGTCTATCTTATGGTATACGAAAACTGAAATCGTGTATCAAAATAGTATATAGCAATTATATAAATATATATATAAGACGTATTTTGTGCAAACACGTATTCCAGTACTTACGTAATGATGAAGCAAGGGCTTATTATGATGATTAATGTATTAGTGACTCTTTGGTGAAGTTGTTTATGCATTATGATAAACGCGAACATTTCACTGGTTTATGGAATCTGTTTTGTTCGAATACATCTACGAAACTTTAATCGCTTAGAAACTACAAATAGTATACATTATCGCAATATTGCTGTATGGTATTCAATATTTCATGTAAAAATATCATATCAACATTTAATGAAAGCGATTGGCCATCGGAATCATTGTTTGCATATTTACATCTAATACAACTCGTTTCACATAAAGTCGTGTTACGACATGTCCTTACAAATGTCTAATACGTCGAAGAATATGTTTAGCTTGTATTTTATATATTTCAAATAACTTCCTACATCAATATGTTTAAGCTTGCAAATAAATTGAAAAAGTATTTACCGTACATTAAAGCATTTTGATTAAAATGATTAATCGAGTTCGGTACAAACAATTATTAATTGGTGTTTGATAGACATTTGGCAAATATAAACGTAGATAACACGCATTAATGTCAATGATGTCATTTTCCTCAATTATTCATTAGACAGAAATAATGCTGCTAACAGATGATTAATTCCATGAAACGGGTCACCAGTTGATACATTTCTTTTAATGAAATCCAAATGGAAAATTAATATAGCTCTTGCCTATATAATTTACACCAAAGAAGCGTGTAACAAATCTGACTGACCTACAATGAAAAGAAAATATCGGATATTGATCTTGAAATCTACATTTATTTCATTAACTGCAATGTTAGAAAAATGAATCAATAGAATATCATAATTCGTTTCTTTCCATTCATTAGATGTCCTTTCCTTTAATTGATATAATATAATGTCTGTTATTCAGAATTATTGCGGGGAAGTGATGGAACTATTTCATCACGCATTAAAATAAAATAAAGATATATATTAAATAATTAAGAAAAATATATTAGCGCTCAATTTTAAGTAAAATTTTAAACTCGTAAAACTGATATTTTTGCACGATACCTTTCAACATATTTAATGCAAGTGCCACGGTATTTAATATAGATTAGAGGAACTAGAAACATGTAATTTATGATTTAGGGCTCAGATTAGAGGCATATATATATTTATTTACCCTCTTTTCCAAATATCCATCTCATCATGCATCATGTAATATCATGGTGTGTGGTATTTCCGATGTTCACACCACAGATGGTCCATGTATATATATATAATAATAATAATAATAATAATAATAATAATAATAATAATAAGAAGAAGAAGAAGAATGCTTTCTTTATTAACCACAAGGGTTTACATAAAGTAGACATTAAGGACAGTACAGGACAATAAAGGACGGTACAAATGGGCATTTCTGCGTGTAAAAAAAAAACAGAGGATGTAATAAAAATAACAATGAAAAATTCCCCAATAAGGGGGAGACTTCCGAGGGACATTTGTGGAGAAAGCCCATTAAAAGGCCACAGTGATCCTGACCACCAGGGCAAGTGCCCTCTCCCAGTTTTCCAACTTTAATTTACAGACACATACTCAGAGTAGGCCCATTCACAAGGGCCATACTTGCTTCTCCCTCCTAACTTTCAACAAAATGCTGGCAAGAGAGCACTTCCCTCTCTACCCTGATTTTCCTTTTCAAATAAAATTTTAAAAAGTTAATCAGGGCATCAGCCAAGAAGTAAGTGCTCGTCTTCAGCCCTTTCAAACGTGTCCACCATACTATCTCTTTCGCCATGGCCACCAGACAGATAAAAACTGCCTGCCCTTCCCGGCTAAAGGAAGAGGGCGGGGCAATCCTCACGATGGACTCAGCTGATAGCTGGATCCGTCCTACACGTGACAGCAGGTGTTCGACATCAACCCACAAGTCAGGAATGCTCGGACACTGGACGAGTGCGAATAGGACGGTTTCGTCGCCCTGCGCGCATCTCGGACATGCCCGGCTGACGGCACCTCCATGCCTGTAGAGTTTATCCCGAACTGGCAAAGCTCCTCGGTAGCACTGCCAGGCCAGGGATTTCTGAAAGTTGTCCATAGGCCCAGGCCCGAAAGTCTTTCCGAAGAGATTGGCTAGTTGATTTTCGTCGAAGCCTAGAGTTTCTCCAAGTACGTCGTCGCTCTTCCCCTCCCCTAATCCTCTATAGAAAGCCAAGGTGGAGTTTCCACAGATCACATTGCCCGATTAGTCGAGGGCTGTGAGCGCCTGAAGACATTCCAGTCTCCAAGCGCTCCCTCTCGGTCTTCGTTTGACCCAGGATGCAGCTCCGTCAAGGAGACGAGCTGGGGAAAGACGTGTCGAGCAAACGGCGAACACACCTGATCACCGTCGCGGAAGAGGTGGAGATGTCGTAGCCTGAGCGCGTGTCTGCGCATCATCAGCCACGGCATGCCCAGCCCTCCACGTAGCGGGTGTTGACAGCAGATGGACCGCATGACCATCGGAGCGCGTCCCTTCCACAAAAAGCGAAAGAGCAAACGCTCCAGCGCAGTCAGGCTGGGCTTGGAACAAGGTACGACGGTCAGGCGGTAGTAGATGACGGATGCGATGAACGTGTTAGCCACCTCCGCTTGACCTTTCAGGGATAGCTTCCTCTCCGCCCATATCTGAGAATTCTCCCGTTCTGTTGCCAGTTGCAGTAGACGTCCGCCAAGAGGCCTCCGAACAAGTCTGGCATTTGTACGTAAAGTTCATAGGGCAGACCATCCAAACCATGCTATTTACCCCTTGTGCAGCTAGCCATTGCCTCCCGTACTTCAGCGGTTGTTATTGGCTTTTCGCAACACTCCGCAAACAGGCCTTATTTTTAACGCCATATCCATAGACTGAGCCCCTCATCCTTGTTCTTGTGTTGGCAAGGAAACAGAACTGCAGACACTAATGATTCTGGGTATCACCCGTCATATGCAAATCAGGCCAATCAGTCACTGTATATTTTCACTAGCTCAGACAGTTAGCAGGTGAACAGTGAGCTGTACTGATGAAGAGTGATTCACAGAAACATTAGTGTCTGCAGTTCTGTTTCCATGCCAACACAAGAGTAAGAATTAGGGGCTCATTCTACTGACATGGCGTTAAAAATGAGGCTTGTTTGCATAATTGCAAACGAATCGAATAGTATTATTAATATTCGAAGGAGAAGGAAAGGGCATCTGCACCGTGAAAGTCTTTACTATAATAAATAAAAAAGAAACACATAGACTCTCAGTTTCAGATAATAATTAGATTATCGTAATTGTGGTTCTCTTCGGTTCAAACTCGAACATAAATAATCAGATATATTTATACATATCTGACCGTCATCATACTTTTATATGACAACTTGTTACTATATAATTGATTAAATCCCTTTAAGTGGCTGCCCTCTCCCTGGTGGCAGTCTAATGTTTGAAAGACACACACGGACAGACAGACACACATACACACACGCACACACATACACACACACACACACAAACAAATACACACACACACATATATATATATACATTCATATATATATATAAAGAGAGAGAGAGAGCTAGAGAGAGAGAGATGAAGATGGAGAGAGAAAGAGAGAGGGAGAGAGAGAGAGATAGAGAGAGAGAGAGAGAGAGAGAGAGAGAGAGAGAGAGAGAGAGAGAGAGAGAGAGAGAGAGAGAGAGAGTAATAATGCAAGAGAGATAAGGTTGCAAGATCAAGATGGGTTGGAAATTGGACGGGTAAGAAAAACATTAGATGTGAGTGAACCACTTAGAAAATGTTTCGGCGAAGTTAAATAAAGTGTTTGGTTGCGTGAATTGTATTAATGTTAATTTCGTCTATAAAAGTTATTTGATTCTATCTGGCAATATAGAACAGAAAAAATTGTATGTGTGCTGTGTATTAATTTACGCCAACAGAGGGAGTAATTTTGTTAGATACCTCAAGTTTTCATAAATAAGTGTGTAAATAAGTCTCGATATTGTCTTTCCTTTTTATATCACATTGTGAGGAGCATACTAATCATAAGCATATACTTGTAATGTAAGTGCTCATACACTATGTGTTTTACCAGATAGTAACTGGAGAATAAAATAATTGTTTCTACTTTTGGCATAAGGCCAGCAATTACCAATGTATTACTGGTACTTTATTTTCTCGACCCCGTAAGTCAAAGTCAACCTTTGATTTGAGCTCACATCGTTAAGGGACGTAACTATGCAGGAAAGAATGGCGTCCGACGCTCTATAAAATAATTGTTTCTACTATTGGCACAAGGCCAGTAATTACCCAGTACATTACTGGTACTTTATTTTATCGACCCCGTAAGGATGAAAGGCAAAGTTAACTTCGGGGGGATTTGAACTCAGAATGGAAAGGGCCGTAACTCTATGCGTCAAAGAATGGCGTCCGGCCCTCTACCGATACTACCAATCCACCGTTCCTCTATAAAATAATGTTATAAAAGAAGAGTAGCCTTAACCTACTCACAGCCTCATTTGGCTTTACATTGATTAATCTGTTGGGTACATAGAACTATCTCAGCCGTAGAAGGTGAGGCATTCCAAAATTGAACATCGTGTTCATTTCCATGTATGGGAAATAAACTGATTGTGTCCCCTCCTTGTATATAATTATATAATAGTACGCTGTTGAAGGAAATTCAGTGGCTACATATAGCAATTCAATTCATGTTCGTTTGTAACCACCCTGATCGGATTATCTCAATATTTATTGAACACATTTTGCACAGAAAGTTTGTATTTTATAAATAAATATATGTGCATGTGTATAAGGCATTGGAGCATTGGTTTTATTTAAATTTGTTTCCAGTATACCAAACCTAATATATATATATATATATATATATATATAGTCTGCTAATATGCAGTTCTAACTGACCAGCTAGTCTGCCAATATGCAAATCAAGCCGATCAGTCACTGTATAATTGAGAAAATATCATATATTTTCACTAGCTCTGACAGTCAGCGGGTCAACAGTGAACTGTAATGATGAAGGGTAATACCAAGAAACATTAGTGTCTGCAGTTCTGTTTGCATGCCAACACAGGATCGAGAAGATCCTATTAAGGGTGAAAGCAGCGATTCTTTGCTTAAACTTGAATCTGTTATTTTGATAAATATATGTTCTGCGGTTTATATATATATATATATATATATATATATATATATATATATATACAAGGAGAGAGAGAGTAGAGAATACAGATTTGTAGGCTGGAACCGATGTCTATTAAGGCATATATATATATATATATATATATATATATATATATATATATATATATATATATATATATATATATATATATATATATATATATATATATATTATAAAAATGAATTGTCCTCAACCTAATTAATGTATATAGCACGGCCATCACGAACTCTTTTGAAACAGAAATAGAATATGTATTTAAAAATGGGACACAATACATGCTTAGTTATAAGTTGATATACATAATTTAAAGATTACGTAAATATTTGTGACCCAACCTGAATGTTCGACTGTTATACGTTTCTATTTCAATTATTCTCTCAAATCATCTCTAGAGGCAAATGACGCCATGACAATTCCATCTATTTTAATCAGAGGGATGTGTATTGTAAAAGTATTTTACCTGCATAATGTTTTCCTTGATAGGAGATGATAGATGAAAAATAATTTCTCTTTTTGACTTTTTTGTTGACGTGAATGTGTCCTTTGGGTCATTTTTCATAGTTAATGGAGCATAACTTTCTCCTTCATTTTTGTTGACAATTCATGTTCAGTTACTTAATCCAGAATGTTATATCCATTTTGATTTGTCCATTCATATTTCTGTGATATTTTGTAATCTAATTATACAATTGGTGCCATTGTGTCTCTTTCAATTATAATTGTTTCTACGTTTGGCACAAGGCCAGAAATTACCCAGAGCATTACTCGTACTTTATTTTATCGACCCCGTAAGGATGAAAGGCAAAGTTAACCTCGGCAGGATTTGAACTCAGAATGACAAGGGCCGTAACTCATTATAATGAGATTATTTTTGCAAATTGTAAATATTCTCCTGCATCGTTTTTGGAACCTATATAGAAACAACTGTTACCCAAGGATTGACGTCATAGATTAAACTTTCGTGTGAAGGAATATTATTAGAAAGCATTTATTAATGATGTCCAAGTAAGCATCGCATATTCTTTAAAAGTCACGAACACTGAAACAAAAAATTGAGAAATAAAGAAAAAAACGCAGCTCTCAAACAATAAAATACATAAATGATATTTATGAGCACAGAAAACTAATGCATATCAAGCAGATACTGAGAGCATGTTAGTAAAGCCTCAGAACAACAAAAACACAAATCATTTAGAACGGAATTAACGAAATCGCAATGCAGAAAGTTTATACAGAGGAAGATTGTCTATTGCTAAATTGAATCATCATCAATTTTCGGTCATTCTTCTTCACTAATTTCACAGCAATAGATAACTAGTTGTGAATGAAGCTCTAATATAACAATACATACAAGTTCACAGGTAAATATCATGAAAAAGCATAAACACCTTTGCAAGCAAATAAGAAAAAAGAAAGACAGAAAAACGGCTTGATTGAACAGCAATCCAATCATTTCCTTGAAATGTGGACCCCTCACAGAACATGTGTTGGATGTGTGCAACTAGATATTATATGGGAACCAAACAATCATATAGTGAGATGAAAGTTTGAAGTCGCCGACCGACGACGCCCAGTCCAGTGTTAAAAATATACCATCAAATGTCACCTCAATGAAATTATTGCCCTGATTGTACATGGGAGTAGACAGCGATTCACAGATGAGAGCTATAAAGAACCAGAACAAAACTATTATATTGGCACTGCCAAGTCTATCCTGCAATATCTGCAGGAATTGTTATGACTGCTTTTTTGTTTAGCTTACCATCTTATGGGAGAGCGAAGAATCGTTGACAGAACTTCTATAGAAGTAATAATTTGACAAAAGATCTAACAAAATGTATGTTAAAGTTTGAATATATATAAGTGTCATGCATCGCCTACATACTATCTCTTACCAAATGAAAGGTTTATGCGTGAATCAGATAGAATGATCGCTTAAATCCATTGTCTGTGCATTCACTTTCTTGCACAAAATTAATATTTCTATTGTTTCAATTATTTACCATGATCCTGTTTTATTTCATTTCATTTTTAAGTAATTCGTAATTCATATAACATTGATAATAAATATAATATTGTAGAGGCTGCTATTACATATATTAGGTAATTATTTAATGTATTATGTATTCGATCGAGGATATGTATTCAAGAAAAAAACAACATCCCAACTTTAGATGAAGACAAACGTTTGTTAACATTTCGGAGCACAACACTGCATTGCAAAATTCCTCTGGTAAGTTTTATTTAAAGTCATGAAAGAAAACCATCGCCGTAGCCACTCGAATACAACCAGGCTTCAAAGAGTTCAGTGTTTGTATTCTAGAATGCGTTTGAACATCTCATGTCAGACGATGCCTTCATATCCACTTCGCGGTTATTGACTTGCTTCAATGTATAGAAATAATAACTATCTACCTTTATATTTTCTACTGTTAAATCTGCTTAAGTCTAGATGTTAAGATAGGAGAATTGTTTTTCAATTTTGTACTTAGCTTCTACAAATCACTATTTGCACGAGGAGAAATAGTTAAGAAATACATGTATATGAAAAATGGAACGAAATCAGCCGAGGTGTATATTCGCGTCATCCTCTTCCCGAACGACACTTGACATTTCTTGTCAAGTACACCCTAAGGGCCATGGCATTTGTGTGATGTTCCTTTCGTATATTATTTACAAAATATTACATTGTCGGCTAGATATATACAAGTTCACTACACTTGCCTGGAAAGTCATAGCGAAAAGAGCCAGAACAAAAAAAAACCCATCATTCTCTAACTCAAATAATTCAGATAAAACAACTTCACGGAGTTGTTTTATTTCCTAGGTCTCGAATAACGACAAACATAGATGGCATTGCCGGGATGTGAAAACAGAACATAAAGAGTTGATACGTGTCCCTCAAGGCAGTTTGTCCGACGTTAGAATTAATTCTGCTTAATTCTGCCACTCACTGTCTATTCTGATTTACATTTTCAGTATAAGCAGCACAAATTTACTTTCTTGTAACACCTGATTACATACAAATTATTCTTGAAAAAGAAACGTCGTTATGCATGCACACAAAGTCACAGAACACACGAGCACATAGGAACAATAGTACATGAACACACTAACACACTCCCATAAACTTACGCAACTGTTAATGTTATTCATCAAGTTTTACAATAACATCCTGAATGTTAATTTGATTTTCAATTCGCGAAGCTTTGAGGAATAATAATCTCTTACTTAAGCATAAAACCACAAAGGGATTCAGCATTTAGGCGTCTAAACCTTTCTTGGATACATTAGCTATGAGATAAATTGGATTCAACAAGCAATCAATCTGTTGTATGGCTATGGTGTGCACACATGTGGCAGTATTGGAGATTATTTATTGATAAACGATAAATATCGTAGATTCACCCTTTAAATGTGGCAATTTCGAGGACAATTTCCGTTATTAATATCTATGTAACCTATAAAAATTTAAATGTTGAATTAGAATCGTGGTTTTATGATATTAATTACTTGGTGTTAATTGCAATAAATAATGTTAAATTCCAACCAAACTGGCACATTTATTTTCATGAGAATGTTCGTATGTGTTATGGTTGTGGTTGTTATATAGTTCCAGATCGTCTCTGATCGAAGTGTCCTACCATTTGAATTTTCTGCTTCGGAAATAGTTTAAAACATAATTTGGAAATCCTGTGTAAGTATGGCAAGACGATCATTAATATGCTATTAAAGTTGGGGGATGGGAACTATAGATACATTCGGTTTGCCACGCAATATGGCATTCTTATATCACCAGCGACAATATCGTTTTCACTAGCCCCCCACCCCCACCTTCAGCAGAAGAAGTTGGTTCAATTTGATTCTCAACATTCACTTACGTTCACCCTTGCACTAGAATACTCACCTACTTAAAGGAATTTAAGATTATTCCCGTCTGAGCTAAGTCTCCTCTTCCAATATTCACCTTAACATTCTTTGTCCGTCCAAAACCATGGATTTATAATCAATAATCCCTACTAACATACTCTTTATGTCATTAAACAACGCTTCTTTTCCTTAAGACTACTATACATCGACTTGCATTACACTCTCCAACTGAAGACTACTAGTATTGTTTCCGCAAATGATTCTTATGTTTATTGTCATAATCCAAATCACTTCTCACATTAAGTTCACTCTAATATTAAACCATTAAGTGCAATCTCTTTCTTAATTAACTTTCTACTTTCATCACACGCATTCATTCTATCGGTTCTGTCATGCTTTTACACCCTTTGCCTAATACTCATGGTAATTTTGTTATCTTTTCCGGTTTTTTTTAGAGGAGACAATGACGTGGAAATTGTATCCTATCGTATCGAAATATCTAAGCTTAAATAATTAGTATTGAGGCCATGATGAATGAAGCAAATAGCTAAGGAAATGAGCGTTTGAACGAAAATAAGAATGCTTCTGCTCTGATGACGAATTAAAAAGCGCTCCATGGTGTTCCAATGTTATAGTACACCGAATAGAATGTGTAATGCTTCAATACACTTTCCTATGTAAACGCAAGTGGTGCATTGTTGGAAGGCCGTTGAAATTATCTACAAAATGTCCCTCAATATTGTAACACATTTAGACAAAGCCAACACCGACGACAAGCGTATTATAATTGTTTCTATGTTAGGCACAAGGTCAGCAATAAACCAGTGCATTACTGGTACTTTATTTGATCGATCCCGTAAGGTTGAAAGGCAAAGTCAACCTCGGCAGGATTTGAACTCAGATCGTAAAGGGACGTAACTATGCTAGAAAGCATGGCGTCCGACCCTCTACCGATACTGCCTAATATAAGCGTATTATAATGATTTTTAATATGCCGTCATATATATATATATATACGAAGCATATTCGAAGTTCGATCAGCAGCCAAGTCAACGAATGCCTTCAGCAGTGGAGCCAAGCACTCGACAAGGAATACACATCAGAGTAATAACATACAGTTTAAAGGCCTTTGCAAATTGAAAATAGCGACCGCTAATTTAGCCGCGTAACAACGAAAGAACTGACTAATGAGAAAAGCCAGCCCCTCTCTCTCTCTCTCTCTCTTTCAGTAACCCATTCGATAAGGGAACACATATCTATGGAATACTTGTTTGTTAAAACATTGGTTCCTTGGTTCAATGTGACATTTTCTACCTCGTTCCTTCGTCCGATTGACATGATCTATCACACTTGGTAAGTGAATGAAACCTAGGATTTTACCAATCAATTAAAGAAGTTAATTTAACCAGAAGACAGTGGTTCCATTGACTGAACAACTAGAACTATTATCAGCTAAACTAAACCAATGGCAGACCATTTATCTGATGTAAGACATCAGCCAACCAACCCGCTATTCCAGCTGCCAAATGTTATAGTTTCTAGAGTCATGCCTGAAGTCACAAGAACATCAAGATTTAAGAGAGGTGATTCTTAGTGATGTGATGTGATAATATCTAAAGTAATCAGTTGGTTGGGTTCTTTGTGTCAGCTTTATATATTATACATACAAGTCCACTTCTTCGGAGGATGATCAGCTTCACAGCTATTATAATAACATACTAACACCTCTACTGTCTACTTGGGGGGGGGGGGTCATATTCTTGTAATAACATTGCCAGAATTAATAACAGAACACACTCACTGTTCGGTTGGTTTTCGCTTCTGTATCTTTTATATCAGTTAATTTATTCGGTCCTCAATGTGTACCATTGACTGACCAACGGTCAAAAATACAGATACACTATAGACACAACCACAAATATATAGTCTAACAAAGTTCTTTCGTTGCACATCTGCAACATCGTCAGTGGTGCTATTATGTTTCCTCCTGCTGTATTTTATGTCTACCCCATCATTATTTAATCTCCCCAAGTATAACAATATTTGTTTCATATAAAAAATCTCGCAAAACAAATATATATATATATATATATATATAGAAAGGATGAATATAAAATGAAAGTGCTTTTGTTAAAAAAGGAATCTATTAGGTATTGACATATGTTTCTGTAACAGACCGAATACCTATGTATCGCTGCTTGCGTAATCATATAATGTTAGCAAGTATTCGATAGCAAATGTATAATCAGTTGTCACTTCTTCAGAGATTTGGATAAACTGGATTAAATACTTCAATTTTTCTGATTTTATCCAGTTTATCCAAAATCTCTGAAGAAGTGACAACTGATTATACATTTGCTATCGAATACTTGCTAACATTATATGATTACGCATGCAGCGATACATAGGTATTCGGTCTGTTACAGAAACATATGTCAATACCTAATAGATTCCTTTTTTAACAAAAGCACTTTCATTTTATATTCATCCTTTCTACATTTCTCCGGAATATAATTTATACTCGTTGAGCAAACCTGCACGTACGCTGTTCATCTCTAACGTAACGATATATTATCACTACATTATTGATAACCTGAAATTTTATATATATATATATATATATATATATATATATATATATATATATATATATACCATATTAACAAATGGAAACTATATTTATAAAACCATATCTATTTTATTATACATATTTCACAAACTAAATGAGAACTTAAATTATGTCAATTTTAACTCTAATCACCCCAGATCCGTTAAAAATACTATAGTGAACTCTGTACAAGAACGAATTTCGAGAATTTCATTTAATAAGAATATATTTGATGAAAAAGCGCATTATTACAACGAAGCGTTAGGTAGAGATGGGTATAGAAATAAAATTAAATACATCGATAATAATAATAATATAACAACTAACCATAATAATAACAATTTTAACTATGGTAACAATTTTAACAACTATAATAGAAAACCTTACAATAATTCCGAAAGCCGAAAAAGAAATAGAACTAGGAATATATTATGGTTCGCTCCTCCTTTCTCACTAAATATTAAAACCCTTATTGCTAAACTATTCATTAAAGCTGTTGACAAATGCTTCCCTAGAACACATAGATATTACTCAATTTTTAATAGATATAGTATAAAATTAACTTACTCTTCCACCAAAATTTAGCGCAAAATATTAATAGAATTAATAATAGAAATATAAAACCTAACCATAATACCAATAATAACCCAAGCAATATTCAATCGAATAATCGTAACTGTAGAAATAAATCGAACTGTCGTTAAATAACAAATGCTTAACTAAAAATGTAGTGTATAATTGTAATGTAAAAACTAAGTTAAATTCATTTAATTATGTCGGATCTACCTCCACAGAGTTTAAATCCCGCTTCAATAATCATAAAAATTATTTTACAGATCCAAACAAAAAGTCTTCAACTTCTCTATCTAGCCTATTATGGGACCTAAAACGAGAAAATGTTGAATATTCGCTGATTTGGAATATTATTTCAGAAAATTGTGATCTTTGTATAGAGGAAATATTCTTTATATTAAAGACCAACAATTCCCTGAATGTAAGGAATAATTTATTCAGCTGCTGCAGACATAGATTGAACTCAACGTTTAAATATAAATATAAATTTAAAATGTAGTATATAATTAATTAATTAATTTGGTTAATATATGAAACCTGTCGATAAATCATTAGATTCCTTCATCTTTTTCATTTTCTTTGGTTAAATACTCAAGTATAAATAAACTTTCTTCCTAAATATAAATATAAATATAATAAACTATTCTAGAGAAATATATTGAGCTCTTGAAAGGAGAAAATATTTCCTATTTCTTATTTTTCCTATTTTTTATTTTTTATTTATTTTGTATTATGTTTTTTTTTTATTCTGATAGCTTCTCATAATTTTCTTGAGTAAAATATACGTAAGATAAATTTCTATACTAAATCTATTAAACATATTATTTTACCTTAAAATATTCTATAATATTTTAAAATATTTTAATATTTTAATATTTTAGAATTGTTTTGTTTTTAAGGTTATATTGATATAATTATATTTCCAAAATATAATCCTTTTGTATTTTATGTACTCAATTATACTATGTACTATATTGATGTATACTTATCTCTATACGTGTATGTAGGTATATGTGTATATTAACATACATATACATGTGTTATATGCATGTTATGAATATATGTCTGTCTGTATGTGTGCATGCGTGACGCGTGTCTACCAATTGGCTGAGGATGCACACACATGTATATATATGTATATGTAAGAATTGTGTGTGTGCATGTACATGTATATCCATACAATTTGATTGCATATAGTCATAACTAACAGCCATAAATGCATGACAGCTAATCTTATATATTTATATATATATATTAAACATTTTTATTTAATAACACAAAGGATGTATAACATTAAATAAAAAAAAATCATTTATGCTTTGTAAGTATATATTATATACGGGGGTAGATATGATGTGTATTTTCTGAGTGTGTGTATATATGTATTTATGTGTATTTTTGCGTGTGTGTACGTGTTATATGATATGTAGTTTCTCTAGCAATATATAGATTTTTTAATGTTTAAATTCCAATTTTTAATATATTGATCTCAATTTTTAAACTAAATATCTAATCATAGTTAAACAATGATTAATTTCTCATATTATATATGTATATTCCATTCATGAATATTAATATTTCTAATTTTATTTATTCATTTCATCTCAATTATTAACTTAACTTAATATGACATGACTTAAGGTTTTCGTTCTCTCCCCCTCTCTCTATCTCTATTTTTCTCTCTCGATTTTTTCTCTCTGTCTGGTGTTTTGATATCTCTCTCTCGTTTTTCTCTCTTTTTTCTTCTTTTTTTTTTCTTTCTTTCTCCCTTTTCTCTCTCTCCGTTTTTCTCTCTCTCTCCATGTTTTTCCTTCTCTGTAACACAACGACTTACTAATATAAGTAAACAAATCCCGATGTCTTCCAAAAGTAACGGTTGCATTTTGTAAGGGTATGTCAATATTTATTTATAAAACT
>OZ024745.1:52299491-52339491 GCA_964016885.1 Eledone cirrhosa
AATTATATAAAAGTAGAAAATAACTACACATATTGACAGTTTTAAAACGCAATCATTCTAGTGATGTTGGAAAACCAGCAACAAGTTAATCTATTCGGTTCTCTTAAACTGAATGGGACTACATAAATTGCCTTCTATAATTACCGGAACTCATAAGACAAACATGACACGCAGATACATTAAAATAGTCATAAATTGCAGAAATGCTGGAATAACAATAAATAGAAACAGCACGGTGAACATAATTTCCCTGCAATAATTGCTATTATGACTATTATTTTCGTTTAGAATGGATTCCCTTGACGCTATTCTAAATACTGCATGCAGTGTAAAATGTATCTGCAACAGTGCTGGAAACAGCTGAAGAAAGAAAAAGGGGAGAGAGTGAGAGAGAGAGAGAGAGAGAGAGAGAGAGGGAGAGAGGGAGAGAGAAAGAGGGGAGAGAGAGAGAGAGAGAGAGAGAGAGAGAGAGAGAGAGAGAGAGAGAGAGAGAGAGAGAGAGTTACAGATGGGAAACGAGAACCGCATATAGTGAACTAAGTGTAGTACGGGGAAGATAATTAGAGAGTTAAGCAGATGCATAGAGACAAATGTAATTCTTGTTTAATGAATTTCTTCAAAATCTGACAGAATATTTTATATAACAATGTACAGAAATTCCTATATACAGTATTTGTGATATATATCAATTTAGTTAAATTCTAATAGACATTCGCATTTAGTATCCTAGTGTTGTTCATAAGAACGAAAGCTAGGAGGCCATCTGATTTATATCGACAAAGAAATAACATGGAGGTCTTATACCGTTTCAAATATTACGAGAAAAAAAAGGAAACAAAAGCAACAAATCAATGACTAACTAAAATCGCATTCATGTATTTAAATCAATAGAAAAATAATTTTGTTTTTTATCCTTCAGATTATTACAACAAAAGTTTATAATTTTCGAAATGGAATAAACACATACTTTATTTCATTCAAACTCCTTTTTGAGATGTCATTCAAGAAACATGAAGTTAGCGCATCTTTCTTGAGATTGCTACCTGTTATACGTTAACCAGCGTCTATAATATCAATAAATATCTCACCCAAATTTACACGATATCATTCCTTCGCTTGACTAAATCATGAAGTGAAAGGCTTCAAAAGGAATATATACATTGTGATTTTTTTATCTGGTTGGTCATTGAGCATATATGGAGCAAATAAAAGGTGAAAGAAAATGAAAGAGCGAGAGTGTGATTGAGTGAAAGAGAGAGAAAGACTTATTTTGCTACTTTTGCCACAATATTGGCATTTTTAATAAAATATATTATCAATAGAAAAAAATATTAAATTCAATAAGACATCCATCAGTGGGTAACGATATTTCTGCGTCGAGTTTCTGTCAGAAGAAAGTTCTATCTATGCCCGAGTTGATATATTTTGTGTTGAACAGTAAAGAGGCGAATCAACGTGGGGACATCTACACTGTCGCATTATCTGCTATTAATAATCGTTTCTTATATAGACACAAGGCCAGCGCTTTTTTTTGGCGGGGGGAGGGAAAATTCGATTCAATCGACCCCAGTGCGTGACTGGTGCTTTATTTTATCGACCCCGTAAGGATGAAAGGCAAAGTTAACATCTGCGTGATTTGAACTCAGACCATAAAGACCGTACTCTATCTACCGATACTTCCAATTCACCGCCCTAATTGTCTGCTATTAATAATGGAAAATATCTCATTAAATGCACACTGCCGTCTTGAAAAGTAGATTTTACATAACATTATCATGCATATGTTTGAAAATACCACAGTTTTGCCTTGAATTGGCTTTGAGCGTATATTTATCACAATTTGATTTACCTTGGCCTAAACTAGATGATCAATGTTATCATATAAATGAGGGTTGAAGCGAGTAGTTTCATGGGAGGCAAATATTCAGTTTAATTAGTTATATTTATGTGGTTAGTTTCATCCGTAATTGCCCTGAATATTCATAGAGGAAGTCATTTTATGATTTAAATATCTGACATATTATGACGCAACTATTGACACTTATGAATATCCCTTTCGACTTTCGTAATTTAGCCATCCCAAGCTTTAACAATGCTATTGATGTTATACATAATGAAATTCATTACTAATCAATTCAAATTGGAAAGTGGCACATGGTATATTAACAGAAATCTAATTAAATTTCAATGAAATGTTCCACAGATAACCTTAAATTGACAATAGAGTTCCCTCTGAACATAATTTGAAGGTTATTGGACATTGGTAATGCAAAGTCATGCATACGTACATTTTGCAAATAATAGAGGAATAACTACGAATCAGTGTATTAAAGAACACATCCTTAAAATGATTTCCACGAAACATAAAACAATATTCCTCAAGACGTTGAGCGTTGAGTATTCTCTACACTTTCAAAGAGTCTACAAATAGTTGATGCCAATCAACGTTCATATAATGCATTCTTAGATAAACGAAATTCAGATGCACAGATAAAAACGCACACACACACACACACACAGACATATATATATTTTTTTCTTAACCCACCTATTACCGCATTTAAGCGCACCCGTAACCACCACGATATCCTGATACGCAGTTCCTTCTTGTCCTCCCCTATGACTCCCCCCCCCAGCTCTTATCCTTGTTCTTGTTCCCGCTGTAACACTTGTTCTTTCATTTCCACCCCTACCACTCTCACAGGACTCAACAAGTTATTCCGTAGCCGTCACTCCTTCACCTGCCCCTCCACCCACGTTGGTTATGCCCTCCGGCGTTCCATTTGCGGGTCCTTACATCGGACAAGTGGGACGCCGTTTGGCGGACCTTTTTTTTTAACATTTGAGGGACATACGACTCGCTTCGCATACTCCCGTCATTTTCGTTCTCCTGGTCACTCTTCCCTATATGTCTCAGTTCTGGGTGTCCTTTTACATCACGGATCACAGCCTGTTGCACCAGAACTGAACAGATTCTGATTTACCGCCTTGGGTTTTGTCTGCCCCATGGAATCAACTCCCCTCCCTAATTTATTTAATACCACGTCCATTATCACACACGGGCTGGTACATTCACCCATAGATTCCTATGGCTCTCTTATGGTAAAAAGACATATGCTCTTACAGAAAATAAAGACCAACAAAATACGCACACTCCACTTTCCATTTCAGAGCTCTGTGTACACACACACAAACCCTTATATTAACATACATTTGCTCATAGCTTCGTACTTTCAAGCACAGACACATTCCTTTACTTACATGTACACACATCTTTGCCTCTCTGGAATTGGTTTTTAGCCTGGTTTTGAGGTTATAAGCATCGGATTTCCTCACATAAGTCCGACCTTTTCTATGTAAGAACACAAGTCGCTACGTAATTGAAACTGCTTTTCTTCTTGTTCTTCTTCTTGTTCTTCTTCTTCTTCTTGTTCTTCTTCTTCTTTGCCCACTTCCTCTTGATAGAGTCGTTGTAGTAGAGTCCTCAAACACGCCTTATAGTTAGTCCTGTCCAACTGATATTAGAAACAGAAAAAAAATAACAACAATTTGAGCCACATTTTAAAATGAAAATGGCAATATAGAAGCCTCAAACGATAACTGGCGCGAAAGTTGATGCATTCATCAACCAACCACATTTCACTCATATATAAAAAAAAAACAATGTGCGCCACATTTTTAAAGACAAATACAATAAGAATTTGAAACGCGAATTGACGCGATATTTATTATACTTATTCATGTGACAGTCATCAAACCACCAAATTACTTTTTTTTTAAATCCAGCAATTAGAGCCACTTTGTTCTACATAAAACAGAAATAACTTTCGAACAACAATCAGATGCGAGAAAACCACAAACCTTTCATCTCAATTCTACTTTTGAAAAGCATGAGAACTGTAATACCGGTAAATAAATATTCTTGAATAGACTCCAGTTGGATTTTCGATTTCTTTTCCCTATATATATATATATATATATATATATATATATATATATATATTATATAAAAAAGCGAAAAATCAGTGATGCATCTGGACTCAGTTTATTGCGTGTTACAATTGTTTCGCCGGCAAGTAACTCGAGACATGATCACTGTATGGATCTGGCTGATTCTACAGCTTCGGCTTCTTCGGACACATGCAATTCTTTCGGAGCAAATTTTTTCACAACAATTGTAACACGCAATAAACTGAGTGCAGAAGCATCACTGATTTTTCGTTTTTTTATACTATTCACACTCTGATCTGTAGGAATATTGAGTGCTAATTTTGGTATACCGCCTATGGAAGCACCATAGCTTCCATTAAACACATGTATATATATATATATATATATATATATATATATATATATATATATATATATATATATATATATACATATATACATATATATGTGTGTGATTGTGTTAATAATTAAAATACCAATATTTTCATATTTTACTACTTATTTTCTTTGATGACTTCCATCGACTGGCATTTCATTGGCTATATCATTATACGAAACTATACAATAATTATATTAAAAATCTTCTTTCATGCAAGATATAATTAGATGTATTGATGATATTTGTAGTTCTTTCCAAATAAAAACTTCATAGATTTCCATATATTGTGTCCTTGATTTTCTCTCTGTAGACAATTTCTAACTTTACTTGACCAAGAAAGTACATTATGGCTTGGTTCTTTGTGTGGGGAATCTGTATATTTCTCTTGTGCGTTCTCATATTAAGAATTATACTTGAATATTAAGACCTATTCTTGGTAATATTTATTTAGATTGTTAGTTTAAATGGTTTATAAGGCTTAGTACATATATCTATCTGTTTTCTGATTAGTTATTCCATCTTATCGGATTTCAGATTAAATTCTGCATATGATTGACAATATAAGTACCGGAGCCATTCTTGCCTCGTTGAAATACACCTCACATCTTTCGCTCTCTGAATAATTGAATTTATACTTTATTATATAATCAATAGATATGAGAACACATGCATATAATATTATTAGATATCAATGATCGCCAATTCTCGCCTGTATCGTAATTAGAACTTACGTTTACTTCAGAAAATCAAATTGTCTTTTGTATGAAACGTTTCATATGCACATATCGATTAGGTCTATGCAGCTATCATTCCCGAAATGTATCGGATCGAATGAATGGTATAGATAATACAATAAATTTAAGTAAACATAATAACATAAATATATATTCTTGCAAGCGCAGTCGTATTGAAAATATTGTTAATTTAGCTTTGTGTCGACGGTGTCTAAGATCATTGTATTAATATCTATATTGCTTATTTAACATACATTCAAACAGACACAACAAGCACTCACACATACATATATATTTAAATGTAGAAATGTTCGCATATATGCACACACACGCACACACACACACACACACTCACACACACACCCCCACACACACCCCCACACACACACACACATATATATATATATATAAATATAGGAACGAGTAGGACCCCGACGGCTGAGCTCAAGCCGTTTCGACGGCTAATTCTGGACTAAATGAACATTTTTATGATGGTATATGAATAGCCGAGCTTCTCAGGGGGTAATTCCATATATGGTAAAAGTGATTGTCACAAGGATTCATCAAAAGTATGTTGTTGAGACATAATAATTCTATCATGGCATTTTGTGGAGGGAAGGGGTAGCTGAACCTGCCAGTAGAAGAAAGAGGGAGAGGTCGTGGAGGAAACCCAGTCGTGCGTTGATAGTGCCAACTACAGCTGGACAGGAGGTCAAAGAAGATACTAGGGAGGGGGAGGGGGAGGACGTCGAAACCAGAAGTAAAACAATATGGGGTAAATATATAGAAAAATGCCGAGTGTTAAAAAACAATTAAATGTAAAAAAAAAAAATGAAAAAAAAATAGTTTTATAACACTCGGTATTTTTCTATATATTTACCCCATATTGTTTTACTTATTGTTTCGACTTCCTCCCCCTCCCCCTCCCTAGTATCTTCTTTGACCTCCTGCCCAGCTGTAGTTGGCACTATCAACGCACGACTGGGTTTCCTCCACCCCCTCTCCCTCTTTATTCTACTGGCAGGTTCAGCTACCCCTTCCCTCCACAAATTGCCATGATAGAATTATTATGTCTCAACAACATACTTTTGACCAATCCTTGTGACAATCACTTTGCCCATATATGGAATTACCCCCTGAGAAGCTCGGCTATTCATATACCAGGATAAAAATGTTCATTTAGTCCAGAATTAGCCGTCGGAACGGCTTGAGCTCAGCCGTCGGGGTCCTACTAGGTCCTATTACCCACTCTACTACCCTAAGTATTGAGTACTCTGGTGCGTTATGGTCCACCTGGTTCCTTACCACATTTCCTTCGGTATATATATATATATATATATATATATATATATATATATATATATTCGCGCGTGTGTGTATGTGTGTATGTATATATTTGTGTGTGTGTTTAACACAGAAATAACAAATCAAATGACAGTACATTGAAAAATATATTAGTCTAAAGCTTGGAATAACAGGAAAAGGGTAGCACTATGTCATCATTAAATCATAATAGAGGTGGGTATGAAAACTTATATAACAGGTTTATATCCAATGAAAATATGCAAATGACCATTTCCAGCATGTGGGAATAACGCAGAATGTTATGTAGACTATGTTCTGTTCAACGGTTTTAGTTAGTCACTCATGAATCATTAACAAATCTTGAACAGCGAAGCCAGCAGATCCCCATAAGCATGTATGGGTGCACGGCCTCGTAAGATTTGTTTGTCTGTATAGGTGTGTGTACTTACCTGTAATCTATAGTTCATATCCACCTTCACATACTACTGATCTACTACGACTCTACACATAAGAAAGTGTCTGCATCGATGCGAACTCACTCTCCTTAGATCTGAATTGCACAGATGCATCTAGCCACATGCTTTAGAGCAAACATTCCACCAATTCCCTCGACCCTGTATCCAAACTATGTGACCCAATTCTTGCATACACACGGTATTGCCTTAGTTATACCGTTTGATTTTTCCTTTTTTGTCCTTCGTTTTCTTCTCGTCTTTCTTCTTTCCTTTCTACTATACTGTTTCTTTTCCTTAGATGTTTCTTGTTTGGGAACCATAGAGTATGAGATTCTATAAAGTTACGTTTGTAGGATAACACCTACATAAACATGAACGATAAAAACACCACTGTAAATATGGAGGGAGAGAAATGAAAGATTTATGTGTGTTTCTCGATGGATTTTCTTTAGAGCACGATCTCCGTACTCATCTATTTCTGTTGGACGTCCTACCACCTAGTGATAGCTGCAATGCAGAATAAGTATCTTAATGAAAATCGTATAAGACCTATGTACTCATTTCAAATATTGTCGACATTTCTTTCGGATCTTAAATGCCAATAAAATATGTTACAGAAGATCACTAGGTTGATTTCATAGATGATGCACTGTGCTATGTTTTATGTATCGTCCCTGTATTAGAAATCCGTAACGAGAAAGGGATTAACAGAAAGCGATTCGGCACGAACGATAAAAAAAATTAATTTAAATATTACTTGGACACATGTTTAGCTGCGTGAAAAGAGAGAGACACACACACACACACACATACACACACGCACACACACACACACTCACACACACATACATATATATATATGTGTGTATAAATCCGCAAAGATATACACACGCACACGCGCGCACATAAACGCAGCCCCCGTGTATATAAACGTATATATATATATATATATATATATTGTCTATATCTTCTAGTCCTATTAACATTTTTCTTAAAGTTCTTAATCACGCTCAATTTGACAAACATTTTGCTCACATACAATCAATTTATCACAACAGACGGCATTGTCTATATTTAATCAGCAAAGAATATTGAATTTGCGTACTATTTTAGGCAAATTTGTCTAGACTTTTGGAATAGGTGTTTGAAACACTGTGTATCGAATTTTCTATGGAAATTTTCATATGAATAGAGGGATGTAATACAATATAATGTGTTAATATACGATCCGTTATTTACATCTTATTTTGCCTGAAAATCTTTAGTTGTGTTCTTAAAACACTATCGAATGTATCGAAATTGTTCACAAAGTGTATGCATCAATGAGAATAAATTGCATTTGTTCATATTAGACATTCTTATCCACAATTCTAATACATTTTATTACGATGTGAAAAACATTCTTAAACAGTTTTTCTTAACAAAACATCCTAACCACCTATATTACAAATGATGCTATATTTCAGTATATTGGACTCAGTTTATTTGAGTAGACACGATCGCAAATCGTATAACTTCCCTAGACACATCTTAATAGAGTTTAGTGTGCTGTGTTCTGAATCTGTCATATAAATCATATTCTATTGTTTTGTCAAGGAAGGGACGACACCGCACATGACTTTTTACAGGTTGTTCGATAGAAAACAGGTTTGATATTGGAATTATCCGAATACTGTCAAATCTGTGTGTGTCACTAAATGCACCAAATTATTGTCTGCTTGGAATTTGTAATCGGTTAACTATAACGGCGATACTTCTGTCATATCAAATACTCACATATAACATTGTATATAATTTCGCAGTTTTCAGTCTATGAAATGTAAGTGAGTTTGCTTCAGGCTGCTCATTCTTGCGTTATACTTTCTCTACGAGGTCAGTGCAATAAGATCGACTTAAAATAAGATTAAATGACATTCATAACTACACGTCCATAATTGTACCAAACCAACAAATTTTATTATGTATGAACGATTTCTAGACTCTTACATGAAATGAAATTATTGCAATGAACATATTTATATCAGAAAGGTTACCTAGTCTGATGAAGAGATATACATGCATTGCGTGAAATATAAAAAAAAATATTTTTCATGTAAGATTGAAGTTTAACTATATTGAGTGATGTTGGTGCTTAAAATTTGATGGATCTGGTTTGGAGGAAGAGGTTCCTATAAAAGCATATTTAATACTAAAATTCAGTGCTAACATTAAATTACCTACTGTAGAGAGTTAATGATTTTTTTGTTAAGGCATTGTGCTCACAATCATATTTGTAGTTTCTCAGTTTGAAATTAAAACTCTACGTTTATAATATTAGTGACAATAAACCTAATGATTAATATGATTATGCGAGGAGCTACGTTGTTTGTCAAGAAACTAATATTTGTTATTATTCTTAATAAGAAATAATACTGAACCCTTAATAACATGATATATTATGAAATTAACAAGTCTCAACTAAGAGTTAAATATTTATTTCCACACATGAATAATGGAACGGCAGGAAATTCAATACTCATGTAATTAGCTTAGAACTCATAATTAATATCGATGATATTTCTTCATTAAGCTTGTTTTCTAACTCTTGACAGAAGTCATATGAAAATATTTAATTAAGTCGAGGCAATGCAGAACTGAAGTTTCATATTGAAATAGGAAACATATGAATATTTTTTTTATATCAATTTAAGTTGACTCGTAATTCCAACAATTTTATGATCCCTGACATGAGAAATTATTATTTCAATTTCTTTAAGTTCATTAAAAACTAGCTAATTTTCTATTATCAATTATATTTTTGACAATTCTCCAAATTAAATCATATAATATTTAACGTTTTAAATATTATATTGACCAAGAAACACCTTTGCTTATTTTAGTTGAAAATCTTGCTGAAATTTAAAAATATTCATAAACAAACTGAATTTAATTTCAGGAATTATACAACTATAATTCGTTTAGAAATTAACAATATGGAACCGATTTGAACAAGTATCAGAATATGAGTTACTTTTACAGCCGCTAAATGTTTTCTAATGTAAATTAAAATGGCCTAGTTTTGTCATGCGAAACTTCATTCAATGATGCTCGTTAGAAGAGGTTAAACACTTGTTATCACTTGGATTGTTATTCTCTCTTCTCTCTTCTAATTGCAATAAGCGGGGCTGTACTATCGCATTTACTCTGTCCAACCACCGATAGTTTTGTGTTATCTTAACATTTACATATACTTCTACACAAACACATGGCATCATCGCAAAACAAAATATTTTATCCATAAATTTGAGTAAGCCCCCCCCCCCCCCACCCCAATTCAGGTATGACGACTACAACAACACACTGTTGTTGTCAAAATCCATATCGATACATACATTATTGTGCCAATCAAGCGACAACAAAAATACATTTATAACCTTGATTTAACACTCATTTTTATGAAATCCTATATCCAAATCTTGGCAAACAATATTTCTTCACAAAAGGAAACATAACAGTATTTTTTAAAAGAACATAAAATCAAAAACATTCTGTCTAGGTCTATTTATTGAGAGTGGGCGCTTTCCGGTATGTCCTAAAAAAGGTAACTCTGACCAAATGGTGAAGATGGATCTTCAAACGAAGGCATTTCAGTTTATGAATGCTATCTAACCCTTTTTCTCGTGGTCAACTGCCAGTTCGCTTTGCCTCTAAAATCTGTCAATCAATTCTTTCCTTTTAAAATATACTGCCGCGTTCGTGAATTGTCTGAAGACTTGTACGAATATAATCACAGAAAGACCCTATATTCTAGATATGAAAATAAGATCAACATCTTTTAGAAGAAATCAATTTTCTAAAGTGTATGGCACCATATTACTAGCAATTCTCTTTAATGAAATATATGTTATTAACCACCATATATGCCTCAGCTTGTGCCATTGAACATATTAAATATTTCTGCCTTTCTTAGGATTAATCTATTCGAACACGTAGAAAACAAATATATTATCCAAGGAAAATTACCATCTATAAATGTAGTCAAATAAGCCTCTTTCCTGTGAAAAGCGTTCACCATTTTCTCGTATACATTTAAAACTTAACCCAACCAATAAAGTGGTTTGTACTGATAAAAACGTCTTTTCTTTCTCACATATTTCTACTAAATAACCCATCAATTATGAATTTTAACATGTCATCTTTGTTCCTTTACACATCTCAATTTCACAATATATTTAATATTAAATTGTATTAATATTGCAGTACATTCAATGACAATCATCATTCAATTTAAAATTCATCAGGCTATTTAAAAGAAAAACGAGAAATACTTGACCACTACGGTATTATTTATTTATTAGCATTTATAGAAAAAAAAATTTAAATATGTCAGTTAAACCATGTACATTACATGAATTTCCGAAACTATATCCTACACTAATATAATTTTCTTTAAATGTATGCATAATTCTTTATTGAAATGTTCATACATTTTCGTATGCAGCTAGGACAAAATTCTATATTTGCTCTTTAAAGAAATATCGGGCCAAATATACGAACCAGCTTCCTAATATGAGTAGATAACACTAGATTATGACAACATGTAATTAGTGTGTATTTGATAATATTCCTAATATCCTAATTGGCAGTATTGGTAGAGAGTTGGACGCCATGCTTTCCAGCATAGTTACGTCCCTTTACGGTCTGAGTTCAAATCCCGCTGAGGTTCACTTCGCCTTTCATCCTTACGGGGTCGATAAAATAGAGTACCAGTAATGTACTGCGTAATTGGTGACCTTGTGCCAAAACTAGAAACAGTTATTTCTATCCATTCTTTTATCTTCTTATTCGCCCACAACGGGTCCTGTCAGAAGCAATCAGCTCCTACTTATCCTGCTGGATCCCCAGGTGAGACAACCCAAACTCATTGATGTTATCCAACCATCTTCCTTGGGGTTAACCAATGGGTATAATGCCGGTTGGCTTTGCTCGTACACTCTGTACAGCAATTCTTTCCTGAGACATTCTCAACACATGCCCATATTATCGGACCTGTGTCTCTCAATTTGGAGAAATTTCGGCTCTACCTGGCGTAACATTCTGATCTCTGAGCTAAGCTCTCTGTCGTGTAACATTACTCCAAAGATGCTTTGGAGGAACCTTTTTTGGCCACCTGTATTCGAAATCGAATTCTGTTGATGATTACCCAAGATGCATGACCATAGGTAAGGGTTATCACGAATACCGAATTAAAGATGGCAAGTTTGGATTTTATACCTACCTCCCTTCTACTGGTTACAGAATACTGAAGCTTGCACATTATTGCACAAAATCCAGCAATTCTTGCACTTAATTCAGCCTCCTGCATTCCATCACTCGTGAACATTATTCCCCTTTCCCTTTGGACTCATTGGCTCTGGGTGCAGCAGCTCTTTGTCGTCCTCTTCCATAATTTTGCAGATTTTGCGCAGGGGACACTATTGCCCTTTCTCTGGCTATCTGTACCCACCTTTGCGTCACTGTAGAATACTGCCTCTGGTTTGAGATAACCTTCTTGAAGTTCGTCATTAAAGCCGTTTGTATCTGATTCTATTTCATCAACTCTCTCCTCTCCAGACTCCCCACCATTCTCACATCCTTTTTGAATGTTGAAATGCGGATTAAATTGGAAATGAGTACAAAAGACAACAATCCCTTATCTCCGCCAGGAGGAGCTAAATCAGTGTCAAAGCATACCGCATTTAAGATGTCATCCTAGGTGGATGGCTAGGATCATCTGAGCTCAGTGTGTTATTCTGCTTATTAGTATCACCGCACTTTGATAAACACGAAATAGATATGTGTCTTATTGTGGTAAATTGCATTTGTGCAGTAGTTTGTATCACCTGCTTAATTTTATATGACTGATGTAAAACATCTTTTTGAAGGTTAACTCGATGTATCTAAACTTCGACTCAGACTTTCCTTTTAACACATGGTGTTTTTTTATATATTTTAATACTATTTTAAACTCTAATGTTACGCAAAGGTTCATTCGCGAAAGATTTAGAAGTATATTGGAACAAAGTAGACATTCTTGAACAGTTTGATAACTTAAGGAAATTGCTTGGTGATTTTCTTGCCTAAAGAATCTTTTCTAAAACCTTCAGCAAAATTCAGGTATGTTGTTTTCTTTTTTTTTTCTATTACCAATCTTCAAGAAAATTCGCACCCAGTTGTTTAGGAATTATGAAGCGTGATTTTACATGATAAAGTGAGAGAGTGAATATATCTAGCTGGATATGTTCTCCGTTTCTTCTCTTATCAGGCATATACATTTTCGAGTTTGGAAAACATTAGTACTTTCGCAAATTCCAACCAGCCGAGCACTGAAATTGCCATGTTGGCCGATTATCCGCTGATTCCAACACGTAGTATACCCGTATCGGTAAGGAAATGTAGTAGTAACGTTGTTATTCGAAATACCCCTAATGGACTAGCGGATTGAGGTGGACCTTTAGTCAAGGATTTGCTGATTATTGATTTATTGTTAATCAATGATTGGTGGATCACATCCTGGCAGGTTTATGTGCTAAACAAAGAATATACTTTCAAATGATAGACTCCGTGAATACTTTGACGTTTTTATACGTTGAGCCATTGAACATATAATTCCCTTCTGATTTACAACTAAGCCTTCTAACTGGGAACGTTGCCTTACAAATCATCCCGTGCATGTGCTGGTTTTGTTGAGCAAATTGCAAGCAAGATAATCTCATATATTGTATATTGGTGTAAATTCTCCTTATATATATATATATATATAAGCTGTTACAACACCGATACATAAATGAATATTTTTATATATATATATATATATATATATGTACGTGTGTGTGCGTGTGTGTGTATGCGTGTGTGTGTGTGTGTTTGTGTGTGTTTATCTGTGTGTGTGTGTTTATGTGTACGTGTGTGTGTGTTTGTGAGTGTGTGTTCGTGTGTGTGTGTGTATTAGTGGGGTAAAGCAAAGAAAATTATGTTTTTTATGTGAGTGTGTGTGTCTATGTAAGAAGGCATTTATTTACAATGTACTACTCAACCGATTCCGTCTATCAAATGTCAGTCAGCGGTTTCTTCTTAATTTGCGGTCACAGTGAAAAACAATTGCATGAATGTTAAATAACTCAGAGTATGATTGTGAAGGGTCGTCTTTAAGATGCAGCCATTTGAACCTGCAGACTATAAATTCATTCCATTTACTCATTCCCATTACTCATTTCATGACACTTTTCAAAACCATTGCTATTTCTACATATATTTCTATCTGACAATGTTTAGACGTAGAAATTTGACTTCAATTCCAAACTTGCGAGAAATTAAGACAGGAGATATGACAAGATAAATGGCGATTTTCTCTGACTTTTTTTCTTCGTTTAAGTTACGGAGGTTTATAACAACGGACGCACCAGTAAATAAGTCAAAATACCATACCTGATTTCCTATCCCTCAGATACGAGTGTATCTATCAACTGTTAAATGTAATTAATTTTAGAAAATTATACATACTCTACTGAATTTCTTGTTTTATCTATTCAGAGAAAACAACAAAATGATGCGAAAATAATATCATGGTATATTGAATGTCGTTCATTAATAGTCCTGGAATTCGAAAAGCAACGGAACTACACGTAGTCTATTATTTCGATATAAGAAACAGGATATTGCTATATCTGAATGAATTTTTATATTAGAAATCTCATTAATTATTTCCGCTGTACTAATTTATTCATCACCAAGAAAACATTTATTTTTCGATGTTTTTTGTAACTATCTATTATATAAAAGATTCACTCCAGTTTCAATAGTATATGTTGTATTCACGCCTTTTTATATCGTCTGCTGAACATTTTAAAAATTTCATTCAAAACAAATTAATAAAAGAATACAGAAAAAAGGTGAATACTTTCCATATATCATAGGTATGTATATACGCAAATAATGAAGTACATGAAAAATATTAACTTTACGAAACATCCTTCTTTTTAACATATCTATATCTATCTTTCTTTACATATAAATGTTTTTTTTATATATATATATATATATATATATATATATATATATATATATATATATATATATATATATATATATATGTATATATATACATACATACATACATATATATATCTATCTCTATCGCTCTCTCTCTCCCATATATATATATATATATATATATATATATATATATATATATATATATATATATATATATATATATATATATATATATATACATATATATATATATATATGCATATATACCCAGACACATACATATATACATGTATATGTGTGCGTGCATCTGAGTGCTTGTATGGAATACTTTTCTTGCACTAAATCAAATGTTATTTCCACTGGATATATGCTGCATTGAAAATAATTCCATTGTGTTTGTTATAATTCCATCATTTTCTGCTCACTATTGGTCCCTCTGTGAATGTAGAACTGGAGAGAATGTATCGACGCCAGGAACTCAAACTGACGGAATTCTCAACTTCCAACAACCCATATAATGATTGATAAGTTGCTTTAAAATTCCATTATCTGCATCAAAATATAGTTACTCTGTTTGTGTAAACTGGAATAACTTTAAAAAGAAAAGCTACATTATGTATTCACAGAACGTTGGAAACCCTGACTGCGTGAATGTGCATAAAGGTTTACGGATTTAATATGGAAACATGTAAATATGCGAAATACGTATATATTTCCAGCAAATCGAAACAATTCTTTGCATATAGAGATATAATATTATGGTGTATCACGGCTGCATAGTGGACACCTAAATATATGCATATATACCAATTATCTACATAACAACAAGTCAGCTAATAAATAAAATATTACGTCCATTTCACCACAAAAATTGGTATGTTATAAAAGCCCGTCGATTCCATATTCATTCTTAAGGTGTTAACATTATTTTCTTAACTTTCAGGAAAGTTCGTATTTGCTGTATTTACATTCCTACATGCTAAACCTATAGACACATTTTCACAGTCACTATTATCCATAATCTCTGCTTTTACATATACAAATTTAACACACACTCTGGTTACTTAGCGCAACCCTAATAAATATATATATATATATATATATGTGTGTGTGTGTGTGTGTGTGTGTGTGTGTGTGTGTGTGTGTGTGTATGTGTGTGTGTGTGTGTGTGTGTGTGTGTGTGTGTGTGCGTGCGCGTGTGTGTGTGTGTGTGCGTGCGTATGTGCGCGTGCGCGTGTGTATATGTGCGTATATAAGTATGTATGTTTGGCTGTGTGCGTGATATACAGATATATATATATATATATATATATACACACACACACACATATATATATATATGTTGATAGATAAACAAACTGATAGATAGACAGATATTTGTTTGTGGCTATGTATATGTGTAGTATGTACGCGCTAGTTTTGGGCATATGTATTTTATTCTGTCTTTCATAATGTTATATCTGATGTGATATATGAGGCATAATTGATACTTTCATTTATTTCTCCTCTGCCAATGAAAGTTTTCGTTGTTTGAAATTTGTTATATTAAGATTTCGGTAACTTTCTGAAACTCCCATTCATTACTTTGATCTTATTCAAAAGACCAGATGTATAGAAACTAAAAACAGTGATGCATAAGCCTCTAATCCAAGTTGAACATAGCTTCACTTATGTTAAATTCTTCAGAACGAAAATCGTTATTTTTTGTTTCCATCTACCAATTGGAAATATTCTTTTTCATATTTCTCTGTTACCGCTATTCCCATTTCTCCAGTTCCATTGATATATCAACTTACAACACATTTAACCGTTTCCATGCTGCTTGTATAACAAATGCAACGAAACCATCCCGCAAAATTCTTTCTAAGTAGAAATTAAGTCAATAAGTATATATTTTCTCCCTGCATGATTATCATACATTTTTACTATTCTGGTCTTTGCAGCGAAATTACAAGCTTATCTTACATAAATGTCTTAACTATTTTATATAGATATCAGAAATATTACGAGTTATATTGGTGTATAAAATCCTAAATGTCAGAACTCTGAATAAATCACTTTAAAAGTTGGTCAACGTAAATTATGTACATAGTAATAAGAATAACATTACTAATACTACTGATAATACTAATCCTCATCACGCCCTCAACATATATTAATGATACTGTTTTCACAGTGGTATAGTTTGCAGTATTGCTTTTCATAATGACCAGGGGCTAAGTTTACTTAATTTGTTATTTACATTAGACAGCTGCTGGTATTTTCCTAGTAAATGATTATCGAATAATTGCCTCTTTGAAGGCTATGATTTTGGCGTATGTCAATATTAAATTTGTATTATAAAGTAGAGTCGGTCCAATCTTCGAAAATATGGATACGTTGCTTACAGCTATCCACATTTTGGACATCCTATCGAGGAATTGTGTAAAAATAAATTATTTTTCGTTCTTACTTAGAACATTTACAAAGGTAAATGTCTATGTGGTGAACATTCTTCATTTGACATCATGATTTGAAACATATATTATTGAATATTGGGAACTTTAACCCACAGAAAAATATATAAAATCAAACAAAACCCAATGATCAGTATCTAGGGCAACAGTTTACAATCAGACACTCGATTTGCTGAAATTGTTGGAGGTTTCACAGGTGAGATTGTTTTGCTCATTTAAACATGTCCTCGACACATATAAATTCCCATACAAAATTAAATAACATGGACAAACATATGCATAATGAATACACTATTGCTACAAAATTAACAGTTACGAGTTGGGAATTTACGAAATACTTCAAATGTGTGAAAAGGTATTGATATAAAAGGCATTCATGAGAATCAGTATAACTTTATACATGCGTGTAGCATGTACAATATTGACAATATCGTATACGATACTTGGATTGAGAAAGAGGAAACTTTCTGAGAATAAAGTATAATGTCCATCATCGGAGGAATGAAGAGTTACATACACATATGCATAACACTGAAAAAAAGACATTATAAACATTTAAATAACCTATAATTGACATACAACATTGTATGGATGTAACGCTTTGACTGACATACATTTTACAAAGTGAGTTACCTCGATATCAATGAATTAATTACAATCATTATATATTTAACTAAAATTTAGTGAGTTAGGAAAACGCTTTCTTTTCATATTTGTATTATAGAAATTATGTTCCAAACGCATTCATTTTATATGAGTCATCTGTATTCGCATGTAAGTTAATGTTTTATGTGCTATTAAAACACACTTGCATGGATATAAAACAATGTGTTTCTCTATTGGAAGAATATGTTTGTCACACCTCGATATACTAGAATATATAATTCTGAATAGTATTTTACTAGTGAAATCTGGCACAAATTCAGATGGAGAGCAGAACACAGCTCAGTGAGAGTAATGCCCCAAAATACAAGATGCATATCAGCATTGTAATCCTACGGCTATTTTCAATACATACAGGATTAGTACATTAAATTACAGATGTATATATTCAATTAATATTATAAATGACATTTACGATCGAGTGGGATATTCTCTAAAACACAATTCTTTTTATAAGTGGTAGACAACGAAAATGATGTACACATACCGGTTTAGAATCACTAATTTTCAAATTTACTCTTTTCAAAATCCAATTTCGCTTCAACAACATAAGCCCAATCTCACTATACCAGAAGCGTATAAGAGATCCAGAAATAAATATTTAACCATATCAGATATTTGAAACCATGTTTGCATTAAATCTGTAGTTATTGCGTCATCATCATTACCTCATTAAATAACCCTAACCCAAGAATATCCCATTCAATTTTCATTCAAAAAGGTCCCATGCTTTGATATCAACAAAGAAAACGAGATGAAATACTGTTTGATTATAATTAATCTACTGAGATGCAGGTAAGATTCTCGGGAAAGACTTCGACACTTCAACCAAACAATATGATCTGCTTCTCTGGACATTCTGAACAACCACACACACACACGCAACACACACACGCGCACACACACACACATACATACACACACACACACATACATAAATACACACAGATGCACTCGCGCGCACACGAGCGAATACATATACATACAAGGTATATGTATTTGGGTGCTACGGATAACTTGTAAGCCAGTACGATATGTCACATGTTCAGGTTCTAGGTAATTTTACCGGCAACCCCACAAAACTTGCGTGGTGAGGAGGCAGATTTTGGACGGCTGAGTGATGAAACGCAAAATCTAGCAATGGGTGGAGAAATAATGAGCATGAATGGGCATCAAATACTTTGTATATATATATATATATATATATTGTGTGGCTGTGTAAATATGTACAGAGGGGTAGTAGATTTCACTGATTGTCATTGGGTTTCTTGTGAACTGATAACGCGCAATATATGCCCATGTAAGCAGAGTAACCTACATATATACATACCATCATGCATTATGATGATGGCTGCTCCTTCGTTATCGAGTATGGCTATTGCACGATACACCATTATTAATAATTATTAATTAATTTCATCGTGCAATGCCTGTGCATGAAGATATTTTTTAAAGTGAGGAAAGACTGTGCACTGAGCCAATCTCACGCTCTGAGCGACAGTAGCTATAACCCGAACAGAAGAAAAGATTAACATCATCGGTAACATACATACATACATAGATATATACATACATACATACATATATATATATATATAATATATGTAAAGGTGTATGTCTGGGTGGTTAGAGAAATCGATTCGCAATCGTGAGGTTGTGAGTTCGATTCCCGAACCAGACGATGCGTTATGTCCTTAAGCAAGACACTTTATTTCATGTTGCCCCTTCTACCTGGAGTTGCGACCGATAGATAGTATTAGCAATTTGAAAGACCAATGGAAATATCGTTTCCTCGGTCCGATTTGACGAAGGTCGATCGTTCCTGATATATATATATATATATATAAATATTTTGAGAAAACAACATCAAACTTCTGCACTGAGAATATACAAACATCGTAATAACAGAAGTTAGCTTTAATCCAATGATATATATGCTTTTGTTTTTCTCTAATCATATTCTAGGTCTGGAAACAATTGTTATTACTGAAATATATATAGCAGCGAATATGAATAAATGAAGTTAATATAAACTTCTTGATTCTTTTCTCATACGTAGGTGGCATGAAAATGACCTTTTATCTCCGTCAAAGATTTACAATCCTTTCTGCCCGTTGGGACTATATAGTGCCATGCGCGTAGAGTTATCAACCTCATAGAGCTTTCTATTACATTGTGAATTCTAACATCATCGATGTTTTGGATTTTACGATCGTCTCTCTTTATATCAGAATATGAGCCCCAAATTTGCGAACATCATACGATGCATGTTTAGATAAATAACACACCCTGAGTAACCCTAAATTGTATCGTGTCGACCTACACTTTCGGCTGTTTGAATGCAAGATTTAGCTGATTGGCTGTATGTTACGGTATGAAGCACATTTGACTAGAACGATATTTTACCTGAAAGGCAAAGTATTCAATCAAGCAGAAGATTATGCGACAAACACTTCACTCGTTATTCCCCCCCCCCCCTCTCTCTCTCTCTCTTACTCTCTCTCTCTCCATCTTTCTCTCTCTCGCTCTCCCTCTCCCTCTCTCACTTTCTCTCTCTCTCTCTCACTCTTAGGCAACATCCTTATTTATTGACAATGTGCCTTTACGCATAATAAATTCCTGCTCTCCGAAGTATGTTCACTAGATATTTCAAGCACTGCTAACATACAGATGCATATTGAAAGCTGAAAGTTCTTCTATCATACGCCAAATAACGTTTACCTCTACAAACCTTTCATGATATTTCAGTTGGCTTTCATGTTGCCCGATGAATACCTGAGTGGTTTTCTATAAATAATGCAATTGTAATGAGGGATTGGGTCACGACTAAGTCCAAGCTGCCTCAAAGAAACTATTTATAATTACACCTACAAATGTATATATATACAAATCAATCTTCACGTATATGGCACTGAAGCTACGGAGAGAGATGCTGCTGGATTTATTTGGCACATTGGCTCAACTAGATAACGGATCACGTTCAGGGGTCAAATGAGAGGAATTCTACACCCAGGTTTTTGTAATGTTTTGTAATATATTGTAGAGTGCATTTCCAAATAAAAGATTTCATATCTGTAATGTTAAAATACTGAGGGCTCAGTTTTCTTCTAATTTCTGTCAATCTGTATTTGGGGGTGAGATATACATTTGTTCAAAACATTTGTTATACTTATTTACTCATTCCAAGGAAAGAAAAATATTAACATTCTCAGATGTGTCACCATTAGATCGCATCTGTGTTTTATAGAAATAAGGGAGCGGAGATTTTGTAACTATTCGATATTTAACAGATCGCAATTTAATATGTAAGACCGTTTTGGTTCATGGACCATTTGTTCTAGTTATAGCATTCATGCAGAGAAACAAACATAGACCATAACACACGCACATGTACACACTCGTAGTAATATCGAACTTATTGCAAACATTTTCCTTATCATCGCTTATATGTTACAGTGTCTTATCTGTAAGCTTCCCAGTCTTCAGACAATTAATTCCTTATATATATATATATATATATATATTTTACACATACGCACACACATGCATGTATAATGAACAGGTTGTGAGAAAGGGAGGGTCTCTTGAATTTATCCCAGATTTAATTGCTAAGTTTATATGAATAGAAAGATAGAAACAACTATTCTCTGGCGGATAATCACAGGTACATAGATTGCTGTAATTGGATCAATTGATACGCAATGCTGTGCCATTATTCCGTTGATCGAATATGTCGAATTAGAAAGACAACTTGGTCCTACAACATCTCCTTCTACTGGCATACAAGAAATTAATGAAGGTACATCAGTTTCCTGTTAGAGAGTTTTGAATGTAAACATATTGGTCATGGTAAACAAACATGTTAATATCATATTATCTATAATCTCATTTCAGCAGTTGAAATCATAATATAGTTTTCTTATGTTTTTTTTTTTTTTTGCCAAGTAAACAATGAGACGCTGAGTATTTCTCAAATGTCTTATAGAGAGAAATTGATTAAATCTGATGCACTTTTCTAAAACTGTCACTCTCACAGATATTCATCGCAATTGCAGATGATCTTCTACACATCAATGCTTTTCTGCCATGATTTGTTTCTACTTTTTTTTCTTTAGGTGGGTACTGATTATATATAAACTAATGCCTTTTAATTAAATGTTCCTTCTGATTTCGTAGAAAGAATAACAAACCCATTCATATATAGATAGTTAATGTAATGAAAAAAAGCAAGGAGCGTTATTCGATTTGATATCAGATAATGTCACATGACTCTATAGTTTACCTACAACAACGATTTATTTGCAGAGTAGAAGCAATTAACCTCTCAATTTTTTGTAGCGATTCTGTTTAGGTGCATATAGGCAGTCGTCTGAATAAAGTAAAAATGATAACAAGATGACTTGAAGTGACAAAAATAGATATTTCATTTAATATCTTAGAGAAACTCAATAATCAATAGAGTTAAAATTTAAATAATCTAGACCATACTTGTTCATGTTGACATATTTTCGATTGAGCTTATTTGAGATATTGCGCAGTGTAAAATACAAGAAAATACATTGTCTATGAAGGTTTGGTATGAACTGAAAGAGTTATTGTACTGAATGGCCGAAGAATTCTTTATATGACAGTAAATAACATTAAATATTCCTGATCATTCAAAGAACACACAAAGAATAAATGAAACAAAAAAAACATTCCCTTTTAACGTGGAAACTGTTACGTCTCTTTGTTATAGTAGAGTTTGCAAATTACCAATAAAACTGAGAGTAGTAACATTATTTTAACATATTCTGACATAGAATGTTTACAATAGGGCAACAGGCTCAATATATTAGAATATTTTAAATCTATCTACTACCGATCCGATCTTAAATCTTGCTATTTTTAATTATTGTTCATTAATGGAGAAACTATGTCCTGATCAACTATATTCGTTGCCGACAAGTGTATGACATTTCATTAATATGTAAACTATTAACTTATGTTTATCTAAGTATTTCATTTGAAAAATATTTGAAATAACGCTCTCTATAATACTATATTTTAACTGTTACGCAAAATATGTATGGTTTCTTGCTTCCAAATATATTCAAATAATTTTACTAAAATCAAACTTTCCTCCATACCAGCTCATATTTACACGAAGGAAGAATATTTCAATAGTCGCGATGTGCTGCATCTCTTTCACAGTGAGCGAACGTCCTTATGTATCCATCACAGTTTTCCTTTAAGATTGAGGGAAAGGCGTTTTTTATCGGTTACGATTCTCAAAAATTTCCCCTATTACATCTGACTGTTAGTACCTATGTATAGACTATTATTTGGTTTTTCCATTTTTGAGTTATTATTTTCTTCTCTTTATATTGTATAAATATACATATATATATAAAATGGAATTGCAAAAAATGAAAGCTTCTTCTTCACTTATTACATGTCAATATATCTTCATCTTCCTCTTCTTCTTCTTCTTCTTCTTCCAACAGATCCGGCTTGTTCTCCAAACGAGACTAGCCAAGCTCATGGATGTTATCAAACCATTTTGCTAGGGATCTAACCCTGAATCTCCTGCCGGTTGGTTTCGCCATTAAAATCTGCCCAGCGATTCTTTTTTGACGCATTCTAACCACAATTCAGAGAAGTAGTGTCTCTGGAGTGAGTCCCTAAGCAATATATCGCATAACGTTACTGCAAAGACCCTTCGAAGGATCCCCATTTCGGCCACATGTATTATTGATAGTATTGTTTCCGTTATTACCCCTTATTAAGAGTTGGCACGAATACCGAATTATGGACTGGATCCAGTTAAAAGGAAAGAATGCTTCTTGAAGCTTTGACTGAAAGATAGGTCTCTGTGGGTTCTGTAAGTATATGCACCAAACAAGGACACTGAACACAAGTACTTACTTGATGAAATCAATACAGCGTTAGATGTATTTAAGACTGTGTTATATATCCTGATGTGACACATATATATATATATAGAGAGAGAGGGGGTGAGAGTGAGGGGGGTGAGAGAGAGACAGTTGCTAACACATCTCCAGTTCATGCAAAGAAAATTGAGAGGCAATATAATTTCATAACCAGATAGTTAAGTAAAAGCTTTCTATATAAGTGACGGTATACAAAATGCCAGAGTTTTCAGTAGACAGATCAGGAAATGTATAATTTAATTTCGAAAACCATTCGCAACTTAATTCAAAGCTAATGCAGTAATTCAAACTTTTAACAAACATTGTTATTTAATAGTTTTCAAATGTACTTACACCGAATGATATTTCATGCTGGTTTCATCTAACGTATATTCTTCATGTTCGCATTTAAACCATAACTCTATAAAGATAATCACACCCCATTAGGAATATTTAGTATCATGTATAGTTACAGTATATAGCTCATTTATTATTAACGTAATAAGAGTTAAGGCATGTACATGTAGCATAATGCTTTAGAAATGTAATAATATTCGAATCCATTCATTTTGGTTAGATCAAATTCATTTCATGTTTATTAGTCAAATGTCTGGAATGTAAGTGACTGTGTCAGTCAAAATAATAAAAAAAGAAATTTACTCAACGAATCCCCCAGTTTTATTTGCTGATGGGTTACGTCTTCCTCGACATAAATATTTATTATACACACATTTGCATGTGCTCCCCATATATAATATAAGTGTGTGTATGCATTATATATATATATATATATATATATATATATATATATATATATATATATATATATATATATATATGCATTATGCTACATATACATGCCTCAATTATAATTACGTTAATAATAAATGAGCTATATACTGTAACTATACATGATACTAAATATTTTTAATGGGCTGTGATTATCTTTATAGAGTTATGGTTTAAATGCGAACATGAAGAATATACGTTAGATGAAACCAGCATGAAATATCATTCGGTGTAACTACATATGAAAACTATCAAATAATATGTGTGATGTGTGTATACATATATATATATATATGTATGTGTATATATATATATATATATATATATATATATATATATATATATATATATATATATATATATATATATATATATATATATATATATATATATATATATATATATATATATTAAGATAAGCAGAACAAGTAAAATTCAATCAATTTTTCAAAATACATTAAAAAATATAATATAAATATTTACCTCTTCTAGTGGCCCTTACTCCCGCTTTTACTTCGGTCCAGTTTACATACGGGTCACTTTTACGACCTTTCAGACCTTTATTAGCTGGCAGGAGGTTGTATATTTTGTCGTTCCTGTGACGTTTAGCCCTAGGATGGGAAAATGCTTCTCTGATGAGCTTTGGTTTTCCATCATGAATCCATCGGATTTATGAGGTTTTACAAAGCGAAACTGATCAGTAAGGGCCACTAGAAGAGGTAAATATTTATATTATATTTTTTAATGTATTTTGAAAAATTGATTGAATTTTACTTGTTCTGCTTATCTTAATATTAAAGTTCTGGTGTATCAAATTAACACCATTGAACAACCCTGAATCATAGACAAGCTATGTATTTCTAGGGGTACCTAGTATCCCTGGACATATTAACTTATACCTTTTTCTCCGTCCGTTGAGAACAAATCTGTTGCTTTACTAGGCTGCTATTTCTTTAGTAGTAATTGTAGACAGCAAGTCTTTGATTTTCCCGCTTTTACTTCGGTCCAGTTTACATACGGGTCACTTTTACGACCTTTCAGACCTTTATTAGCTGGCAGGAGGTTGTATATTTTGTCGTTCCTGGGACGTTTAGCCCTAGGATGGGAAAATGCTTCTCTGATGAGCTTTGGTTTTCCATCATGAATCCATCGGATTTATGAGGTTTTACAAAGCGAAACTGATCAGTAAGGGCCACTAGAAGAGGTAAATATTTATATTATATTTTTTAATGTATTTTGAAAAATTGATTGAATTTTACTTGTTCTGCTTATCTTAATATTAAAGTTCTGGTGTATCAAATTAACACCATTGAACAACCCTGAATCATAGACAACCTATGTATTTCTAGGGGTACCTAGTATCCCTGGACATATTAACTTATACCTTTTTCTCCGTCCGTTGAGAACAAATCTGTTGCTTTACTAGGCTGCTATTTCTTTAGTAGTAATTGTAGACAGCAAGTCTTTGATTTTCCCGCTTTTACTTCGGTCCAGTTTACATACGGGTCACTTTTACGACCTTTCAGACCTTTATTAGCTGGCAGGAGGTTGTATATTTTGTCGTTCCTGGGACGTTTAGCCCTAGGATGGGAAAATGCTTCTCTGATGAGCTTTGGTTTTCCATCATGAATCCATCGGATTTATGAGGTTTTACAAAGCGAAACTGATCAGTAAGGGCCACTAGAAGAGGTAAATATTTATATTATATTTTTTAATGTATTTTGAAAAATTGATTGAATTTTACTTGTTCTGCTTATCTTAATATTAAAGTTCTGGTGTATCAAATTAACACCATTGAACAACCCTGAATCATAGACAACCTATGTATTTCTAGGGGTACCTAGTATCCCTGGACATATTAACTTATATATATATATATATATATGTGTGTGTGTGTGTGTGTATACATATACACACACACACATATATATATATATATATATATATATATATATATATATATATATATAAGTAGCTACACAACAATTAGTTCACCATGCCGAGAACAATTGTTCCACCTTAGCGGATCCTCAGCTCGTAATGGACATGGTTATACGGAACAGGAAACACAACCGTACGAACACGCATGCGCAGAAACGATCACTTCACACAGGCAATACTAAAGTGCATGCGAGGGGTTTAAATGGAGATAATTACGAAAGTCCGAAAGTTTCTAGTTGATAAGAAAATAAGGATGTTGTTGTAATTCAATCCGGACCTTTGTAGTTATGTAAGAGTTGTTTCCAGACGTGTGGAAAACATGAAAATATTTCATTTCTTCAGTTTAGGCAATCACTATTGCGTAATCGCTTTAGAATCTTTATTCGTGATCAGGACGGATTGCCCTTGCGTATGGCTTGGACTCAGTGATAGCTTTCTATTGAATGGAGTAGTCTATACTTGAGTCCTTGAGGGATCATACGCAGTCGCGAATTTCTTGGATGAACGTCTGTCTACTGGTGGTTCAGGAAGCGTTCCTTAAATCAAGGGCAAGGAAGTCAACAACTTCAGACGTATTCGACGTTTCCATGGGATCGTTTGACAGTGCTGACTTATGCGACTTTGTTGGTCTATTTATTTTAGACATATTACGTGTTAGATTCCCTGACTTCCACACGGGAATAGACCGCGACGATGGACTGACCTTATCGAACCATAAAAGTGCTCACGACTTCGACCGGTTAAAAAAGGACTTAGCTTCTACCTAGGATAACAGTAGCTACCAAACTCCCTAGCGTGGATTTCTTAGACATTAATTTAGACATTTGCATATACACATACAGACCCTTTCATAAGCTTAACGAAAAACTCAATTACATTGACAAGGACTCATGCCACCCTGCCACTGTTTTTAGAAACTTGGTAAATAATATCAGTACTACAATCTCAAACCTCTCCTCTAATAAGACTATATTTGACAGAGCGGCACTGTACTATAACACAGCGTTAGCTAACAGCGGCTTCTCGCAACCAATCACTTACTCTCCCACTAACAACAACAGCAATAAGAAAAGAAAGCGTAACATTAGACAAACTATATGGTTCTCTCCTCCCTTCTCACTCAACGCGTTAAAAGAAATGTAGGGAAAAAATGTCTAGCCCTCTTAGATTGACACTTTCCCATGGGTTATAAATACCGCTCCATCTTTAATTGACACAAAGTACAACTAGGATACTCCTGCGCTAAGAACATGAAGGCCCACATCACCAACAGCCCTAAGAGCAGAACCCAACCAAGGTGCTCTTGCCGTAATACCGAAGCCTGTCCCCTTCAACAGCAGTGCAGCACACCCGCTGTAGTTTATGAAGCTGTGGTCACTTTCAACCGACCAAATCAACCACAAGAGATCAAATCCTATGCGGGTATGGTGGAGGGCCGATTTCAGGAACGCTTCCTGAACCAGCAGTCGACCTTTAGGTACCCGGACAGACGTTCATCCACGAAACTCGCGAGCCACGTATGGTCCCTCAAGGACTCAAGTATAGACAACTCCATTCAATGGAAAACCTTCACCAAGTCCAAGCCATAGGCAAGGGACAATCCGTCGTGTGGACTATGTATTGATGAACGAATAAATATTCTAAAGAGATTACGCAATAGTGATTGCCTAAATGCCTAAACTCAAGAATGAATTATTCACACATTGTCCACACGTCTGGAAACACCTCTTATATAACTACAAATCTCCGGATTGAATTACAACAACATCCTAATTTTCTTATCAACTAGAAACATTCAGACTTTCGCAGTTATCTCCCTTACACCTCTCGCACGCAATTTAGTATTGCCTATGTGAAGTGATCTTTTCTGCGCATACGCCTTCACACGGTTGTCATTCCTGTTCCGTATAACTATGTCCATTACGAGATGAGGATCCGCTAAGGTGAAACTATTGTTCTCGGTATGGTGAATTAACTGTTGTGTACCCACTTCTAATATCTTGGATATAAAAGAAGTTAATAAAATATTGGTGAAGTCAGACAAAACCAACAACTTATATGGGATAGATAAAACTGAATATAAAGATTTAATTTTAAAAGAACTGCGAAAGAATTATAGAAAAGCCGCGGCCGAAGATCTAATAGACATCAATAATGACGCGTTTAAATTAATAACCAAACTTGGAATTGAAGGAAGGACCGAACCTTTTATACCTAGACAGCCGAGGATAAATTTTAAGGAACAGAAGAGATACTTTGAGGAAGACTTCCCGGTTAGACCGATAGCTCCTTCTAAATGTGGTATTGGAGTAATCAGTAAGAATATTATTGATAGAATTTTACCAACATTGAAATTGAAGTCAAAGTTGAGCTTCTGGAAGGACACTAATGAAGTAATAGACTGGGTTAAAAATATAGAAAATAAGAAAAATCACAACTTTATTCAAATGGACCTAGCAAGTTACTATTTTTCTATTACACCTAACCTCTTAAATAAGGCTTTGTCTTATGCTTACAAACATACAGATCTAACTACACATGAAATCAATATCATATTAACTGCTAGAAGAACTCTAATTAATTTTAATAATGAGTATTGGACCCCATCAGAGAGGAATAGACATTTTGACATTACCATGGGATCATCGGACTCTGCGCAGGTTACCGATCTACTGGGTATTTTTATTCTCAATATGGTAAATAGAAAACTGCCGGAGATTAGCGGTAGTTTATATAGGGACGATATTTTCTTTACTGTAGTTAAGCATAGCAATACAGAACTAAATAGGGTTAAGAAAGCAATAATAGAATTCTTTAAAAATTACAACCTTAAATTAGAAGTTAAAAGTAGCACTAAAATAGTTAACTTCCTTGACGTCACCCTTAACTTAAATTAAGGATTGTGTTACCCCTTCCATAAGACCAATGGAAACTTAAATGACGTTAACTATTACTCTAATCACCCTAAATCCGTGAAAAATGCAATAGTCAATAGTATCCAGAAACGCATAACTAGATTATCCGCTAATAAATCCATTTTCGATGAAAAAAGCTGGATACTATAATGAGGTGCTACGTAAGGCAGGATATAAAAGTAATATTGAATATCTGGATAATAATAATTTGAGTTACAAACTAGGTAACAATACGACTAACATAAATAAACTAGATTCTAAAAATCATTTAAATATAAATAATAACACAAATGCCGTGAATCAATCTGGGAAAACAATCAGAACCAAATATGTTATTTGGTTTGCACCTGCTGCACCATTAGCAATCAGAACACCGCTGGAAATTTATTTTTTAAAGATTTAGATAAATGTTTTCCCAGAACACATAAGTACCGTTCCATATTCAATAGCCACACAATTAAGATATATTATTCTACAACTATGAATATGGCCCAGAAATTTGCAAAATTAAATAGTAAAATTCTTAGTCATAACCAACAAACAATTAGGGATAATGACAATATTAACACTAACAATATTAATACTGGGAATAAAAATAACATTAATTTAAGCACTATCAATAGAACACCTCCAAGTATTAGCAATGTTAACGTGAACTGTTCAAATTATACTAATAACAATAAATCGAAATGTAATTGTAGAAATAGATCAAATTGACCTCTGTAAAATAATTGTCTTGATAAGAATCTAGTTTCTAAATGTACCGTTAAAGCGAATCAAATTTATAACACTATTAACAGTATTTATATTTATTATATAATATATAACTGAATAATATCGTCTGAAACTTTAAACATTATACTCTCTATATAAATTATACAAACGCGTATATCTAGTTCAATAATACATTTTAATTTAATAATTGTAATTGTTTTTCTAATATATTGATTATATTTCTTAATTTTAATATAATATAATTTTGATTACCTTTGGAGTAATGATAATCTTAAGTTTTTTCTTTCTCATGTTTGCAAACACTTTAAATATGATATTATACTATAATATAAATCCTTATAAATGTTATAGTCAGCAGATTAATTGACTATTTCTAATAAACATAAGAATTTGAAAATGAATGGTGATCCAGCTATGTCTAGATACATATTTGATGAATTGACTATTTCTAATTAACCTAAGGATTCGAAAATAAACGGTCATCCAGCTATGCCCGGATATATATTTATATTTATATTTTTCCCCTCCTCTAATTATACGCTGTTTATCCTTTACAATGCAAGTCTTCCTCCCTGTGTTTATACTATTAAACTTATTTCTCTCTTCTTCTCTCTTCTTCTCTCTTCTTCTCTCTTCTTCTCTCTTCTTCTCTCTTCTTCTCTCTATCCTTTGTTCAGTTCTCTTGCATATGATCATATATATTTCTCGTCATTCTCTCTTTCTTCATGAGTTACTCTCTCCATATTTCACTTCCTCTATCTGCAATAATGCGTTATCCATATTTTATTTTATTTAAATTATTTAAATTTTTAACAGTTTTTTTAGGTTTATATTATATATTATTAGCTATTTATTATTATGTATCTTTATTCACATTCTCAGACGCACCATCTCTATTATATGTAATTTTTTCATGTTTCAAATTAAGGTATATAAATATTGTGTTTTGTCATAATTAATTCACTGCCACGACTGAATTGTAACCATCAACATAGTCTCGGTATGTCAAGCATCAACTTATTTCATCTGATGAGGACGTACTGTTGAAATAGCTCAGTACCTTTGAAATATGTATAATAAAATATATTTGATCACATGAATGTCTATATTTTTAATATTTTGTAGTAATATATATATATATATATATATATATATATATATATATATATATATATATATATATATATATATATATATATATATATATATATATATGTATATATATATGTATATATATATAGAGATATAGAGATATAAATAAATATACACGGGTGTGTATGTTTGTGTATAGAGGATTATATTAATAAAAGGAATTCCAACTTGTCTGATTTACTCGTTTTATTTACAATCCTTTAACATTATAATTTAGAATGAAATAGTATGGTTGAATATTAAACGTTAAGTGTTAATTGAACAAGTACTTCCATACTTTCGCAATCTTATTCTGCAGTGACAGTCAAGTTTGCAATTCTCAAATGTTATATAACTGTATATATATATATATATATATATATATATATATATATATATATATATATATATATATATATATATATACAGAGAGAGAGAGAGAGAGAGAGAGAGATTTATAGTGCATGCATAGAAACTTAGGTTCTGTAATATATGGGAGCTTCATGTGTGTCATCTGCAAAAGTGTATGCAGGAGCAAGGCAGTCTTTCATGGCCTCATGGCCATTCAGCACAATATTGATGAGGCATCCCTCTCCTGTAAAGATGTGCTAGTTATCACACACACACACTCTCTCTCTCCACACACACACAAACACACACACACATACACGCGCACACATATATATATATATGCGCGCGCGCGCGCGTTGTGTATGTGTGTGTGATTATGTGAATATATCACGCGTGTTCGTAGGATTTATATCTGTAAATTATCTTATTCATATAGGTTATATTTGATAAAGAGAAAAATATGTAGGACGAGACAATTTGAAAAATATAAATAATCAATAAGCAACAGATGTGTTTACGACGATAATATATATTTCAAATATTATTTCGTAACTAAGATGCTGGTAGCGTACTGATTGTCAGATAATATTTTCACCAGCCATATTGTATAAGTACTTAGAGAATATATATATATTTTAACGGAAAAAGTGAAACGAAATTTCATTTCCCACTCTTAGTACGGTTGTTACTTAAATATTAGTATGTATACGTACATACATATATGTATACAGACGTACAGTAGTATGTATATATATATATACATACATGCACACATATATATGTACGTATGGATTTACCGAACATTTATTATAATGCTCGATTTGTTTGTAAACAAACATCTTGAATTAAGCCGTACAGTGTCTAGCAACCATCGCTGCTCATTTGTTCAACACTGATAAAGGAACGCTGTACTAGTTTCAAGCTTATTGGCTATCGTCAGCAACGTATACCTTCCTGCCAGATGATTGAACGTCTGAAATTATATACTTTCCTTATGCATATTAACGGCTGAGCAGCCTAATTTGCATATCGAGTGAGTTAATATATATAGTATATATTTTAATTTGAGTTAAATAGAAATCCTTTTTTCTTTTTTGTCATTTGTTTATTTTCCGCTAAATAGTTTATCAATGGTTACTCTACCTGAATTTAAAAGTGTCATTTACTATATATAATGATAATAATTTATTTTTCTTTTAAAAGAAATGTATCCTTTCTCACTTTAGAATATTTCCAGGAAATTTTACTATTGGAAAATAAATTTACTAAAGATTCAATTCAATAATACCATACCCTCTCAAAAACAAAACAAAACTACTACATCCCTACTGTGTTCATTTCTATCTATTTACAATGCTGCAAAATATTATTCTTGAGACCGTTTGTTGATACGGTAGGGCTTCACTACAAAGAGAATATAAATATACGAACACTAACTGCATTTAAAATTCAGCGAAAATATTACCATATAAATAATTTAAGAGCCAGTATAGCCAGAATGATAGATATCTAAAAAAAAAATGTAATTTTGTCTTTTAGCTAGAAAAAAGTTGTTAGCGTTGTATGATAGATGGAGGAAGAAGAAACTTTGGAAGCAAGGATAATAGATTACAACTCACACAAAAGTTGCCCAAATATTCGTACGTTGTCTTTATTGTTTGCAGTCACACGTCCGTCACCCCACAGACATGTAAATAAAGAAACTCCCAAACATACCTGGATATTGCATATGCATAATGAAAGACGCACACACATACACACACACATACTCAAACACACACGCACATACAGAATTTCGGAAACACATTCACGCACAAACTTTGTTAGAGTGCGGCTAAGAAACTTAGTACTACAAACACTACCGGCAGCTTTAAAAATGTTTCAGACATTTTACCTATAGAAACAGTATCGACAACGACTGTAAAAACATCAAAAATAGCAGCAGTAATGATAATACTAAAAATCCGATTAATAACAATAATGATTTTTTTTATTAGCCTCACGAGGCTGTCATAAACAACAATAAAGATAACACTAATTCCGATATCAATAATAATAATAATTATTATTTCTCCTATAGGAACAAAGCCAGCAATTTAGGGAGAGGTGAAACTCAATTAAATCGACATGAGTGCATTATTGATGCGTTATCTTCTCGACCAGGTAGGGATGAAAAACAAAGCTAACATCGGCGTGATTTGAACACAGAACGTAAGGGGCCAGATCGCTATGCCCCAAATACTAATATTTTCTTTATTGACCACAATAAAAGGAGCAGGCCTACATAAAAGGAGCATTACAACAGACAGGGACAGTTGGGGTTTACATATATAACGTGTAAAATATATAGGTATAAAAAAAAAAATAAATAAACAATAACAAAATACAAATAAAAATACAACAATGAAAAGGGGTGGGGTAACCACCCAGAGATAATTCAAGTACCCCACCAATACTGAACCACTCGACGCTTCGAGAGCACCCGAGAAAGGTACTCCGCTCCTCCTCAGATTAAACAGCTTACAGGCGCATGCCCATTCGCACGGGCCACTCTCAACACATTCACCCACAATTCGTCAAAGGTACTGGGGTGCAGTACTTCTCTCTCTACCCTCACCTTCCTTTCGAAGTGAAATTGGGAAAAGGTGATGAGGGATTTCCCTGGCCCACCACAGCCTCTTTCGCTACCAACACCAGACAGGAACTTTGTATGTCCCTCAATGTCGTTAGACGGATCTGTTATTCGACATAATTCCACAAGTCAGCAATGCATGGGCACGGGACGAGTGCGTGCTAACGGTTTCGTCGCTCTGCGCCCATCTCGAGCAGGTCCGTCTAACAGCATTTCCATGCCTCTAGAATTTATCTCGAAATGTCAGTGCCGTCCCAGTAGCACTGTCTTCTCTTTTGAAAATGCGTACAGCGTTCATTATGTAATAGCTCCCCATTTTTCCTCAATTCTCCCCGTGGTGCGGCACCTTTTTCATGGTACTTCCCGTTTGGGTTTTCAGAGGTTGGCAGATCTGAATAAAGCTGAAAATGTGGAGCCAAAAAAAGACACGCATTCACTCTCTTACAGCCAATAATAACAGTAATAATGAAAAAAAAACAATAATTGTTTCTACTTTTGGCACAAGGCCAGCAATTACCCCGAACATTACTGGTACTTTATTTTATCGACCCCATATGGATGAAAGGCGAAGTTAACCTCGGCGGGATTTTAACTCAGAATGGAAAGGGCTGTAACTCTATGCGTCAAAGCATGGCGTCCGACCCTCTATCGATACTGCCAAACCACCAAAAAAGTAATAATAAAAGGAGCAGGAATGAAATATCAATATAGCACGTTTATATTTATTCACATATTCTCTGCGTTTCGCGCTTGATCAGTTCAAGGGAGAATTTGTATATTTGAGGCTCGACACTTAAATGTCTTGTGGATTCCTTAATAAATGTAGATATATGTAGACGGCGTTATATACTCATAAATCGTCGCCAGTCCAGATTTAGTTGTGGTGTCATGTTATTCATTACATATTATACTATCAACAAAAGCATCGTCGGCATATACCTTCATTCTCTATTATACTATAATCAATCTGATCTTACATTTTTTTTTATTACTGCTTCCCACACCAATCATATTCCAGAGAATAAAGTGACACCCTAATTGAATATGTTTATATATATGTGTGTGTATATACATTAAAGTGAGAATAAGAGATAGAGAGTTACTCAGACATTTGTAAATATCTATTTAAAGCTGCATATAGCTATGGTGCGGCCACACCTAGAATTTGCATCACCAGTCTGGAACCTCTATCTTGCTCAGAATATTGACAGCCTGGAAACTGTTCAGAGACGTGAAACCAAGCGAATACCCTGTATCAGGCATCTACCATACTCTGAATGCCTTGCATCACTGGGCTTGGATACATTGAAGCTCCGACGTCTGGCAACTGACTTGGTAAACACCGACCAAATTATTAACCATCTTGCCAACCACAAACATGAGCACCTTTTTGATTGCCATGTGTCTAACACACGTGTGCACGTTAACGAAGTCAGGAAAACGGCACAGCTCCCATAGCTTTCGGAAACATTTTATCACGCTCATAGTTGCTGAAGCATGGAACAAACTACCTACATCAGTTGCTAGCCCTGGAGACACTGCATCCTTTAAAACATCCATGTTTCCAGAGATTCGCCAACACTATACCTGATTGCCCCCTCCATGCACACGCACACGTGTATTTCATGACTATACACTGTCATTTTCCTAGCATTTGTACATTATTCTATGTACTATACATGCAACTTTGATGAGTTATAGTGCACCTGAGCACTGTACACAAAAATGCCATTATTAGTATATACATATAACAATTTCTAAAGATATCCACATCGCTTAACGAATCCACAAGTGTCTGGCCCGATCTATAACGATCGCACCTTCGGCTGATCCACCACGAAACACTCGTAATATAAGGATATACATAATGATGCAGCATTGCAACTTCGTTCCTCTTTCTTATTCATTCTACACCCCCCTCTCCCCCCTCTCTCTCTATCTATCTCTCTCTCTCTCTCTATATATATATATATATATATATATATATATATATATATATATATATACATGTGTGTGAGTGTATGTGTGTGTGTGTGTGTTTGTGTGTGTGTTTGTGTATGTGTGTGTATGTGGAGTTATGTATGCATGTTTATATATGTGTGTGTATATATATATATATAACGTGGGAATGAGAATTAGAGAGTTCCTCAAAGATTTGTAAACATCTAGATATATATCTTGTTTACTAGTTATCGCTTCCAGTCACATGATTATTTTTCTGCTTCTAATCGTTATCGTAATTTTTTAAAAAACATTCGTCATTATTTCTATAATCCTTCATTGTCCGTATTTCAAGGATTTATGAATATTTCAAGTTGGTGTGTTGGTGTTTTTATGATTGGTATTATAGTCTTGAATATCACATGCATAATTAGATAATGTGTTTCTCTATTCGGCAACATCTAATCACATGAATTTCTTCACTAGACTGAAATATACAGGCTTCAGCATGTGTATAATGTCATAATGCGTTAACATGTGTAGATAACATTTATTAGGTTGCAGTAAATGGATTATAAAGCATCTAATTGTATAGAATGATGAAAATAATGTTTTAATGTAGTGGAAGTTTTACGCTACAGATAGACTTTTATAAAATATATAGTAATTTATATAAAAAAGAAAACAGAGATAATATTTTGGATGAAATTGGGTGCATGAGAATATCAACAATCCAGAAATTAGAATTAATCCGGATCTAATCCTCCTAGGCATATGTTGTAGAAAGCTAGTGAAAAATAAAACCACTGTCTATAAAAAAACTGAGATTTGTAAGGTAGATCAAACACTACCATAAAATATTTAGCAGTCAATTAAATAGATGGGTTTCAACACAGAGATGAAAGAAAAGATTAGAAAGGAATAGTATAATCGGCAAATATAACTACTTGAGACATGACTAAATGCAAAGTATCAATATTCTGACGAATACAGTAAAAACAATCTATATTTTCCATATTCGGAACTTGGCACTAAATGAGCTAACATTGAAAAACAAGAAAAATAATTGTTTCTACTTTAGGCACAAGGCCAGCAATTACCCAGTGCATTACTGGTACTTTATTATAAAAACAAGAAAAATAATGATTGCATACGGCACAAGAAAGCAAATGTCGAAATATTATACCTACGATAAAGGCAGAAACAAAGGGAATTATGAAATTACAAAGCTATTAGAAAATGATAAGCACTTTTCTGGTGTCACTTTACCTGATTTTCTTATCTATTACCTGTAATGTTATGGGATTTTTCAATGGACGCACATATTTTATATTTCGAAGATTCCACTATTCTACCTAAGTCAATTGCTTTGTTTATACATATGCACGTACATAATTACAAACTTATACACACACAAACACATACACACACACACACACACACACACACACACACGCACACACATACAAACACACACACACACACCAATAAACATACACACACCAATATATATATATATTCAGAGAAAACCTCAACTGAGAGACGCCACCCCCTTCGTGACAAATTCGCTGATCTGTTAAGATTACTGCTTTTAAACGTGGAAAGACTAGAGTAGACTTAGCTATTTCCTTACAGAATATCCTACCGCGATATTATCTGTATATGTGTACACCTCATATCTTCGATAATTGTTAAAAGTTCGTGCGTCGGAAATTCTTCTCTCACTGATGACCACCGCAAAACTATGTTAAGTGTTCGGTGCTAGTTCACCAGGCGGCCCTGTTTCCAGAACGACGCTAAGCCACGTGCATATACATGTATTCTGAGTAAGACCATTTTCGAAACAATGGAGGAAAAGATGGGGAGGAACATTTACCTTAGTCATATGGATAGAGAGCAGTTTCTCCGCCTTTCCGGCCAATTTTGGTGCCTTCAGAAGATTACCTGTATCAATTCATTTCGACCAACTCACTCAGTAGTCTCCAATTGCCTAGTGGAATTTTGCCTTTAAGTTTGTATACGTTTTCTGGTACATTTTATGTGGGTTGGAGGTGAAATAGTTTGGGGGTGATATGTAATTTAGCCGTAATGCTGGTGTATTTTTTGTATGTAGTTGAAAAGTTTCCTCTTTGTGTTTATTGCTGTATTCTTCTCGAATGTTAAATCATATATCCACGAAAAAAAAAGAAGGAATTTTGTGTGTATGATTGCGGATAGATCTGTCAGCCTTTTGTAGTAGTTCCAGTGACCCCATTCACAGGGAAGCTTTGCTTTAGCAAATTTTATGAGGAAACGTATTCCATCAATGATCATCACCCTTTTTCAGATACAAAGCTATACGCACTGGTATTCTTTCTAATATCTCATTACTATGGCGGTTGTATATATATACAGGCGGACACTCACGTACAGAAATAGAGACACATGCAACCGCACAGACAGAAACAACAAAATAAATGTAGAAATAGATAGAGATGGTGAAGGACAGAAATGAAGATATACAGAGAAAATGAAAGATATAAAAAAAAAGATAGAAAGATTAGATACGAAAATGGCAAAGCGAGAGATGGATATCACAATCAAAATTGAAATATTAGCTACAACGTTTAGGCGGCAAAATGTTAGATCTTGCTGCACGTTATTTCGCACAGACTAAAATGATTGACAAAATATAATATAAAAATTGATACACTCTTTGTGTATATATGTATATGATTCACACACATACTTGCACAGACACACACGCTCAGTAACAAACTTACATATATACGTACATACATATGCATATATTTACATATAAGTTAATTTATATTATATATATATATATATATATATATATATATATATATATATATATATATATATATATAAAAATAGTTATACTTAAATACATTCATGGGTATTTATATATTACAGAGACGTGATTTAAAGTAGGCTATACAGACTTATGGTTCATTTAATTGTATATATAATCACGCTACATAAAAATTCAAGCCACTCACAAACATTTCGAGGTTCGATCTTAATTCCTTTATCATTAATTGTGTCTAACGAGAATCTTAGTGCGTAGTCTAAAGTTGGAAGTTGTCAGTTTTGGTGTACTCAAGATCTAATGTAGGATTGAAATATGTATGCTCTTGTACACTGATCACGTCAATAACGTTGGATTTTGCATCCATTACTAGCTCATCAATTCTACAAAGAAAACCAAGTATATCTACTTTGAGTGTGCTAAAGCGAAATGAGTGTTTGTATTTTATCACATTTAATGTACTATCTATTCTATCGTGATCAGATCGTCTAGTTAGATGCTGGTCCGAAGCTGGTCCATCATTGGCTTCATGGAATGAGGTATAAGCTTCAGAATGTTTAGCCAAAGCAGTGGCTGGAACTTCGGAGCGAATCTATAGAGAGTTCATTTTTTCGAGTGTTAGATAGATGTACGTGCAGCCTGGGATGGACTGTCCATTTAAATGCTATTGGTACCCATTATTTACCCATTAGTGGGTTCACTGTTTGTGTAGAACTTCCATAACGCTCTCTATCTGAAACATAATGAAGCGACATAGTCTCCTTGATTCCTCTGATCTATCTCCAAAGATATAGACACTGCCGTTGGTCACATGTAGTATCTGTTTCACAGCTTGCCGAATAGTAGTCTTAAATGGAATAAAACTGACTTGATCACAAACAAAAT
>OZ024745.1:52349491-52376991 GCA_964016885.1 Eledone cirrhosa
ACACAGGATTTCCTGATGTTGTATCAGTTATTTTTTATTCTACATTTGATATTTTGTTATGTCAAGTTCTAGTTGATATTTGTTCATAATACTTAAACTTTTTGCTACGTTTCTGAAAATATTTCGAACTTCTTTCTGATCTTTTTATATTATCCATATTTCGTGCTTTTAATGTTTGTATCCTATGGAATTAGACATGGTTTTGTCATAAATCCAATCCGCCTTCTCTATCGGAAAAATAGCTTTGATCCGTCTGGAACGTACGCTTCTTCGTGTATTGGTTTATTTTCTGCAACTATATTTTTAGCTATATTCTTTAGGTCAGAGGTCTTTGCTTATAGTCTTTTATTACCGTGGGGATTTCTGTGAGTCTCGCATTATTTTTGTTTCAAGGGCCAATGTATTATGATATATTTTTCAATTTTTTCTCTCTGATATACTGATGTTTGTTCACCCTTTTGATGTTTTCCTTGAATCATATTTTAAACGATGAAATCGCATATATTTTCAATACTACATTCTCGTTTTTATCTCGACTTCACTATAGTTTATCTTTTCATCTATCAGTATAATAATATCACTGCAATAATATTTTTATGAATTTGTTATGAAGAAACAATAATAATAAAAATAATAATAATAATAATGCTTTCTTTATTAACCACAAGGGATTACATAAAGTAGACATTAAGGATAGTACAGGACAATACAGGACGGTACAAATGGGCAGTTCTGCGAGTACAAAAACAAAAACAGAGGATGTAACAAAAAAATAACAATGACAAAATTCCCCAATAGGGGGGATACTTTCGAAGGACATTTGTGGAGAAAGCCCATTAAAAGGCCACAGTGACCCTGACCACCAGGGCAAGTGCCCTCTCCCAGTTTTCCACCTTTAATTTACAGACACATACTCAGAGTAGACCCATTCACTCGGGCCATACTTGCTTCTCTCACACATCTTTCAACAGAATGCTGGGAAGAGAGCACTTCCCACTCTACCCTGATTTTCCTTTTCAAATGAAATTTGAAAAAGTTAATCACTGCATCACTGAAGAGGTACGTGCTCGTCTTCAGCCCTTTCAAACGTGTCCACAGTACTATCTCTTTCGCCATGGCGACCAGACAGATAAAAACTGCCTGCCCTTCCCGGCTAAAGGAAGAGGGCGTGGCAATCCTCACGATGGACTCAGCTGATATCTGGATCCGTCCTACACGTGACAGCAGGTGTTCGACATAAACCCACAAGTCAGCAATGCTCGGACACAGGACGAGTGCGTGCAGGACAGTTCCGTTGCCCTGCACGCATCTCGGACATGCCCGTAGAGTTTATCCCGAACTGGCAAAGCTCTTCGGTAGCACTGCCAGACCAGGGATTTCTGGAAGTTGTCCATAGGCCCCGGCCCGAAAGTTCTTCCGAAGAGATTGGCTAGTTGATTTTCGTCGACGCCTACAGTTTCTCCAATTACGTCGTCGCTCTTCCCCTCCACTAATCCTCTATAGAACGCCAAGGTGGAGTTTCCACCTATCACATTGCCCGACTGGTCGAGGGCTGTGAGCGCCTGAAGACATTCCAGTCTCCAAGCGCTCCCTCTCGGCCTTCGATTGACCCAGGACTGCAGCTCCGTCAAGGAGACGAGCTGGGGAAAGACGCGTCTAGCAAACGGCTACCACACCTGATCACCGTCGAGGAAGAGTGGAGATGTCGTAGCCTGAGCGCGTGTCTGCGCATCATCAGCCACGGCATGCCCAGCCCTTCACGTAGCGGGTGTTGACAGCAGATGGACCGCTTGAAAATCGGAGCGCGCCCCTTCCACAAAAAGCGAAAGAGCAAACGCTCCAGCGCAGTCAGGCGGGGCTTAGGACAAGATACGACGGTCAGGCGGTAGTAGATGACGGACTCGATGTACGCGTTAGCCACCTCCGCTCGACCTTTCAGGGATAACTTCCTCTCCGCCCATTTCTGGATGAGAGAAGCCACCCTGCTCGTAACCTCGTCCCAGTTTTTGTCCGTCTGGAGATCCGGACCGAACCAGACACCTAGCAATTTAACCGGTCCGTCCGTCCAGCGCCCGGCGACGCTGTTGGACGGCATGGACCTGCCTCCACAGGTGCCGAGCTGCAGGCCCACTGAGTTTTCCTGGTTGTCACCGCTTCGTATGCTCTTAGTGTCGTGCCGATCGCCTCGATGAGTTTGGCGTTCGACACCGCTACGTCGACATCGTCCGCATATGCTGACACGGATCTACCGCTTCCTAGTTCGCTCGGGACCCCCTTAGCGTCTTCAGTTTGTGCAGTAATGGCTCGAGGGTCAATACGTACAAGAGGGACTGTTGTTGCTGCTACAATTGTTGCTGCCATCCCTGCTGCTGGTGGTGTTGATGGTTGAGTCACTGGGGTGGGTAAGAGAGGTGGCCTCAACCTTTTAGCCTGAGGGCAGAAAGCCCTTAGGTGGGTTCTTTCACCACAAACAACAGACCTAGGCCTTCTGCCCTCGACGATTACGGTGAGGTGGCTGCCGTCAGTGAGGTCTATTACCTCTGAGATCTCCTCAATGCTTTTTTGGTCCGCTTGGATCAGGAGATCCATACCAGATCCGGACCAGTTCTCCTGCTTTTCTTTCGCTATTTCGATTATCTTGGTGTTGGCTTCGATGCCGGCGAGGACGGCAGCTATTAGCCATGGAATTTCGATGGCCGTTGGAACGTGGGTCACCCTAATCTTTACGAGTCTCTGGCCACAATAGCTTGGGACGAGTGTGAAGTCTTCACTTCTTAAAGGGGCCATGGAGTGTTCTCTAGCCTCCTGTGGTGTTTCCAAGAACACGTACACGGTTCCATATTTCTGCCCACGTCTGATGTGGGTTTTATTTGCCCACACATGTCCCAAAGCTTTTTGGATTTGGGACTCGGATGCCCGTTCAACTAGGCGCCATTTTATATTAATTGTTCGATAAGACACGGTGCATAAGTGCCGATGCTCCATTTTATTAGGTGTGTGTGTGTGTGGGGGGGGGGCTGACCCTGTACCCATCTTTCTTTACCATTTTTTTGGCTTCCTCTAATTCCTCCTGAGTTACCTGAAATGCTTCGCACTGTTTTGCTACTCTAGCAAAACTCAGGGTGGTTTTCTTAATGTCATTGTTGCTGTTGTTGTTATCGTTATTTTTGTTATTATTAATTTTAGTTTCAGTTGTGGTGGTGGTGGTGGCGTCAGTTGTGTTCTGTGTGGAAGAGTTCATTTTGGTTGAATTAATTTCGATATCACGACCAGACAGATAAAAACTGCCTGCCCTTCCCGGCTAAAGGAAGAGGGCGTGGCAATCCTCACGATGGACTCAGCTGATATCTGGATCCGTCCTACACGTTACAGCAGGTGTTCGACATAAACCCACAAGTCAGCAATGCTCGGACACTGGACGAGTGCGTGCAGGACGGTTTCGTCGCCCTGTGCGCATCTCGGGCATGCCCGGCTGACGGCACCTCCATGCCTGTAGAGTTTATCCCGAACTGGCAAAGCACCCCAGGGTTTTCTGGAAGTTGTCCATAGGCCCCGGCCCGAAAGTCCTTCCGAAGAGATTGGCTATTTGATTTTCGTCGACGCCTAGAGTTTCTCCAAGTACATCGTCGCTCTTACCCTCCACTAATCCTCTATAGAACGCCAAGGTGTAGTTTCCACCGATCACATTGCCCGATTGGTCGAGGGCTGTGAGCGCCTGAAGACATTCCAGTCTCCAAGCGCTCCCTCTCGGTCTTCGCTTGACCCAGGACTGCAGCTCCGTCAAGGAGACGAGCTGGGGAAAAACGTGTCTAGCAAACGGCGACCACACCTGATCACCGTCGAGGAAGAGGTGGAGATGTCGTAGCCTGAGCGCGTGTTTGCGCATCATCAGCCACGGCATGCCCAGCCCTCCACGTAGCGGGTGTTGACAGCAGATGGGGCTTAGGACAAGGTACGACGGTCAGGCGGTAGTAGATGACGGACACGATGTACGCGTTAGCCACCTCCGCTCGACCTTTCAGGGATAGCTTCCTGTCGGCCCATTTCTGGGTGAGAGAAGCCACCCTGCTCGTCACCTCGTCCCAGTTTTTGTCCGTCTGGAGGTCTGGACCGAACCAGACCCCTAGCAATTTAACCGGTCCGTCCGTCCAGCGCCCGACGACGCTGTTGGACGGCATGGACCTGTCTCTCCAGATGCCGAGCTGCAGGCCCACTGCTTTTCCTGGTTGATCATTGCTCCTGTCACCGCTTCGTATTCTCTTAGTGTAGTGCCGATCGCCTCGATGTGTTTGGCGTTCGACACCACTACGGTTACATCGTCCGCATATGCTGACACGGATCTTCCGCATCCTAGTTCGCGCGGGACCCCCTCAACGTCTCCAGTTTGTGCAGTAATGGCTCGAGAGTCAATACGTACAATAGGGACGAGAGGGGACATACTTGGCGGACCGAGCGCATGATGTTGAATGGTTCCGAAAGGTGACCGTTCACTCTCACTACAGAGCAGATGTCGCTGTGCAGCCAGCCGCCCTCAGGACTTCCGCTAGGTAACGATGGTCGACCCAATCGAAGGCTTTCGACTGATCTAAATTGATCAAAGACCCACCCGTGCCAGGTTCCCTAGCTACCCTCTCTACGATGTATCACATGAGGTGGAGGTTGTCGTAGATGGATCTGTCGGGAAAGGCGCATGACTGTGCCTCTCCCACCAGACCACCAACGACAAGCGCCAACCTTTTTGCTAGCACCTTGGCCAAAATCTTGAACTCTGTGTTTAGCAGAGTTATGGGCCTAAAATTATCTATGTTATCCCACTTGTTCGGATCCTTTCTCAGCAACGCCACCGCTCCTCGGCTCACAGAGCTGGGAATTCTCCCGTTCTGTTGCCAGTTGCAGTAGACGTCCGCCAAGAGGCCTCCGAACAAGTCTGGCATTTGTACGTAAAGTTCATAGGGCAGACCATCTAAACCAGTCGAGTTACCCCTTGTGCAGCCAGTCATTGCCTCCCGTACTTCAGCGGTTGTTATCGGCTTTTCGCAACACTCCTCCTCAGTGGCCGAAAGCCGCGGCAGTCCGTCGAGGTAGACACTAAAGTCCATCCCTCGATCCGGCCCGCCACTGCCCCCGAACAGTTGAGCGAAGTGTCGCTGAAAAGCTTCACACATTTGCCCGGGATCGAGTAGCATGCGCCCGTCGTGGTCCACCAAAGACCGGATCGTGGCTTTATTTCCACGACGCGCCTCCGCCACTCGGGCCCATTGAACGGCTTTTGTCCCCTCGTGTCTGAGAGTACGCACCCTAGCTCTGACTACGCAACCTTCAGCTTTGCATTGAAGAATTGGTCAAGGGCCAATTTCGCCGCAAGTACGTCGGTCGCGATGCCTTTGCTAAGCGCCCCGTCTAATTTTCTAACTAATTCTCCCTCTGCTCTATTTTTCTCTATTGCTAAAGCCTTACTAAACCTAAGGACTCTATTCTAATTGCTCTTTTCAGAGCAAACCACCACATGTTGTTGACGATGGCCCCCGTCAACGCCCGCTTAACTAGTTCGCTAATCCGGTCTCTGTAGGCCTTGCGCGCTGGTAAGGACGCGTTTAGCTTCCAGTAGCCGGGTCCTCGTCTATGAAGCCTATCTAAGTCAAGCACACAGATCACGAATTTGTGGTCCGTGTAGCTGACTATCTTGAATTGTGGACAGCCTATGCTAGACCTATCTATTTCCCTACAAAATACTCTATCTAGATATGATCTGGATGACCCTATGCGATTTGTCCAAGTCCACATTGGTACATTCGGGAAATCCATTCGGTACCTGTCAGAAAGTTCAAAACGCCTGAGCAGGTTGGTGAGACTCTTGCACCCTCCTTCCCTATCCACTAATCCCACACAATCCCAGCGTGCATCTAAGATCCCGTTCCAGTCGCCCACTAACACTAAAGAGCGGGACGTTCCAAGAAAGGTCTCCAGACGCCGGAAGAAATCAGGCCGCCCTGCTCCTGTCGGGGCATAGACGGCCACTAACCTGAAAGCTTGCCCTTCTCCGCTGGTCACGTCCAGCACTACCAACTTACCTTCTGGGTCCAGGAAGATGGCCCTTATGGCAAGACCCAAACCTCTCCAAAAAAGCACAGCAACTCCAACCCCCGATCCCGGACGGCTGGAAGATTCGTACACATCGTAGCCGCCGAAGATCGGTGCGAAGGCCCGTGCTTCGGAGATTGTGGTCTCGCTGATGGCCACTACATCTATGTTTAGTGACCTGAGGTCGTTGAGCAGGTGGCCCTGCTTCCATGACGACCCCAAGCCACGCGCATTTATGCTGCCTATTCTGAGTGAGGTCATGTTGAAAAGGAGTGGAAAAGATGGGAAAGACCACTTACCTTACTTCTCGTAGGTTTTTCCATCCTTTTCACTGCTTCTGGCCTCCTCAGGAAGGATGTCCTTATAAATCCTCCTGGAGAGTGCTTGTCGGAAGTCTCCGATGTCTTTGGGGAATTTTTGTTTTAGTGTCATGTACGTTTTCTGTGTGATGCGAGTGATTTGTATGTGTGGGGGTGGTGTGAATTTTTGAGTTGTTGTGTAGTCTTTTTCTGTGATGCTGGTGTTGTGTTGGATGTAGTGTAATAATTGCTTGTTGTTCAAATTTAATGCTGTGTAGTGTGTATCGTTTTGGTTGTTTTGTTTTGTTTGCGTTGGTTGTGGGTTTGTTTCTGTTTCGCGTTTTGGTGACTTTTGTGGTGTAGGTGATGGTTGTCTTGGGGTTAATGATGGTGATGGTGTTGGTGTTTGGGTTGATGGGGTTGGTGATGCTGGTGTGGATGGTGGCATATCTGTCCTAACTGTTTTGTTTGTTAATTTCTTTGTTTCCCTCTGTATTTTGTTTTTGGAGAAGAGAAATTTTTCTTTTTTGATTTCTTTTTTTTTTCCTGATACCGTTTCCCACTCCTCGTCGTCACAATCTGTCTCCAGTTGTGATAGGTCGGGGAGTGGAAAATCCTCCACAGGCGTTAGTTTTGGTTGTGGCGTGGTGGATGGTGTAGGCGCTGGTGCTAGTTCTGAAGCGTTGGGTGGTGGTTGTGTTGGTTTTGCTACTGTTGCTGGGGTTGTTGCTGTTATAGTTACTTCTGTTGTTGCTGCTGCAGTTGTTGCTGCCATCTCTGCTACTGGTGATGTTGATGGTTGTGTCACTGGGGTGGGTAGGAGAGGTGACCTCAACCTTTTAGCCTGAGGGCAGAAAGCCCTTAGGTGGGTTCCTTCACCACAAACGACACACCTAGGCCTTCTGCCCTCGAGAATTACGGTGAGGTGGCTGCCGTCAGTGAGGTCTATTACCTCTGGGATCTCCTCAATGCTTTTTTGGTACGCTTGGATCAGGAGCTCCATCCCAGATCCGGACCAGTTCTCCTGCTTTTCTTTTCCATGGAGTGTTCTCTAGCCTCCTCTGGTGTTTCAAAGAACACGTCCACGGTTCCATACTTCTGCCCACGTCTGGTGTGGGTTTTTCTTGCCCACACATGTCCCAAAGCTTTTCGGATTTGGGACTCGGATGCCCGTTCCACTCGGCGCGATTTTACATTTATTGTTCGATACGATATGGTGCATAGGCGCCGATGCTCCATTTTATTAGGTGGGGGGGGGGGGCTGACCCTGTACCCATCTTTCTTTACAATTTGTTTGGCATTTTCTAAATCCTCCTGAGTTACCGTAAATGCTTCGAACTGTTTTGCTACTCTGGCAAAACTCAGGGTGGTTTTTTTAATGTCATTGTTGTTGTTGTTGCTATCGTTATTTTTGTTATTATTAATTCTAGTTTCAGTTGTGGTGGTGGTGACGTCATTGAAAGTCGGTTTGTGAGAGTCCATTTTGGTTGAAAATATTTCGACATCACGAGTTGATTTATTTTTTCCTTTTGTTTCTGTTGTCGCGGTGGTGGTGGGGTGGTGGTGGTGGTGGTGGCGGCTTTAACACCTGCAGTCATTGGTAATGGCGGGAAATGAATGTCTGCCTGAGACAAATTTAAAATATTGCTAGTGCTTAAATTGTTTGTGTTGGAAGACGTATAATCATTTACAATTGTGGTGTCGGTGTGAGGTGTTAATTTTTGAGAAAGGCTTTCAGATGTTTGGTGCAGTGGTGAATTAGCCATTTTTTTTAAAAATAAATTTTTTGATAATCATAAAAGTTTAAATTTTGGGCACAAGGCCCCAATCTTTTTGGGTGTCCTTTTCGGAAACCAATGTATGTGCGCTTATATATAGTTAACAATAAAAATTTTCCATAAATGGCAATTTTTAATAAACGGAAATAACAAACATTTGCGGAGCTCACGATGATACGATTTACTACGTAGGTCGCCAATAATAATAATAATAATAATAATTATAATAATAATAATAATGGAAGGCATCAAAATATATAGATAGACTCAAAAGTAAAAAGAAAAAACAAACAACAAAACCAAAGCAGCACAGCAACAACAGCAAAAAACGAGAAAAACAGAGAAAAACAAAAACAAAAAAAAACAAAAAAAAAACGTAAAGAAAATAAGAATGAAGAGAGAAGCAGGCGGACGGACAGAGAAGAGGGGGGAAAAACTAAATCTAAAAAAACAAAAACTAAGTCAGACATTCGAACACTACATTACAATGAAACTTATGCTTATTCATTTTTGGGGCCCTTTCTGCCTGTGTGTTTGTTTGTTTATGTGTGTTCGTATACAGCGTGGTGATAATGCCACACAAGGGCCAAGTGGAACGGCGAATCCACAGATGGTTATGTAACCATACATTCGCCAATCCTCGATAAGAGTGTTTAAATATCGAACATAAACATTTCGAATAACGGTGAAATGGAGACTAGAACGTCATGTAACAGACTCTCACCCAACAGGTGCGCCCTGGCTCAAAGCAGGAACCTGACTGTCAACCAAATACTGCTGATGTTGGAGAAAGAAGAAGAAGGAAAGGGGCCAGAACCAATTGGACGAAAGAATTGGATAGAACTGTTATGCAATGTTACCTGAAAAGTAACCCCAAGGAGAGGGGCTACAGGAGACGGATGCATAACATCTGGAACGAGATTGGTCTATTTAAATTAGATGAACAAAAATTGGCCGAGCAGGCTCGGGTAATAAGAATTTATGGGTGGATAAGCGAGCTGGAACTGGAGGAACTGAGCAGAGAGATTAGCTTGGAGATGGAGAGTGGAGTATGCCAGGCAAACGAGCTAGTGGAAAATGAAGGTGAAGAGGTCGAGAGAACGGAGGAACCACCCGAAGCAGACAATGATCTGAATGCTGAGATAAATAATACCTGGAACAGAGATACGGCCACTGAGGAGATGAATGCTGATGGGCTAGGACAAGATTTGGTTGATATCCTAAAGTTAGTGGTAGATGAATTGAACAATGATAGTGGGAGACCTATGAACCTAAGATTTGTAGACAGGAAAAAGTTAAAAGAAACAACAGCTAAGGTAAACAAAGTCATCCCATACCTTGAGGCGAGGAGCCTTCACCAGGGCAACAATATCCTCAAAGCAACAGCAAATACGGTTAGGAAACTACTTGGTATAAAAGCGAGAGGAAACAACAGACAAGAAAGAGCAGATCCTTGGTGGAAGAAACGACTGAGTGGTCAAATCAGGGAAATGAGAAATGACACTGGAAAGCTTGAGTCCCTACTGAATGGGACACTAAAAAACATAGACACTAAAAATAGACTGAAAATAAAGTACAAAACTAGGAGGAAAAAGCTAAATATTATCATAGAGGAACTGAAGCAACTCATTGTAGCAAAGAGTGCAAAAATCAGGCGATACGAGAACAGAGTCAGCCAGTATAGACAGAACCGCATGTTCGACAACAACCAGAAGATGCTGTTTGAACAGCTTGAAGGGAAAGAAAGAGGCAACGACTTGATCCCTGAGGCGGAACAAAGTAAAACATTCTGGAGAGGAATATGGGAGCAGGATGTTAAACATAATGACCAGACAGTGTGGATTGAGACAGTACAGAAGGAGATTAGTGAACAGGCACACCAACAAACTGATTTGAGTATCACAGTTGAAACTCTTAAGGGACAGGCCAAAAATCTAACCAACTGGAAATCACCAGGCCCAGATGGTGTGCAGGGGTATTGGATTAAAAATATAACATCCCTCCACCCGAAACTGACAACCATGTTCAATGACTGCTTGATGTCAGGTGAGGTACCAGAGTGGTTGACAAAAGGTACCACAGTTCTGATAATGAAAGAGCGAATCAAGGTTAATGATGTTACCAACTATAGACCTATCACATGTCTGTCCGTAATGTAGAAACTGTTGACAAGCATTATGTCTGAGGAAATCTACCATCACCTCCACACAAACAACTTGTTACCGGACGAACAGAAAGGATGCCGAAAGAAGTCACGTGGTACAAAGGACCAGTTACTTATTGATAAGATGGTAATGAGGAATTGCAAGAGGAGACACACTGGTCTTGCCATGGGATGGATAGACTACAAAAAGGCATTTGACATGGTGCCTCATTCTTGGATCACCAAAAGCCTGGAGATCTTCAAGGTGGCAGATAACATCAGACAGTTGTTGGGCAAAAGTATGAAGTCCTGGGAAACTAAGTTAACATCAACTGGAGAATCCTTGGGAAGCGTGAAGATCAAGAGAGGTATCTTCCAGGGAGATAGTCTGTCCCCTCTGTTGTTTGTCCTTGCCCTGATGCCCCTGACCAGTGTACTGCGAAAAGTCAGAGCAGGATACAGGTTGGGAAAGGGAGGGCTTACCATCAATCACCTCAACTAGAAGTGAAGATGGGGCGTAATACTAAAATATAAAACCAAAGACGAAAACAGAAGAAAAACCATCTAGCATCACACTAATATACAACAGAAAACAACACCTCCATAACAAAACAAAGCAATTAAGCCCTCAAACAAGACACTAGCTTCCTCATGAACAGCAACAACAGCGATAACATTGGTGAAAACAACAGCAACATCAACAGCACTGTTATAGAAATTCTAACAAACATTTTTATTGAGATATGTTATGTAAGTAAAAAATAATTCTTTTCAAATAAAAACCTCTTCATTTGCAATATTCACATCGAATATCTCTCCCTTCTATCCCCGAACTGACATACGACATTCAGGATATCAAATTGTTTATATTAAGATACAGATTGGTAGTGTAGGCAGCACATTTATTGAACGGCATAATGGGTGGGTGTTTGTAGGCTTACCTTCGTATGTTGCGATATCAACAACAAAAACAACAAAAAGGAACGCTCAAATACGTATATAGGAGTGGGTATAAATAATTTATTAATTAATTTGCAAATCTCAATTAGATAATCCTCTGCCAATATTACTAGAATGATACGCGTCTTGATCCTACTGAATAAATATATGAATCGCTGTTAGACAATCTAAGAGGAATAGTTCGGAATTGGATTGCTAAGATCATATGTCGTCAAAAGGGGAAATTGCCTTTCATCCTTACGGGGTCGATAAAATAAAGTACCAGTAATGCACTGGGTAATTGCTGGCCTTGTGCCTAAAGTAGAAACAATTATTATAATTGTTTCTACTTTTGGCACAAGGCCAGTAATTACCTAGTACATTATTGGTACTTTATTTTATCGACCCCGTAAGGATGAAAGGTAAAGTTAACCTCGACGGGATTTGAACTCAGACCGTAATGGGACGTAACTATGCTAGAAAGCATGGCGTTCAACCCTCTACCGATACTGCCAATTCACCACTGAATTTCCGTCAGATATGTACAATGAATTAGTCAGATGTGAGATTGCATTACCCTCCTACAAAGAATATTTGAATTGTTATAATCAGTATATCAGTTTTGAAGATTTTGTTTCATGGCAATTGAATTGAAATTTGGTATTGAAGTATACATTTCGGTTTAACAAGCCACAAGCACATGGAAGTGAAAGCTATGTGCCCAAAAGTTCACATTGTTTCAATATATTATGATATTTTATTATAGCTAAAATTGATTGCTTTTCCATTACCCTAATTCTCATGTCGCAATTACAATTTTCACATAACATATCAACTATGACCAATATAATGTTTCCAATATTTTTCGGCGCTCAGCCAAACGAGTCGATGCTTTACAAACTATAATTTTGAACAAATGTTTCCGCCTTATGGAGCAACGGCAAATACGAATTTCCAATGCTAAAAGTTTCGTTGTCTACGCCAATCAAGTAGGTAATATAGAAACGGTCAACTAGTTATTATAATAGTTGGGATTTGTAACTGGATTTAGAGTTTTTATTAATTTAATTACGTCTAATGCTAACTTCTCTCATCTAACACCATATCTAGGTTAAGGTGTTTTCTTTATCTAGGGAGTAACATATTATGTTTACATATTAAACTGTATGCAACCTTAATTTGTTGGGTGTTATAGGAAGAGTTTATCGTAAGATTATTCATTATAATGATGCAGATAAATCGCTACATCAAATTCTGTTTTGTAAAAAAGACATCTAGTGTGTAGGATAGCACCTTTTCCCAGTGGGGGCTGAGGAAAGACCTTTCCCGGCGTAAACTAAAAAAAATAATAATGTTTTGGATATCATTGTTAATGTTGTTCATACATTTATTGGTGTTAAATCCAATAATGTCCTATTTAATTATATATTAACGCTTTATTTAGCGGAGTTTCATGTTTATTATAGTGCTGTATTATTTGAACAGGCGTAATGAAGCTTAATATCCAAACTTTCATCGAAACGAACATTGGCCTACACTGGAGACGATGATCTGTTTATTCAAATAATTATCAGTAGTTACTTACAGTTTCTCTAGAAACAAAACCAATTATTAATATTTATAAACTTTCATTATTTATTTCATCTTCTGAATGGATTAATATACTGAATATTGTTGATGGTTTTTTGGCATTTCAGATAATTTGAATGCGGTGATTTATGTCAAGCAGGTGTTTACATTTCTAATTAATAGTAAATAATACTTACTAATATATTAAGCTTTTCATTTATACACAAATAAGAGAAACCCTTTTCTCCGTATATGCAGTCACACACATGTATATGCGCACATTTGCATACAAAAAAAATATACATTCATAGATACAGGTTTTCGCTTATAGTAAGTGTGTGTATATTTGTCTTTGTGGTTGAAAATTAAACCAGTATACGATAAAGTAATAGAATGCAATGAAGATATTTATTAGTTTAACGCTTGATATAGTAGGAGAAGTGTATTAATGTTTGAGGCGATAGAACCTCCACAGAAAATAGAAAGGGAGATAAAAGAAGAAATACAAAAACAGACGAAAAGAAGAAGTGGAAGAAAGAGAAAAGCCAAACGTTTTAGGAGAGAAAGCATGCGTGTGCGTGTGTCTGCGTGCGCGCGCACGTGTATGTTTGTATAGGCACGTGTCTGTTTGTATAGGCATGTGTGTCTATATGTCTGTGTATTCATATTATGTTTACGAACCATTGTGCGAATTTGAATTTTGAAAGTATGTTTGCTTAGTGTATATAATGAAGCTTTGGCTATTAAATTAAGGAAAATGTAGGGGATATAAACAATTAGAAAAGCAAAATTGGATAGAAGGTCTCCTGTGAGAATATATCTTAGCCGAAGGGCTGTGTTGCCTTGCCACCAAAATAAGACATACCACTTACACATTATTTATAAGTCTTATCTGACGACTAGATGTACAATTTCTGGCTGATGATTAATATGGCTGCAATTGGTCAGATTTTGTATGTGGTAAAGGTAATGATGTAGCCTGGCATATTTGAGATCGATGACCACAAAAGAATCTGATCTCCTTTTTACGAGTATACGTACATATGCATACGCAAACAATCAATCACATTTAAATGAATATGTGGTTTTTATAAGTAATTTTAATTGTCGGTACATGTAAGTATGTGTACATATCTAAACACAAACTTGATAAGTATTTTTGATGTTACTAACTGTAATACTAAGTATTAAAACTACATTTTACATCTATTAATTATGGCTTGCGAGTTGTGTTTTAATCTTTCTATAATCAAAGATTCTTCAACGTTGAAAAAGAAATTTAAACGTACAGCAGAACATATTATTTAAATAATATTTCGTGTTAATAAATACATTAATCATGTAATTAATACTTGATTTATTCATTAAATTTAAGGAATAAGTTTTGTTTCGTTTGTTGACGAAATGTTAATTAATGTTAAGATTAAGTTAGACATTCTGCAATGAAAGATCATTCTTTAAAGGAATGTGTCAATTGCAATAGTTATACTATTCAAGAACAATAAATGTAAAATTAGTTTGATGTCACTATAATTTATAATTATGTGTGTATGAGTGTTTGAAAACGCTCATACATAAATAAATTCACAAATATGATAAATCACAGTTTTTATTATTTCTACATTTTATATATTGTTTATAGCCTTTTACTTTTATATACAATAGAAGTATCCTAAATTGCTACAATCAGTTATCAGTAAATAATATTGTATATAGAAATCAAATAATACACATGCACACACACCCTCCCATCACCTAAATTGATTGTGTGTGGGTAGGTGATAGGAGGGGGTATGCAAAAACATCATGTACTTGATCAGCCTTTTCCAACTGTCTGACAGATACTGACTAAATTTCCTTAATCTTCTAGTGTGGACATGGATCATCGTCATAAACGATTGCGTACGGAACAATTCATGAAAGATGTGTAGGGCCTTTCGTCAGTTCTTTGCTAGGCTTTTCCGGGTTGAGATGGTAGTGGATTTCAGTCCCTACCTCGATGACCTACAGCGTCTCACGGCAGCCGATGCTGAGCAAGGCCCAGAACTTTAGTCGAGATTCGTGATACCCTAGTCGGCTGCCTAAGTCGCAGGTCACCCGTTTTGGATGGTCTTCTCTACGAGATTTACGTGAATATCCCAGCTTGTTCTCTAATCATCTCGAAGCGCTCTCTTGCAACTGACAGCAGAACAGGAGTATTATCAGTTCTATGAGCCTGGGCGTGGTGAGTCTTATAAGGAAAGACGAGAACAAGAGTGATGCGTTATATAATTTCAGGCCCATATTTCAGCAGTACAAAGAGTTGAAAATGTTGGCCAAGGTGTTAGTGAAGAGGTTGATGTGGATTTGATAGGGGAGGTGCAAATTTAGACAATCCTAAGCAGGCCTATACACGACAAGGTCCACCTCATTCACTACATCATAGAGACTGTAGGGTGTAAATCAGGCTTCGGTCGGACTCTGATCAATTTAGATCAATCAAAAGCTCTTTTATTGGTGTCAATCATAGATAACTGGAGGTTCTGGGCATCGATCAGTTTGTTCCGGAAGACTTTCGAATCAGTGGTTACAGATAACTATTACAAATCATTAGCTTGGCAGTGCTACCGGGGGCACAAAATATGTGACATGAAACGATGTGTGTGTTTTCAGCGAATTCACTCTTTTTCCTCAATAGCTGTTTACATTATTTGACGGTTAGTTGGGGATTTGAATTTCTAAATATTTCGTTTGGCTAGACGAATGTTCTGAATATAAACAGTTCTTTATCATTCAAGTTGATTTACTGCACCAACTCATTTCTGTAACAACAAACGTATGGTAGATCGATATAGTATTCAATGCGTTAGGGGTTAATTTCTCCACCTAGGTTTCGACCAACACAATTTTAGCAAGATTTGAGTAAGACCTTGCATCAAAATTTATTGGATTGCAAAATAATCGTAGCACACACATAGAACCTGATGCATAATGTGATCATTACCAAATATTCTTCACGGTGTAGATACGGCCTGAATGTCAACGGAAAATGTTGGAAATTATTCTCAGGGAGATGCATTAATCTGAATAGTGCAAAACAGTCTCACAGCAAGAATATTGGATAATAATTATATTTTCTAAATATAAATACATAAAAAAATATTTAAACACAAACACACACATATGTATATATGTGTGTATGTATGCATGTATGTATATATATATATATATATATATATATATATATACACAAATTCATACATACATATATATATATATATATGTATGTATATATATATATATATATATATATATATATATACACAAATTCATACATACATATATATATATATATATATATATGTATGTATATATATATATATATATATATATATATACACAAATTCATACATATATATATATATATATATATATACACATTCATACATATATATATATATATATATGTGTGTGTGTGCGTGAATATGCATGTGTGTGTACGTATGGCGGTTTTACATGCATACATACATTCATACATACGTACAACAACCATACACACATACATTTATATATATATATATATATATATATATATATATATATATATATACCCACGTGTATATATGCATTTGTGTCTACATGTACGTATTTTAGCGTCACGCGTCACTATATGTGAGTGTTTAAGTGTGTATTTATACGTCGATATTCAGATTACTTTGGCTCACTCCCATTTATAAGGTTAGAATTTATGCCAAGATACCTGTCGGCGAAACTAGATTAAATCTTTCTTTCTCTCTCTTTCAATCTTCTTCCAGTCTTTGAATATTCCTCTCGCAGTGTTTCTTTCTCCTTGGAATCTACTTCTCCCGTATGTATTTCTTTTCCATGCATTCATTCTGTCTTAGAATCCTTCCATCTCTGTCTCTTTTTAAAGTATATTTCTCGTTTAATTTTCTTTCCGTTCACTCATATCTCAAATTTGAACACCGTCCAGTGAACAGGTCTGTCAAAATCAACTGTATTTTTCTCTGTATCTTACAGATTTCTATAAACTTTCACGTTTTAAAGTTTAAAACTTTTTGAGCTATGCGGTCCTTTGATGTAATAATCGATGCTAATGAAAGAAAATTCATACAGATATCAATTTTGAAACGACTGTTGTATGTTGCCCCTTTCATCTTTGTTTTGGAATCAGGAGTATTTCCTCCCCCTCTCTCCTTTAATGCGCTATGAAATTTAACAGCCGACTGTGAAATATATTTATTTCCGGTTCTGTTCTTGTAGTGAGGCTAATAAACATGCACCTTTCAACATTAACCTTTCAGAAATTATTCCTCTTCTGAAGAAATTCTTTTATTTGCAAATATGTATTGGAATAATCCCATTTTAGGCTGTAGTTCCGTGCATTGATTAATTCATAGAACATACTTGTTACCATGGAATGAAAAGCAGAGAAGTTGTTGCTATGATATCAGATCTATATATATTGCAAGATTGTAAATATAAATGGAATTGACATTTTGTTTTTGCATATTCTATGCATGGAAATATTCTCGTCATAATATCAACAAGATATAATGAAAATCAAGCTTATGAGACACATCATATCATATGTTTTGCTTATATCATATGAAGATGTATCAATGTTGCGGAGACATACGGATAATGGGTGAGAGTATATTATTGTCTACGCTATGCTGCTTTGCATACTAACTTCACAGAATTGGATTGCGCATCTATTTGTTCATGCCCAAATTGTTGGATAGAAATTAAGTTGCAAAAAACTTCTAAAGAAAGTAGAAAAATATTTACTCTTTCCATCACTTGTAAGATGTGATAAGATGATGATCATTTGTAAACGAAAATTATATATAGTGAAGTACAGAAATATTGTTGTGAATCAATCGATACCGACTCTGCATTTGTTTCTGCGTAAACAATAAAATAACCTGTTTTAACTTAGTCATTAATATACAATAATTCTACAGGGACTTTAGAAATCACAACGCGATGTGTTGTTACTATATGTTTGTTTTAATTTCAATACGAATATGTGATTTAAGTTTAAATTTCATATAGGTAGAAACACTCATGATATCTTCAAAATTGTTAAGGACAGAATGGCATTGATAGATAACAATAGAAGACCTGTTAAAAATAATAGGCATATGCGCTGGCACATAACCAACTGAACGTAGACTTAGAGGGGTTTTGTGTTGATATTTCATAAAAGTTAGTGAACTATTTTGGCCTGCTCACGCAGTGATGAGAGCAATGACAGATGTTCGAGCGAATCTTAAATAAGGTTACATCTTTCTATGAGAATTCCAATGGAAAAGGAAGGAAACATTATTGTATATTGGTGAATTGGACGAGAAAACAAGTGAGAGTCAACTAGATTTATCATTGTTTTTCATGAGCGTTAGATATTAGTACCATGTATGTGCATTTTATATCTGTTGTAGCTATGAAGGTATAGCTTGAGATATGATGTATTTAATTAAACATCTGCGCTATCACCCCTAAACATTTGATAGCCATATATACATATAACTATCGGAACAAATATATTTTTGTATGTTTTATGATTTGTATGATGGTGAATTTCAGTCAACTATATTCACGTTGTGATTTGATAAGGGGAAATAAATGATGCCTGTAAACACATTTAGAGAATGGATTGAAAGCTCAATGGCCACGTTGTAATTAGTCCACTTTTAATTATTTTGCATACTTTTATGTTTATGAAATTTTGAGGTTTTTCGACAGTACCATTGAAAACTGTGCGAACTTCAGAATTTATATGTGGCTTTTGGTGAGTCCTTCAGCATTTGTATATGAAATGTTTCCTTTTGATTTTCTGGTATGCTGATGATCATTGAATACTTTGTGTGGCTTGATCAACTATAGTTTTGCAGTTTTAGTGAGTAGGAATGTCAATATATGCTCATATCGCTGGTGTGTAGTTATTTCATCTGAAATCTTTATTGTGACATGATATGTTTTGTCAAGTCTCGTTAGATATGATGATGAGTTTTACGTATGTACTGTAATATAACTATTCTTCCAGTTTATTTTGAATGCTAATATTTGGCAATTTGGTTGCTGTATATGTTTTATTTTCTTTATTTCCTTGTCTAGACTCTTAATACAGAATTTTATTCATGGCATATCTGGTGTTGGAGGGTGGTGTTTGAGGTTGTATAATTGTCTTGTTTTATCGCAATGGTAATTTTAATAATGTAATTCGGGTTGTATATGTTAATATTTTTTCATTCTTTTTTTATTTGAAGCGTCTGAAAATATTCTATTGGCTATTTGTACATCATTGTATTACCTGGGGATTAGAAAATAATTTACTGGAAATGTATTTCTGATTTATATTTATAGTGGTTGAAGTTGTTTGTGGATGCAAAATGTTAAGTATGTTATACTGTCTGCCCTAGTTAGGCGTTCCAGCTTTATTATTTCTGTAGTTTGGAATTGGACTTCTTTGGAAGTAAATGATCTTTGATACATAAATATGTCATGCGTGTCGTGATGAAAACATTTAGTTACATAATTATTTTTATATGTTTTGGTGTTGCATTTAACTCTGCTTTTTTAGACTATATTTTGTAGACTATATATTAGCTTTTCTCATTATGAAAGGTGTCATTATTATAGGGAGACGGGATAATTGCAGATAATTGGATATTACGAAAGAAGTACCGATAAGTGGGATCTGGTGGAAATAGAACTACTTCATTTCTATATATATGAATTTAGAAAGACACTAATCAATTTTCTGATAGGTGATATCAATGTTGATATCAATGTCAGTGATCATCACATGAACTGTTTCTTCTAGTCTTTTCAACATATGTCGGGGCTTTGTGTATCTATGTTTTGGAAATATTTATCAAACATTTTCCTACAGTCCTCTACTTACATCTGAGAATATTAACAGATACTATTAGCCATACTCAATTTCTTATACCACACGTTCATATGGCGTAAATCAGACACAGCATCATATCAAATAATCTATTTTATTCAAAATTTGGTTGGCAAAGTAAAGGTTTCGAGGTCAGCAAATTGCCATAATATATGCGTATTAAGATTTGACGCCGACTCCAACATTTAGTTATACAATATTTGCAATATTTTACGTACAAGAAATGTTCAATTACCCAGTGTGGACATAATTTACGTAATGGTAGTCCAACTGTTGGCAAATTACATGATCGTAATTTAGAATTCATGGCAATACTTCAAAATGAGAGAACTGCTAATGAATGAAAATATACGTGTACAATTGACTTCTTAGAATTAATATGTCTGAATGTTCAGGAAAAGTATGTCTTTTTGCCATGGCTATGCCTGAGGTAGGTAGAAGAAACAAAAAAAATCTATAACTGAAATTCAAAGTAGAAGTCAACCATGTACTGTGACAACCCTCTTTAACGAATTAGGGTTATTTAATCAGAGTAAAAGAGATAAAGACATAAGCATATATCTCTATGTTTCCTGAAATATTTTCAATTCACATTTCACACGTTATTTATCATTTAATGTATTTGACTCAGGATATTGTGATTAGCTACAAATGCTCGTATAACAATTCTTAACAAAGATAAAAACGTAGAAATTTGACTGATAGGAACTGTCGATTAAAAAAGTAGAGGCAGTATTAAAAATATCATGTGATATACGTCCTGTCATTTCAACAATTAAGGAATATCTGAGTACTTCTTGTCGAATAAGTTAGAGCCTTTATTCTATAAATTGCGTATTTGTTGCTTATATATCTGTTCCTTAGATGATATCTTCACACAAAGATAGTGTTCTTTTTGTGTTACAGACATGTATGGATACGTATATGTCGGATTGCATTGAATAATCAAAATCAGCGCATTCTGCTGATAACATTCTTAACGAAGAGAAAGAAAATAAATAATTTTCGATACCATTAAGTATGTATGCATAGATGGATGTATGCAAGTGTGCAAGTGCCGCGGTTCGAAAATACTCGGTTTGATGACCGAGCGTGAGGTTAGCCAATCTTAAGTGAGATTCCTTGTTCTTTTATAGCATTATTATTGGTGAAGAAAAACTCTGGTGCTAAACCTTCTACACAATATCAATGGTAGCCATTAATATAAACCTGTTGTTCTTCGTTTTGGATATCTGTCAGCGTTTCTCAGAGAATGGGGTTGGTCTTGTGTAAAGCTTGCTTCACTTAAAAAGAGCTTCAAGTATAGACAGCATTTGATCTAAGCGACTTTCAATTGTATTGCCTTCCTTTTTTTATTTTGGTGTAGCATGTGCAGTGAGGTATCTAGCTCTTTGTCAAGGCTAACATGGCATGGTTGTGTCACGCATTTATTTAAAAAGTGGTCAAGTGATGGCAATTTTTGAAACCGAGATGCAGCTATTATATATGCATGTATGTATGGTTAGACGTAGTAGGATATGACAGGACCCGCAGATATATTTGGACGAATAAGAGCATTAGAGATTGTTGTTTACCAATATTGTTGTTTACCAATGCATTTTAAAGACGAAAGGTGTTATGTTTTTCAAAAATTCAAGTGGATTGACCAAATATATTTGCAATATAAGAATAATCACTCTCACTAAATATTTATCTCGTCACGAAATATCTGATTATCATATATATCTATACATGTGTTGTTGATGGCGTGTTTGTGAATATTGTCTGATTATGTACAAATAAATTACCTACATACACACACGCACCCGCAGACACACACGCACGCACACACACGCACACGCACACGCACACACATATATATATATATATATAGGTAGAACACTGGAAGGTAATATCCGTAGTGGTAGAGTACTCAGTCCATGGGACTAGTTTGATAGAAGTAGTAACACAACAGTTAGTTCACCATACCGAGAACAATTGTTTCACCATATGCTGATCTTTAGCTCGGACTGTATGTATATATATATATGTATGTATGTATTTATGTATGTAAGTATGTGCATCTGTGTGTGTAACCGTGTGTGTGAGTTCCTGAGTGTATGTATGTAAATATTCACACGCATAATTATGTATGAATTTTTGTTTCAACTTTATTATGACTGGCGACATTTCTGTTGTCTATTGAATATGGAAAGCCTAATAAAAGCCGTACGTAACCTACATTCTTATTGTTCTCCTTGCAATATAATTGCTACTGATTTGTGTGGGGTGTTGATAGTATGCTATTTCCTTAGCTTTTCTATATCATCGAGGTTAACGTTAATTTTCTCGTTATAGTTATATTGTTTTATTGCCAATAAATCGGTGACTGTAATGTGTGTTAACATAGGATCCTACAGTAATCATGTTCATACAGATGTTGCTATCAGTTTTCGATTCATCTGTTTGTCAAATGTGTCAATGCTTACGCCTCATACCTCTATTTTACACAAGATGACAAGCACGAGTTTTACAACCTACTCTCAAGAAAAATATAGGTGATCTTAAAAGTAGGAGAGCAGGTACTACTTGGTGACTTCACTCCCAGAGAGAAAGACAAGCAACCACAACTACTGTACTAGATATCTGGGATGGGTTAGTCTGCGCCATCTTGACGTTAATGGGATACTGCTGCTTGCAATCTCAGACTTTAACCAAAGACGTTGTACTACACCAAACGTTCGTCTAAGCAGTGTATTAATGCAATACCGACCCATCATTTAGTCGAAGCGGTTGCATTCCTCAGGTCATAGGAAGACGACTTTATTTCAGATCCACCAGAGGTAAATGTTCAGCAGATATCGGACTTTCACAGGGACACTATCCATAGCACTGCGATGAAAACCTTTGGGAAGAAAGGGATGATATACAAAATAATGGTTTAAGGCGAGCGTAAATGAGCTCAAATTTTCCATGAGGGAAAAGCGTGTTGCTCCGTTGAAGCACAAACACCAAGTTACCTTGACAACGCTGTAAGCTTTGAGGTCATCAAGGGACAATACACAGATGATAGCAAAGCTCTCATCATATGAATATTTCGTTCAATTATTCGATGGTGACCATTTGCCATGTGGCAAAAGTAAATTTCACGCAATGCATGTGGGTAACAAAAAAGCCATCGACCAAACCCTCGGCCAAACCCAGAGCAAGGGTGCCTCCCTCAGTCCAGAACTTGTGAGAAAAAATGAGCAGAAATATTGAAGACCTGCCCAATGGGAAGACTTACCAGTTTAGTATAATATTTTCATGCTTATCTGAAAGTTGATCAATTTGGCGGTTCTTCTACGGAGACATATAACATCTAAATGTGTGTGCAACCGTGCTGTGTGCTTGCCCCACATACTTTGCCAACTTTTTTGTAGGCATGTTGAGACACATTTGGACGTCCTCTGATGGTATCTATTCCCGGGCAAGATCTGATGGGAGCTTGTTTAGCCTGTCTAGGCTGAAATTAAAATCCAGGGTTCATGAGAGAAATGCTGTTTGCGGACGACACCTCGTTGACAGCACACGCTTAAAGAGTAATTACAGCACCTTATGGACACAGACAATGGCCTGCCAAGAATTGAGCCTAGCGATTAGTTCAAAGAAAACGAACGTTTTGGGCCAAAGCGCCATGTATATCCCCCTGACATCACCATCAATAACTACGAGTTGGATATGTAGTATACCTACGCAACTTCCTTGGCTCCACTACCAGAGTAACTGTCCCCCAGACTCCAATATCAGCAGACAAGTGGGACAAGAAACGTCCCAATTCGCCAGGCTAAGCTAGAGTGACTGGGAAAACAGAAAACTGACGACAAACAGGAAGATTGTTATCTACAAGAAATAAGTCTTCAGAAGACAAGTTTACAGCAGCGAAATATGTAACTGTTCCTCGAGACAGGAACTGCATCTCCACGCCTTACACCTTATTGTATGAAACACTTTCTTAACATATGTCGACCGACTGAGTCACCAACATTGTCGCCCAACGATACTATTGCGACTTCTTCAGGGAAGCATATTAGAGAATATATTTTATTCCGATACATTTCTTCGGCAATGCAGCCTCATTCCATGGAGAAGGACTTGTTTACAGATATATAAAATCAGATTGTCCACATATATATATATATAAACGGTCATTTTCGAAATGATGATACTGATTTGGGAATATATTAACATTAACAATGGAATTGTTCGCCTGCATATTTCGTAAGTTAAGTTGGAATTACATTTATATTGTCAAACTGGGCAGCTGAATGAAGAAATATCCTGGTGGTTAGCAGGTTAAAAATAGATATCAATATATATATATATGTATATAACAAGGAAAGTGTGGTAAGGAACCAGGTGGACCATAACGCACCAGAGTACTCAATACTTAGGGTAATAGAGAGGGTTATATATATTATATATATATATATATATATATATATAAATATATATATATATATATATATATATATATATATATATATATATATATATATATATATATATATATATATATATATATATATATATATATATATATATATATATATATATATATATATATATATATATATATGTGTATATACATATATATATACAAATATAAATTAGCGAGAATCGTATTTCGGCTTTGGAAATTAGCGAAAAACCACTTTCGAGATGTGTGGCAAGCGCTCAATAGATTCTAACGAACCAGAGCTACAACATACGTTACAAGGCCAAACACAACTGAGACGATGGTTAAACCATTATCCGCACAGCCATAGACACGACCAAGTAATTCGGGTCAAATAAATAAAAAAAATATGATTGAAAACTTTACCCAGATCCCTGGATGGTTGGTGAAAATCCAGCATTTGGAGTTCTGTGACTCCTAAATCAAGTACTGTCTGCTTAGACAAATAATGTTAAGCTTCTGGTAAGATGATTGAACAAGGAAGTCACTTTCTCAACAGGCTTTTAGTTCAAGTGCCAGGCCAAGGATTGACCGTTACCAATACCCACGTGGTGCTCGACATATATATGTGTGTGTATGTATGTAAGTATGTGTATATATATATATATATATATATATATATATATATATATATATATGTGTGTGTGTGTGTGTGTGTGTGTGTGTGTGTGTGTGTGTGTGTGTGTGTGTGTGTGTGTGTGTGTGTGTGTGTATGATGAGGAGTGTACCCAGAAATGTTAGTGTATGCAGTTCTGTTTACATGGCAACACAAGAGCAAATATGAGGGGCTCATTCTACTGACATAGCTTTAAAAATGAGGCTGTTTGCATAATTGCAAACGAATTGAATATTATTATTAATATTCGAAAACCTCAGATTACGTTTATATATATACATATCTCTCTCTATATATGTATATGTATATAACTAAATTGAAACGTACGCACATACACATGTATACGTACGCAGAAAAACGATTTTACTTCGTATTAATTTTAAGAGATGGAATAATTATATTTCTTACCCGATCCATCTCTTAGTTACAATCGATATTTTGTTCGCTTAGAAACCTTCTAAACGTATATCTAACTACCAAACTGGTATATATTTAATGAATGTACATAAGACGTAAAGAATACTATATTATATTCTCCAAGGTAATAATTTACAGCATGATATAATATATGACGATCATAAAACATTGCAAATTGGTTTCGTTCACGTGTACTTTAGACTAAGAGTTATGTCCCATGTTAACCAAATCTCATTTGTTCATTATATTGTAAATCAAATTTTGAATATTCATTCTCCTTCTCTTAGAGTGATCACGAAAAGTTTTACCAACTTTCAGTTTTACGTCACGGAGTTATTCCATCGTACAATAAGTTGGCAGAGACATCACCGATTCACCGGACCACTTGATACACATTCAGTACCATTTGAATTGCACCAACATTAAAGATATCGAATGATCTGTTATTCAAGTTATATATCAGATTCTTCACATTCTTTGTTTTTATCGCGTTATTGTTTCAATTAACTCTATACTATAGAAATGAATTCTTCATGTCTAATTCTCTTTTATAACTATATAGCAAAGCTGTTGTCGTTATTGTTGTTGCTGTTGTTGCTGCTGCTGCTGCTGTTGTCGTTTTTGTTGTTGTTGTTGTTCTCAGTATCAACCGACTCCTATTGATTGGACTGGATCCACAAGTGACACCAAACATCATGATCGGGATCTAACCATATGTGTCCTTCCTGTTAGGTTTGCCTGTAAAATCTGTCAAGCAATTCATTGCTAAGACATTCCAACCCCATAACCATAGTATATGTGTTGTGTCATCTCAATTTCGGATAAATAACCGCTCTAGCCTGGGCGAATCTCTGGGCTCCAAGCTATACACTCTATCGAGTAATGTTACTCCAATACTTTGGGGGACCCTGTTTTGGCCACCTCTATTTGCGGTCGTTTTATTGCATTGATTAATCAAGATTCATTACCATATATAAGGGTTGGCACGAATACCAATTTGATGATAGAGAATTTGGCCTTTATAACTACCTCTATTCAAATGATTTACACATGCTAAACCTGGCATTGTACTGCACCATTGCTTGCAATTCTTGCGTTTAATCCAGCCACTCGTGGATATTCGTAGATACTGAGCAAGGCAACAAACAATTGTCAAATAATGTCATAGTATTGAAGAACCGGCTCGTGGAACATGTCATCATATGTCTTTTCACAGAAGAAATAATAATTGTTTCTAATTTTGGCACAAGGCCAGCAAATACCCAGGGCATTACTGGTACTTTATTTTATAAACCCCGTAAGCATGAAAGGCAAAGTTAAACTTGGCGGGATTTGAACTCAGAATGGCAAGGGCCGTAACTCTATGCATCAAAGCATGGCGTCCGTCTCTCTACCGGTACTGCCAATCCACCGCCACAGAAGAAATAATAATAACATTTCCATAGTAGACGCGGTCGGGGAATTGGCAGTATCGGTAGAGGGTCGGACGCCATGCTTTCCAGAATAGTTACGTCCCTTTGCGGTCTGAGTTCAAATGCCGTCGAGATTAACTTTGCTTTTCATCCTTAGGGGGTCGGTAAAATAAAGTACCACTAATGCACTGGCCTTGTGCCAAAAGTAGAAACAATTATTAATAAAGGAAGATTTGAGGTGGTGGAGTGTGAATTAATTGTGGAGGTGGTTATTAAGATAGGATTGACTGGGTGCTGGTGCCATTGATGGAGGATAGACTTGTATGAGATAAGAAGGTGATAATCATAGTATTGAGCATAGTATCACGGATACCCACCTCCACAAAATAAACAGCATGTACAACGGAATCAACGTTGAAGCTAAAATACTTCATAAGAATCTAGGAATAGCAGAGAGCGTTGAGCTTCTCACACCACGAAAAAAACTACCGCATACTGAGGGACCATAGAGAAAACTTTTCTGCAAACCTAAAATGTCGTGTCTAAGCTCCAGAATTAGAAGCCTTACAATTTACCGTTTAGAAAATGAATATATATATATAGAAGTGGTTACACAACAGTTAGATCACCATAACGAGAACAATTGTTTCACCTTAGCGGATCCTCAGCTCGTAATGGATTACGAGCTGAGGATCCGCTAAGGTGAAACAATTGTTCTCGGTATGGTGAACTAACTGTTGTGTAACCACTTCTACCTAACTCGTTCCGTGGACTGAGTGCTCTACCACTACGGATATTACCTTCCAGTGTTCTAACACTATATATATATATATTTATATGAAAGACGTAAAAT